>CM057812.1:8285533-8638033 GCA_030067965.1 Latrodectus elegans
CTGTTTTGAATTGCTTAATTTATTAAACATGCGATGATATGTTGTTGTGTGTGTGATATAGAACATTAATAATTTGATGATTTATTATTAATTCTCTAAGAATAAGGTCCTTCATTCTGATAAAAGTTTTTTTTTTTTTAGAAAAACTAATATGAATTATTCATTATAACTTTTTTGTTTTTTTTCTTGAATTCGGTGAGTAGTTCCATTTCAGAAGTATGTGATATGTATAAATATTGTGTTTCTACTTGATAAATTTATCATGCAATAATATGCAATGGTTTATAAATTCAAATGTACAGTAGATAAAATTTATAACTCTCTAATTTAATGACAAAAATCTTCATCGTTTTTTGATAAAAAGTGTTCGCTGAGTAATTTCAAAACTAACAAATTTGCTCAGTTTTATTAAATCTAATCAATTTACATTTTTTTTGTGAATTGAGCTATACAATGCATCACAAGACTATAAGCCAAAATGTCGTTGTATGAAGAATTCGTCTAATTTACGATAAATAAAAACAAAACAATTAGAACAAAAATTTTAATTTTTTTAAAATTAGAATACAAAAGAATGCTTTTAAGTATTGTTGTTGTTATTTATGACACTTGGACAACGCAAGCTCGCTAGTCAGAAGGGTACGTCTTTCGTTTAACCAGAGAACCACGAAGATGATAGTACATCTTTGCTCTAAGACTCCTCCAATAGATGGCACCACCAGAGGGTATACTCGCTCAATTTTGATACTGATCTGGAGGGGGAGGAAATTTTCTCTAGACCATTACACCGATAGTAACTGTTCAACGACTGACCAAAGGGGCTTATAAATGTAATTAACATAAATGATATTATCACTAATATATCATTTATTCAACGTAAGTGAGATATTAACAGTTAAATTTGGCGTGAAGTCAGTTTTCGTTGATATGTTTCGATGTTGGATTGTTATTTTTGACAAAAAGAGCAAAGTTTTCATTTTAAGCCTTTAAGACAAATTGCGCCAAACTTCTAAGGATTTTGAAAATTAGCGCTTGATTTAGCGATGCATTACCTTTTTTTTAAACTACAAATAACGTAACAACAATTAATTAGATTATATTTATGAAACACAATGATTACATATTAAATATGAAATACTCTATGAAGCAATATATGCTTAGTGGTCTCTGATTACACATGAAATACAAAAGTAATTGACAAACATCTGATTAGAAGACAATTGAAACATCTTAACCCAAGTATGTGAAGAGGGTGACACTCACTGTGAATTGATGATGAAGCCTTCTGTTTGGTTGAGGTCGCGGCCGAACCATCCCGCGGGTTTGAAGTTCAGCTGCGCAGTGAGCCCAGTGGTGTGGCAGTGGATTTCCATCATCCCGTACTGAAAGAAAAAAGTGCGTAATACATATCCGCTTTCTATTTAAACTGAAATGAACTAATCAAATTTTATAAGTTTTAATTAAATACAGATATTTTAATGAAGTACTAAATTTATGAACACTCTCTCGCTGTAACATATACTGAAGTCCATTTTACACCTGAAAACATAAGTGTCAGTCTAGAGATCTTTCCTGTATTTTGAGAAACCTCCTATCATCGTATATTTAAAGGATATTCAATACAAAATAGAAAAACTGATGATTTTTTGCTATTTAGTTTAGTCTTACATTACGTATAAATAGATTTCAAACTATTTTTAAATAATTATATTGAAAATTAGTAATTAAATATTGAATATATATATGTAGGGGGGGGGTTCACTGGGTTCATTATTGTTTACACGATTTAATTATGGTTTTGAACGAAATAGGAAAAAGCTATTTACATATTTACAAATGAATATTAAATCACAATCTAACATTATTTTAGTTATAATCCGAAATAAGTCCAATATCAATTCGCCTTTTCGTCATCACGTCTTTTACGTCATCGCGGCTTATCTCGTCCATCACCTTGCCGTTCCCTTTCTCTCTCTCTTCTGCATGTCCGGTGGACAACATGTAAATGGATGGCCCTCTGGTGGCGCTTTCAATCCTCACATATATATATATATATATATATATTTATATATATATATATATATATATATATATATATATATATATATATATATATATATATATATATATATATATATATATATATATATTATGGCTGTCGAGAAATATAAACCACCTTTTACAATAAATGATCCTTTTTACAATAAATGGGTTCAATAAAAATGACGAAACTTTGCAATACAACTGTATAGTAAATCTTTTTGCTACAGCATAACATAGCAACGTGAAAATTATTTAGTATCTAATTATTTTAATTTTGTGGTAATACTACAAAAATAGGTAATACTACAAAAAAAAGATGGTAATATTACAAAAATAATAATAGACACTATCTACCAATAATTATTTGGACAGGCATGCAAATGAGGATATGTGCGGTCCTGATCTACGTCACATCCTCCATACTTAAGGAAACAGCAATAGCATTCGTCGCATGAAAGATGGCACCGGTGCAAAGCTATGTGGCGTCGAGAAAGGCGTAGTTGCAGGGTATTATAGGAATGATCGATTTTTAAAAAACATATTTAGAAAGTTAAGTATTTCATACTGGACAGTGGTTTTTGTGATTGAAAGATGAAAAGTATGTGGTTATTGTCGAAATAGGTTTCGACTCACCACCGAAGCTACGAGATACATACTGACGAGGAGTGTCTAAGGAAATTTGGCAAGTTGCACAAAAACGATGGCCCACATAATCGACGAGTTCCAATTAGCATCTCGGGCTGTTATTTCGATAAATGTCTTCCTCGAGGAAGCATGTTGCTTGGTTTCCATGACCTTTCCGACACTTGTAGGCTTTGATTACGAAGTCCAACTGTGGTGTTCGGCTTAGGTAGTGGGATCAAATCAAAATTGAGCTGTAAATTAAGATTGAAAAACAAATTCTCTGAAGTGATGAATTCAAATTCAAGCTGTGTCAATTGGATGACAGAGTCCGGGTTTGGCCCATTCCTGGAAAACGTCTTTTTCTAAAATGCATAGTGTCTACAGTAAGGTTTGATGGGGATAGAATTATGATCTGGGAATGTTTCTTGTGCCATGGACTGCTATGATTTGATCCTTTGATCTTATTTCATAGTAGGCTTAATCCGTTTCCTATTCTAATTCTACTTTACTAGACAACAATGTGCTTCCTACCTCGTATCAATTTTACAGGTTGGATCATTATTCTTTCCCGAATGACAATGACGCTTGCCATGTCGCGACGTCCATCATGGATTAGTATGCTGACAGTAGGTGAATCCATTGGATTGGTCTGCCTAAAATCCAGGCTTGAATTCTATTTGATTGCCGAATAAAGTGATGCAGACATCGTCCAAAATCGGTAAAAGAATTTACATGTCTTCTTTAAGAAGAGCGGAAGAAAGTTCTGCTGTCCATCATCCAAACACTTAGTTGAAAGCGTTAGCCTTCGTAGCGTTAAGGCTGCAATAGCTTCATGTGAAGGTTCTACCAACTATTGAATATGGATAAATTATGTTAATCTCAAAGGTGTCCAAATACTTATTGGTAGGGAGTATATTATATTGTATATATGATTCGCGCGCGCGTAGGATCTACTAAGTTCAAACGTTTTGTTCGAAGCTGAAAAGTTTTAAGTTTGAAATATAGGTTAACAGAAGACCACAGTATAGCCCAGTGGCTTAGTAATAGCGTTTCAAGCTCCTAAAGCAGAGGTCCGAGTTTCATTCCTCAGGTAGGCCAACGTTGACTCAGCTTTTTATCCCTTCAATGGGTCGATAAACTGAATACCAAGAATATTTGGTATTCAGTTTATCGACATAAACACTAGGGCTTTCGCATTCGGCTAACCACCAAATCGGAACGCAGCCCAAGGCCTCTCGGTCAGGAAAACAGAGATGAACACTGTAGGCCTTGTCCCACATGGTCTGTTGTGTCACAGAGTTTAGTTTTTTAGTCTAATTAGAAAGCCACAGTGTTAACTAATGGCGAAGAAGGCATATGTAACAAGTCATCGCAAATAATTTCATTAGTAATTTCTTCAGGAGTGGGAGTGGCTGTGAAGTTTGATTGCCTTCTGTCCTGTCCCTGCTTCTAAATGATGAAGAATCTTTTTTTTTGGGGGGGGGGTTAACAATGGCACACTTATGGGATGTCCCTAATAAAAATAGCCATCATATATAACTTAGTTTTAAAAAATGGAATAATCTTAATGTGGCCCTATACAGAATATCTTTTTTTTATATTTAAATCATATATATTATACCAATATAGAAGCATTTTATGTAAATTCAGCTTTTTTTTTTATGTCTGTTAAAGAATTTGTTTAATTACTTCAGCTTAATATTTGTGAAATATGTGCATACATTAAAATGTAAGCAAAACAGTTTGAGTTTAAGATAAAATTGCGCCAAATTTTTTTATTGAATTTACAAATAAAGCTAAAAATATCGATGGCGACGAATAAGTTCGTGTAGAGCAATGGAATTTGAATAGCGTGAGTCACGCCATTAGCAGCTGTTATACATTGAAGTTATCATTACGGGAAATAATACACCTTATTATTTTTCTTTTCAAGGCAAATAATAACTCACATCATCAGAATGTATATTATAACGAAATTTATGGGTCTCTTTCTATTTTGCACTGCAATCTAGTTATGTCGATTGTAATGTAGTCGTTTTCGTATCTGTAATAAGAGCAATTTTATTGTTTATCAGATATTATGATTGGCAACGAATTTGCGAAGCTGTTTGGAAAATATGCAAATCAACTTAAAATAACTCTGGTATATTTATATTTATAATACAAACTTTTCGCTTCTAATATTTTTATTCCTGAAAATTAAAAAGAATTTTTAGCATTTTTGTTGTTATAAATAAAAAGACTTTTTCACAGTTTTATTGACAAATTTACAATTAGTTATTTTTATGGAACAAATTTATATTTTAATGAGATTTTTATTTCACATATGTCATAAAATTTCATTTTAGTTTTTAAATCAAATTTACGACCAAGTTTTGGAAATGTTATTCTATTTATACTTGATAGTTATTTTTAATTCGTACACAGAATCATGTTGAAAATTGTTAACATAAAACATATAAACCAAATGAGCCATCTACTTTTTTTTAGGGAATTCCAGTTTGGACATGTGGATTGGGTAGCTGAAGATCTTGATTTTTTTTTCTTTCTAAAAGCAATTTTTAGTTGGTTTTAATGCATAGCATTTTACTGAAATTTCGAGTTTGACCTTCCTAAAAGTAAATTAAGTGTAAAATGTTGGTAAATCAATGAAGAGTAATTGAGTACATTTTCCAGGAAACTAATTGCAGTTTTCTTACATTTGCAACGATATGCAAAAGCTTTTTACACCATCGCGCACCTACCATTACTACTACTGTGCATATTTCCCTAAAGAAATTTCTAGCTTCTGTGTTCGTAAATTATGACAGTTGTAAAATATTACAATCTCAATCCTCTAAATACATTCTTTTTTTTCCTTAGAAAATTCATTTTTTCCCCACATATCGCTCCGGGTCATGACTTCCAAAGTTAATATCATTCAATCTTTTGTTCTAACAGTCTTGTGTAGTAGACAGTATCTTTTGTTCTAACATTTCTTATGTTCTAACAGTCTTGGTTTTCACTCTTTTTGAAAAACAGCATTTGAATTTGATTTTCAAATGAACCACTCAAATCAGTCTGTAAGAAAAAATTTTACTTACTATTTATCACTTTTCTTGAACATATTTTAATGCAATAAAAATTGACAAAATTAATGGATGTAAATTTCAATCGTATGCGCAACTAACGATCCTTACATCAACCGCCTATTGAAAAGGGGAAAAAATAGTTGACATGATTCTTCAATAGGATATTATAAACATGCACTTTTCTCGTAACATTAATTAGCCTTGACTTTGACGAACATTAGTGTTATTAGAAGGAGAAAAAGAGAGGTGAAAAAAGTTTATTTTGATTACACTTTTAAAGTAAATATGTTTTGTGGCTTCCTTGCAAAAAACTATAACAATGTCAAATTATCCATAAATCCAATGAAATTGTTTATTTTTATCACATTGTTTTGGAAGTTGTTGTCTTCGGTTGATGTGTTACGTTACAGACGTAATGCTTCAACCATATCTGTTATGATTACAACCGAGTAAGGAGTTACAGTTAAAGTAAACACAAAAAATATATACCTTTTTAAGTAAATAATGTTTCCAGTAATTGCATTTATTTTTTTTATCAGTTTTCTTAAATAATAAAATTTTCCTGTATAAAAACATTCAAACGTATAAAATATCCAGAATAAACTTCCGATACAAAAACATTGAAATGTAAAATATATTTGTCAACAACAATTAATATAAATTTATTTAATTTCTGTTTTGTTAGAGGAAAAAAATTAAGTAACTTTGAGTTAACATTGTTAGTTATCCGTAAAAAAAAGCTATAATGAGCAATTTCCTGTGTTTTATTTCTTATTTAAAATAATTGAAAGAAAAACTATTATAAAAATAGATTAGAAATTTTTTTCCTATTAAGACTTAAATTTTTTAATGCACATTCTTTTAAAAGTTTTTTCACTAACTGAAAACTGTCAGTGGAAAGAGTAAGAAATGCAAATAGATACTTTATTATTAACTACTGTATGGATTCCATAAATTAATAAACAGATTAACTACAAAAATAATAAGCAATATTGATGCATAGATTTTAGGCAGGTAAGCGTTGTCTAAATTTCCAGAAGAAACGACGTGGTATTTGTCTCTTTAAAAGCCTAACATTTTAGCGTTACGGCGTTTCTATTGATGAAAATGATAATAAAATATACATTATTGGTGCATACATTTGAAAAAGATGGATATTACCATGATTTTCAGCAGAAACGGTGCTGCATTTACGCCTCTAATAATTAAACATTTTAACAATGAAGCATTTCCACCTAAACGATAATTAACAGAAATGAAGTATGGTATTGATACATAAATTTGAAGAATATGGATAATTCTGTAGTTTCCGGAACAAACTCCTTGGTGTTAAGGTTTCTCATAATTAAACATTTTAGCAATGCAGCGTTTCTACATATGTGGTTATTAACAGGAACAATATATAATATTGATATATTGATTTCAAAATGTTGTATTTTACCGAAGCTTCCTGAAGAAATACCACGATGTTTAAGTCTTTCAAAATTAAACTTCATATCAGAGTTGCGTTTATATCGAAACAATTAATATCAAAAATAATACAACAATAGATTTGAGGAAGATAAATATTCCCGTAATTTTCGATGGTAATTATGACAACCTTTAAAAATGCAAAAGCCTTGGGGTACTTACGTCCTTAAAAGTTAAACCTTTTAATGGCATGTTGATTTTTACCAATACGGCGTTTAAGACCACTTAAATAAAAATATGTGGTTTGCATAATTTTCTGATAATTAGTAATTGTTGAATCGAGACGACAAATTCTTTTTCTATTTTGTTGATCATACTTATGAGTCATCCGAAAATGATATGATTTTGATAATTCTGTATCTTGTTTTAAAGATCATTAAAAGTCTACATAAAAATATATCATTTATATAATGTATATAGATCAATACTATATGGAAGTTTAGGGAGAGCGTAAATATTTAGATTTTGTATTTATAATGTATTTTGGGATTTAAAATTAGTCTCAAATAAAAATATCTAATTTCAAACTTTCTCTTAATTAAAAATACATATTTACAAAAATCGGGTTGGAAAATACAGGTAGCGCATAACTTTCTTGGTCGTATACATATATACAGGAGTGTATAGCTATTGTTATCACGATTTTACAAAGTTAATAACATCATAAAGGTATTGTTATGGATAGTAAACATAAAAATATCATTTTTTATGAAGTTCTGTTTTCATATAATTCTCAGTAAATGAAAACATAAAATACACAATACAAACTTACAAAATAGAACGCACAGTAACACTATATTAAATAATAAACACAATAAGATCTCCTTTCACGAAGATTTTGCTTCTAAATAGTTTGATAAAATGAAAATATATATATGTATTTTTAATATACTCATTTTATTATAAATTGTTGTAATTATTGAATTGTGTTTTATACGAAACTTGTTTCCTCGTGTTCATTCAAAACAATTTAGGTGAATAGTTTTATCAGATAATGAATAAAAGTATAAAAAAATCTATGACTGAATACTCTAATTTCGAAACTGAAATTACTAAAATATATGATGAAACATTTTATGTACGTTGCAAACATTTTAAAAAAATTAGTTTTAGTTGCATTTAAGCTGTTTTTAATTAATTTTATTGCCACGCATATATACATATAATAAAGTAAAATGACTTCATTATATTGGGGAACACGGAATGAAATACAGCTTATAATATTTCATAAAATAAAAATTTCAATGCGTAAAAAAAAAAAAAAAAAAAAAAAAAAAAAAAAGGCACAGATTCCGTATAATCCAGGATGACAAATTCTGAGTTAAGTGATTTTTTTGCAGATTTTCTTATGTATTTGGCAACCTGATTTATATTACGTCATAGGTATGGAGATCTGTAAGAATTATGCAGAAAATTCTATTTTGGCAACCCTAGTATTTACATCATGGCGTATTTAACGATACGTGAGCTTGGCATCATTTCTTCATCGCCCAAACATATTTAGAATTTCACATCCTGGATTATACGTCATCTGTGCCCCCCCCCAAATATTTTAGTTATGTGATAAAAACTTACTTGTTCAAACCAGAGTTTTCCGATGATAATGTTATGAACGCAACAGTGAACATTTGTCCATGAGTATACTTCATTATGCCTGAAACAATGGATTCATTTTATTTCCACTAATTTACAACACAAATACAATAAAATATAACTTGTTTTTCTCCAATTTATATTGGAGAAAATCAAGTTATATTTTTTACGAGGGTCACTCTGAACTTCTTGAGATACAACTAGGTTTTAAAAATTATACTTACAAAATTTTAGGTGTGTTCAAAGTAGCCTCCTACAGCATCAATGCACTTTTGTAGACGAATTTTCCACAGATTAAATGCTTCAAGTCATTCATTTCTTGAAATAGATGGAAAAAATTACATTTATAGCCACATCAATCTCTTCTTCTGAATGAAAACGACCTCCACGTAAGTTCTTTTTTAGATTAAAGAATAACTAAAAGTCGCACATAGCTAGATCAGGTGAATACGGTGGATGTTTCATCACTTTAGTTTGTTTTTGTTTAAAAAACTCAATTGTTAATCCGGTGGTATGTGAAGATGCATTGTCATTGTGAAGCATTAGTCCCCTAACATTCAGTTCTTGTAGAATTTCTAGAAGACATTTAGT
This sequence comes from Latrodectus elegans, assembly GCA_030067965.1. NCBI lineage: Eukaryota > Metazoa > Arthropoda > Arachnida > Araneae > Theridiidae > Latrodectus > Latrodectus elegans. Next base: position 8,294,926 of record CM057812.1, read on the forward strand.
GGTATACCAGTTTGCTGTTACTGTCTTCTGTCCTTCCAACTTGATGGCTTTGACCAATCCCACACTTCTGAAGAAAACGGCATACATCACTTTTTTCAGTTCGCGTTGTTTTTTCACCATTGTCGGCGTGGGATCGTCTTCAAAGACTCATACTTTGCTTTCTTGACGTGTTGGAACGTCAAAAAACGGTATGTACGTTTCATCACCAGTTACAATTTTAGAAATGATGCGGTTGCCACCATTATTTAGCAATTCAAGAGTTTCTTTACTGATTCTAACAGGCTCCTCTATTTAGTGCTCAGTTAGATTATGGGGAACCCAACGGCAAACTACTTTTTTCATATGTAATTCTTCATGAATTATTTTGTGTATGGCTGCGGATCGAATGTTAAGTTCCTTCTGTATCATTTAATAGGTACATAGATTATCATCCATTAACATTTTTCGTATGGCAGACACATTATCCGGGATGAATGCCGACGGCGGCCTTCCTGTGTGTTCTTCATCCTGAAGAAAATTGCGACCTCTTCTAAATTCTCTAAACCATCTGAATACATTAGCAAGAGCTGGAGATTGATCACCAAATGCTAATTGCAACCGTTGAACGCATTCCTCTTGATTTAATCCTGATTTAAAATCGTAGAAAATCATAGCTCGAAAATGTTGTCGTTTCAACTCCATTTTCTCTTTCGTTTAAAATTTATTCTACGCTAAACAAGTTGAAGTAAGTCAGTAAAAATTTGTCTTTTGTGTTAAAATACTTTATATACTAAAATTATGTAAAGTCTCTCTGCGCGTATCTCAAAAATTTCAGAGTAACCCTAGTATTACAATGAACAATTGAAAGTACAATTAAAGTCGCCGTTATTAATTACTTCCCTCTGTTAAACTGATTGCAGAATTTATATTGTCTTAACGTTTTTCAAACTCTGATCATTTCAGAGAGAATTATAATTAAATTTGTGAAATTCTAATCCTCATAATTTTGAACTATATTTAGGATTTGTACTTAAATTTGTAAATTATAAAATATTGCATAATCTCCTTTAAAAGTGGTTTAAGAATTTTAATTTTACTAACAGAATACTGTTATTAGGAAACAAAATCAATCGTAGTCGTAAAATGACAAGGTTTAATGCTTTTGCTGAACGATAAAAATAGAAAATAAAATAGTAATATGAGGAATATTGAATTTACAATACGATTTACAAAATCATAAGCGCTTGACAAATTTTAAAATTGCTATTACTGACTATGATTTACAATGTAAATTCATGACATACATTTTATAGTTGTTATTACGGATTTTGATAGATGGGATTCAAGCAAGTGTGTGACAAAGATTCTTAACTCCTCATTCGACAACAAAATCAGCTATTTGCAAGAGAATTCTATTTTAAAAATGTATTGGAAACTTACTTTCAAAATGGTTTTATCATGTGGGATGAATTTTAAATACACTATATTCAAAATAATTATTTAAGTTGCATATTTTTCAAAATCATTCATTCATTAAAAATACATTTATGAATAAATTATATTAAAATAAACTTCTTTATCTCTTATAGGTTATAAATATATTTTTTATCACACAACATATTTATTGCATTCATTATTTGCCAACGACTGACTACAAAAATATGCATATTTAATGAAAATGTATAAATTTCGTTTTATAGAAATTTGCAATTTACAAAGATTTCTAAAAGAATTACCTTTCATTTCAGACGCAATATCTTGAATATTTATTCAATTTAACGACTGCATTTGATTAATTTCTAGAAAGTTGCTCGGGGGGGGGGACTGTTCTCATCCGACCCTAGATGCTCCAGATATTCATATGCATATGAGGCGCCCAATAAGAATAGGTACGAATAATAGATTGAAGTTAATTTCTCAGGAATTTATTGAAGCAGAGAAATCTTTCCTTACAAAAGAGGTGATGAATTAAGCATAGCGTTCATCGCCAAGTGGAGGACGCCATCCAAGTGAATAACGATAGATTAATTGTAACTTTGTATTTTCGGATAGCAATCTAATATGATCCAGATAAAGGATTCATAAATGAAAATATGAAAATAAAGATGTTAAACTGTATTTGACAAAAAAATTTTTGGCGTATGTTTTTAAGCAATTTCATATTATTTCTTAAAGCTCAAATTTCACCAAAATTTTGCTTATATATTTTTTATATCTGCTGCTTAAAATGTTGAGAATATTAACTATTAATATATTTTAATAAGAGTAATATAAAAATTGGAATTTTTAATTCTTAGAAGAACTTATTATGTGGTGACCGATAGCTGACACGCTAGCGTTCCTAACAACAAAATTGTTGATGCAGGATCGAATGCATGTTCGAGAGTATATGATTCTTTCTCTCTGTCACTGCGTACGAATGTGGCGTTGGCGTGGAGACAGGTCCAATGCTGCAGCAATTGGGGAATGCCCCACCCCACGACAACGCGGCATCGATTCCAGGTCACCTCTAGTTCTTATTCACGTACTATGACAGCCCAACGTTATGTGGGTGATGTGCTGCGGCCAATGACATTACCCTACTTTCAATGGAGGCCCAATGCCCTTTATCAGCAAGATAACAACCAACCGCACTTTGCTCGCATTAGCGAACGTGCTCTCCAAGGGGTACTGTTGCTTCCCTAGCCATCATGCCAGGAAACTGTTAACTGTATCGTATAAGAGCAGTTGCTTCCATGACCATCGTTCCTGGAAACTCTCTCACCAATGGAACATGTTTGGGATATGATTCGAAGGTATTTGCAGACCCTGCCACTGCCTCCTTCAGAAGGCGCACTTTCGCAAAAGGTTGACAGGGAATGGAGAGCAAGTCCTCAGGATGTCATCCGATTGACTCTGTATCTAGACGTGTTGCATCGTGTATCGCCACCCACGTTGATCCCACAACCTACTGACCCGATCCTGTTCTCGCTTTGTATTATGCACATCATTTCGAAAATACAGATCACATATTATTCGCTGCTGTCTCCCTCTGTTTGCCGAGTTTCGTCACTTTCTTTCAACTCCTTCTTTGTGTTGTATTTTCAATATATATATATATATATGGATAGAGATTAGATATTTGCAGTAAGTACTGCATTATATTTGTATTACTTTGTATTTAAAATTATTTAAATTCGTTATAATGATCAGTAATAAAGTTTTATTCTTCAAAAAGGGTGTAAAAATTAATACATTACTCACAGAAGTAATTTAAAAAAAAATGATAAAGATTTTCAGATAAACTAAAATATTTAACGCACTGTAACGTCACGTGCTATGTACCGTAACGTAACTTATTTTCAGCAATGATTATTTTGTTTTCAAGGCATGACTTATGCCGTTACTGTACTGGGAAAGTAGATGAAGGTATATGATTTACTCTCCTGTCACTTAACGGTATTGAAAATTCAAATTGCACATCATTCCTCTTAACAAAACCTTCATTATTTTAACTGACAGTTATAAAATAATTTCTTCCATTCTGGAACTTCTGGATTCGCCGATTTCTGATACAGTTAACAATATTTTGAAAGAAGTAGAAATTATAAAACTATTGGTAAAAGTAAAAACGATGTTCATTTCATAGCTCGTATAACAGAAAGGTTAAACACACATTTTTCATATTTAGTAATAAAGCAAGAATCCATCAGTATTTTTTAACATTTCAAGAAACGCATTCAGGTACTTCTTTCGAGTGATATTCAAAATATTCTGGTAAGTATGTCATTTATGTCATTTAATTTTTTAAAAAAAGAAATGTTTTCTGGACATAAAATTGTTTTTTATCTTTAATTTATTTAAGATAGGTAAAGCAAATATTTAATATAATAAAAGCATTTTTTTTCATGATTTATGTATATAATACAAAAGAATGCAGCATTTATAAAATGAAATCTGAACTTTCCGGTCATTTGCTGTGAAGAGCAGGATTTGAGAAGACGTGTAAACAAGTTTTCGGAAGAGATTTGGCTTCTACACGACGTTTCTTAAATTGGCGGCTATTGCTTGGCTGAAATTGCTGGATTTGTTCAAGAAGGAAATTTTTGATAGCTCCAACCTTGCTTACAGCGATTTCCACCTCTTACCTAAATTGAAAGACTTTCTGCGCCATAAACATTTTGGAAGCTATAAAGAGTTGGAAAATTCAGTGACCAATCGGCTTCAAGAGCTGGCGAGAAGAATATAAGACAGGAATTCTAAAGCTCCTGACTCTATGCAACAAATATTTTAATCTAAAAAGTAATCACATAAGGAAATAATCGAAGTTTATTTATGTGAAAAAGAGTTACTATTTTCCAATAAATATTGCGTTAATTAATTATAAATCTAATGCATAATAGCTCTATTATTTAAAGAGGTTTTTCAGATTTTATAGCGAAAAGACCTTTATTTTCTTATGATCCTTGCATATTTTGGGACATTAAGAATGTATTTCGAAATATTGTATCGATGTTTCTTCTTCTTCATAAGCACAACAGCCTTTTTCAGGCTAAGGCTGACTCGCAGATCCTTCTCCATTTAACCCTGTCACTGGTGATGGCACGACATTGGTTGATTCGCAATATCTTGAAGTCATTTCCAATATCATCTAACCATTTTGTGAGAGGTAATCCCCTTCTTCTTGTTCTTCCGATCTTTGAGAGGGTCATCTTTTTGGTTCTAACATTCCAAGTTTCAGTACTTATACCCGATTTCATGTTAGGTTGTCTACGAAGTGTCGTTTCCTTGAGTTTTCTGAATCAGTCATTTTTTAAAACGCCAAGTGATTAGCCCTGCGCTCAGCTCCCAACCCGGATGACCAATGTGTTCCTCTTGGTCTGGTGTCTCCCTCCAACCTGTCCGGCTTGGGTAATCGTATAGATGTTTACTTAAATAAAAATGCATACTCATATTACATGGGTCAGCAAATAATTATTTTTAAAAATAAAGTTCTTTATGCTGATCAGGGATGGACACAGGTTGTTTTTATACTATTAGAACCACAAGAGAAGGGCAGACTTACTTCAGAAGGTGTACCGTGAGAGTTCCTTCAGGTTTGATCTCCAGAGATTTGCCCCAAAATTTGAGTCTAGGATGGATGTTGCCATAGAACTGGAAGTCTTCCGATTCGGCATGGAATGCACTGACCGGAGGATGGTGGCTCACTTGTTCACACACCAGCCGGAAGTCATCCCTGTAACACAAGTGTTGCTATATATATATATATATATATATATATATACTAATCTTGAAATTTAAGTCACAAACTATGTACTTAATTTTACATGAATGTAAAACTAGGAAAGAGTTTGGTACTGAAAGTAAAATATAATTTAAAAACTTGATTTCTGAAACAGAAAGAAACATTTCAAAAAGCAATGCAGATAATTCTGGTTACAAATCAAAATCACATATGGGATTTTATATTAAAGAAAATATTTGTGCTAATGTTCTATGAATTGTATTCCTGTGCTTATAATAACGTGAAAAATAGTTTTGGTTGAGGAATTTTAGAAACCAATAGAAATAAAGATGGTGAGAAGGTAATCCTCTTGTTGAACTATGAGTGAGCACCAGCATCAGCATGCTGCTAGATTTGAGCTAGGCTCTGCTGTTTCGATTAAAGCTGACAGGTGGGAGTCACCGTGATTTAGAGTCAGGGACAAAGCAAAAACTTCCCAGTATTCGACCTGACACCTGAAGGGGTATTATTTCACTCACAGGACATTGCAATCACAAGCTATTGAGGTGTTTCAACCATCTTTACTGAACACGATGGATATTTTTGTTATGTCGTGATTCGAACTCAATGCCTTTCTGTAATGAGAGCAATGCCCTAACTAACGAAGTCATTGTGGCTTCTCGTGTTAAACTATGAATACAGAGTATAAATTTAATATTGTGTAAATAATCAATAACAATAATTGCCCAATGAAAGTACCTTCCTTTTCTATTTGCTCAGAGCAAACAATAACCGCCAAATTTGGTGCTAATATCAATTATTATTACATATTTCGTAACCAAGAAATAGTTTGCACCCAGCAAATAGATAATTTTTCTGTGAGCTGGGTGAAAATAAAAATGCCATACACGCGCGCGGTGTTAATATCAATATTAATTATTCGTCAACTAAAGTAGCCAACAAATGGTGCAGACGTAAGTAAAGGTGAATGTGGTATCAGAATTTATATCTTATTCCAAGAATGTGCCACAAAATTAAGCAAGAGAAATCCAGGCAGATGTTCAGTTTTCAGAAGTGAGCTGATTGCCATTGATGTTGGGTCGATTCGATTCTGTCCTCTACCACCTGCTTGAAGCCTGTCTGACAGCTCTTTCTAAATGACATCAGGTACACGATGATATAAGAAAAGCAATTATTAACAAAACTGGTTCATCTTTCATCCTTTTGTGACGTGCTCTTTCAATGGATACCTTCTCACGTTGATATACATGGTAATGAGACAGCGGATATTTTGGCAGAAATGGGTGCTGGTGGGCTGTTAGACATACCTGAGTCGCTGACTCATTTGAAGCTGCTCTCAAGGGCTGAAAAAGCTGTTAAATCTCCTAGGAATGCTCAACAGTTTTACCTTTGGGCATGTTATCATTTCAAGTGTTGTAGGCGGAACCAGACAGCTATCACCAAGGTTATCAGTGGACACTCGAGATCTACATCCTATTCTTAATGGAAAAAGGGTTTTCCCAGCTTTTATGAAGCTGCTGATTAACAGACTACCCTTGACCATATTCTATATTATCTGAGGCTTTGTAGAATGGGTCTTTTTACAAAATCAACTTTAGTTAAAAATTTTCTATGAGTGACAAATTTCGCACATCTGATTTAGTGTTGCTAACCACTTGAGATAAGCAATAACAACAAAAAAGTAGCCAAACAATCGCTTTCGTTCCTCTAATGGAAAACTTTTCTGTGAATAGCAATCTTGCCTTTAAAAAAATGTCAAATATGATGTGCAGCAAACTATTCGACAAAAACAAAATGCAAACGTCAACCAATATTTAAAATTACAAATATATAAAAGTGAGTCTTTATTTATTTGTTACTATGTGATAAATAAAATCGATTCGCTTTCGCCTCCAACTAATAGATAAGTAGCTAATATACTTTCATTAATTTTAAGGTATCCACCTGCATTCGCAAACACTTTTTTTAAAAGTTAATTTTAGTTTTCTTTTATCTTGTCTTCAGATAAATTATGATGTAAAAATATAAAATTAGCCAAAATTTTAATAATATATACGATACATTTTGCGAAATTGTTTATTTTCTAGCAAATTTTAGTGAAATATTAACAGAAAGACCAATACTACAGAAAATTTTATTTAAGATAAGGTTTATACAACAATGTTCGTCGAAATGAAGTAGTATCTGAAAAAAATATTAAGCAATAAAATAGGTTTAAAAGTATACAGCCAATATTGATATTTTACGAAATTTGCTAAACATTCTCTTTAAAAATAACTGTAAATGAAAAAGATCTTCGTATATACGAGGGTCACTCTGAAATTTTTGGGATAAAACTAGGTTTTTAAAGTTATACTTACAAAATTTTAGGAATGTTCAAAGTAGTTTCCTACAGCTTCAATGCACTTTTGTAGACGAATTTTCCACATATTAAATGCCTCAAGCCATTCATTTCTTGGAATAAATGAAAAAAATGCATTTATATCCACATCAATCTCTTCTTCTGAATGAAAACAACGTCCTCGTAAGTTCTTTTTTAGATTAAAGAATAACCAAAAGTCGCACATAGCTAGACCAGGTGAATACGGTGGATGTTCGATCACTTTAATTTGTTTTTTCTTAAGAAACTCGACTGTTAATCCGGCTGTATGTGAAGATGCATTTTCATTATGAAGCATTAGTCCCCTAACATTCAGTTCCTGTAGAATTTCTGGAAGCCATTTAGTGGTATACCAGTTTGCTGTTACTGTCTTCTGTCCTTCCAACTGGATGGCTTTGACCAATCCCGTACTTCTGAAGAAAACGGCATACATCACTTTTTTCAGTGCGCGTTGTTTTTTTTACCATTGTCGGCGTGGGATCATCTTCAAAGACCCATACTTTTCTTTCTTGACGTGTATGAACGTCAAAAAACGGTATGTACGTTTCATCACATGCCACAATTTTAGAAATGATGCGGTGTTGTGCTCAGTTAGATTATGGGGAACCCAACGGCAAACTACTTTTTTCATATGTAATTCTTCATGAATGATTTTGTGTATGGCTGTGGATCCAATGTTAAGTCCTTCTGTATCATTTGATAGGTACAGCGATTATCATCCATTAACATTTTTCGTATGGCAGACACATTATCCGGGATGACTGCCCACGGCGGCCTTCCTGTGTGTTCTTCATCCTGAAGAAAATTGCGACCTCTTAGAAGTTCTCTAAACCATCTGAATACAGTAGCAAGAGTTGGAGATTCACCACCAAATGCTAATTGCAACTGTTGGACGCATTCTTCTTGATTTAACCCTGCTTTAAAATCGTAGAAAATCATAGCGCGAAAATGTTCTCGAGTCAACTCCATTAATTCTTCTGTTTAAAATTTATTCTGTGCTAAGCAAGTTGAAGAAAGTCAGTAAAAAATCGTGTTCTGTGTTAAAGTACTTTGTATTTTAAAATTAAACCGTTATTTTTATTTTGTAAATTCTCGTCTGCTCGTATCTCAAAAATTTCAGAGTAACCCTCGTATTTAAAATACTATTTTATTACATAAATAATAACACTTAAAACATATAAGACAAGTTTCATACAAGTATTCTTATTGAGATACCGTGTTAACCGTTTTCAGATTTTGTGAAAAATAAGTTTTGTGAAAATCACCTTTAAAAGTGAGAGTCTGGTTTATGATAGCGACGTTGTTGTGACTTCTTTCCGAATGTATCAGTTAAATAACGGCCTATTTATCGCTATGAATCAACACATTATAGAAAAATATATAAACTAAAAGAAAATTTTTTATGACTGCGTAAGCAAGATATTAGTCTTAAGATTTAAATGAGATTGCTTACAAATATTGCACGTATTGATTTAAAGTTTTACTAATTAATAAAATTTTTAAAATTTTCAATCGTCCTTGCCGATTTAAACTAATCATAAAGTGGATGTTTTGTCATGTTTTTTCCATGAGTTTTATTGTCCACCTGTTAATGGTGTGAATCAATAAATGGAAAATGGTTTCTCAAATCAATGCTTTAGTTCTTATATAAGAAATCGCTAAATTAACAAAATGAACTTCGACACTACTCTCAGATATTCGATGGTGAACTTCGCCTTGTTTGCTGCTCCTCAAAGAATACGATTGAAAGGCAGGCAACAAATGCATCGAATGGTCGGATTTACAGCACAGTCTCAGTACGATGTCGTAATTAGTTATGAGTGACGTAGATGAAACTTTATCTGACGTCAAGGATATTTTAAACCAATAAGAATTTTATTAAAGTGGCGAAATCATGATCTCAACTGGAATGACAGAAACAACACATTGTGGTTAAAAATATCAATAAAATTAAAATACCACTTTCGATTTTGTTTTTCAAACAGATAATGTACTTTAAAATTCCTGTAAATCAATTTCTACTTCACCATAAGTAAAACAATTGTTTTGGAAACCTGAAAGTTCTGTGTACTAGATGCAGAAATGAGAAAAAAATTCACATCTAGTCCAAAATCAACTTTTTTTTCAATGTTTATGTAATGTCTTTTTGATCATTAATCATTAGGGATGACGCCGAAACATCATCTTGCACACAACCTTTGATTACAAAAACCGATTTGATAAAGAAAGAGTTTTTTTTTTTTTTTTTTGCAAAGATAATAATTAAGAGTCGACTTAGCACAAGTCTTGTTGCTGCTTTTTTTTCTTCACACAAATTAAACCCAGTCTTTGACATATTAAGCATGCTATTAGGATTAGACGGTAATAAGTTCAGGTCGTTTCCAGCGACCACCACTATTTAGGAAAAAAAAAAAAAAACCGTGTGAATGACTTGTCTTAACTTTCAAAACAATAATTAAAGATCAACAAGGCGAAATAAAAATAACACCAATGAAAGAAAAATTGGCTGATTATATATATTCTTCTATGCTACATACAAGTACTATTTTTTTTTTTTTAAATGTGATAGACATTTTTTCTTTCGATTGAATGATCATTTATTTGATATCTGACAATATGATATCTATTCAATATTTACATCAATTTAATGGTAAGTTTTACAAACAGATTTCATCTTAATATATGAATTTTTATTTTAAAGAATGCTTATTAAAGTTTTAAAAATTTATTTTCAAATTTCAATTTACACACACACACACAATTCGGCTCTGATCGTAATAAATTTAACTGCAACTTATTAAGCGGTTTTATAAGTTTAATAAAACTACAAACTCCTAAATTAATATAATATTTTTAAAAAAGAAAATTGCTTCATATAACAATAAATTTCATGTTTTAAAATTAAATTGATTGCATTTATAAAACTTGATTAACAACGTTCATTTCAATTCATAAAACTGACGATTTTTCCCTCCCTTATTTACATACAGGATGAACAGGCGCACAATATTTGGGTTTTAATAAAGGACGAAGATTTTTTTATTCCTTCCTCCACAACAATTGTGAGACACTATTTCTTTTAATTCTTACACCCCCATAATTAACACTTTTAGTTAGTAGAATAATTTATCTACAATAGTGTAGAATAAATATTTTTATGACAATACTGTTTTGTTATCTTTTCATTTTTGGTCTCATCGTGGCTTTTGCAGAAACACCCCGTCCGTTGAAGCGGAAATTCCATAGTTGGATCTCAGCTATGTTTAACAATTGGACATGTGCTTCTTGCCACCACGTCTACTGAGTGCGTGCTTGGGAGTTATCCGAGGTTCTACCTTTTGTTGTTGCTGTTATTTATGGCACTTGGACAAATCTAGCTCGCTCTGCCGATGGCTATATGAATTTAAATCAGTAGGGTGCGTCTTCCGTTTAACCAGAGCATCACGAAGGTGAAAGTACGACTTTGCTTTAAGCCTCCTTGGACAGATGGCATTACCAGAGAATGCACTCTCTCCATTTTAACATTGATCTGGAAGGGAAGGAAATTTTCTCTAGACCATTACACCCATGGTAACTGCTCAATGATCCAGCACAGGACTTTCGATTTCACAAATTTAACGAGGACGTATATCGCATGTACTCGGTGGGACTTTGGTGGCATTGGGAATTGAAACTAGCCCTTCTGGACTGAATGCCGATGCTCTAACCACTAAATTACCACGACTTCCTGCCTTTTATGATTCTTGAATGTGGTCTACTATCATGGTAAGTCCTCAGGAAAGTTAGTTGCAGTGAATGCTTACAAAAAGTTTCGACAAGTTTCCAACTATAATGCTATTCACAGAGTCAGATTTCTCAGTGTATTGGGGTCTCGGTGGTGGAATGGTTGAATAACAGCCTGTGGAAAAAAAGGGTCCAAGCCCCATCGCAGTCATTATTCAGCAAAGTTAGATGGCAGTCAGAGCTTGATTAAGGCAGGAACAAAAAGGACATTTGCCCTCTCTCACATCAAAGGGCCCTCCCCCCCAACATCTAATAGAAATTTTTTTACATTTCCTTTTTTAATAAAAACATCTTTTTTTAAACAAAATATCAGCACAGTGTAAAATCCGTTAGTTTTATATTAGCTTTTTTATTAATCTATCATATGAACACAAAAAGCATATATTTTGTAAATCCATGTCTTTCTAAGGGCTGAATTCAGCTAAATGTTTGCAATGAAAATGGAAAATTTTGGCTAATCAAAATCCTGTATTTATACATATCGCATAATGCGATATGTTTATAAATAGGGGATTTTGATTAGCTTAATTGAGCAATCGTCATTGCAAACATTTAGTGGAATTCCGTCCAAATGTCAGCAAGGATAGGAATTTTTCGCAGTTAGATGCTAAAGTTAGCCAACAACTTAAACATCTTAATCAAACCTTTGTTGTAGTTATAAAAGACAAATGACTACGTGCTTTTCGTTCCATTTTTCCACTGTGCATTGTAATTAAAACTAATTTCTCAATTACAAAATTTAATTGTAATGACAATGAATATCAGAAAACTGATTAATATTCTCATATTCCGCCTTGTCATTTGTAACGGCAATTATAAATTTATTTTGACTTACAATTAACCCTAAATGTTTAAGAGTAGTTTAGTTCAGTTTACCCCTAAATGATATATAAAAATCGTAATTTTTCCTCCGCGTAATCAGATTGTCTATCGTTTTTATAAAATGATTAATTTTAATACATGTATTTAATGAAAAATATTATTACCATGATTAATAAAATTTGTAACGGATATGGAAACAGCGCCCCTATAGGCCAACATTAGAAGTAACAAAGTGAAGCGATGTTTTGAAGAAAACGGATGTGTGTTCTAGAGATAATTATTTTTCTTTGTAATATTTTTAATATCGTTTCTATGTTTTAGTCCTAGTGTCTGATTGTGTTTTTTGTAACTGTATCAAAATATTAAAAATTAATTATGAATTAACCCTTAGATTTATGCTTTACAGCAGTAACAAAATATCTTTAGAGATTCATTTCCAAAATAACTTCCACTGAAATGATGTTGCGTCAGATTAAATGTGGTTCAATATACCATTTCTAGAGAAGTAATTTATATATTTATGTACTTGTTAATGGAACTTTCACTGCTTCGCGATTCCTTCCATTTGAAAATTACCGTTAATTCGCGAGTATTTGTAGATTTAAAAAGCATTCCACACAAATAAATAACTAATAAAGTAAGGCTTTCCATGTGTGTGATAAAATCTTATATTACCGAAAATACCATATGGAGAAATATATCAAATCGTAATGATTTGATGTTCAATGACGTACATTTAATTGTCTTAAGCAGAAAAAAATATAAAAAATAATAAAACTGGCTATTACAGATAAGAGAAAAGTTAGTTCCCAAAAAATACAAGAAGGAAAAGAAGGAGATATATGAGGATGATGATGCATACCTTAAAATTAGGAAGAGATAATTTTTGATAGTGAATTGATGATCATTTTCATGGCTAGAGGACCAAATAAACGGGACCTTAAAGTATAAAACTCATTGCGAAGCACAACAATCGCTTGTGTGGTGATAGGACTCCATTTTATTCACTGTCAAACCAAAAGCAGATTTGTAACTATTTGGTTTACCGGCCGACAAAATCACTAATGATACTGACTTTAAGCTTTGAATTCTAAGAATGAAATAAACCATTAGTGTTGCCAAAAAGGGAAATTAAAAAATCTACGTTCAAATTTTTTTTAATAAAAGCGAATTTTTTTTAAAAAAAATTAATTTTAATTTTCTTTTTGTTCTTCAATAAATTATTACATAAAAACGTAAAATTAGCCTAAATTTTAATTAAATATAGCATACTTTTTGCAAAATAGGTTATTTTCTGAAAAATTAAGACAATTTTGACAAAATGGTTAACAATTTACAGAAAAGTGTGATGCATCCCTCTTTATTTAATTTGAGCCAAAGGTTTATGTGACAATGTTCTTTGAAATGGAGAACTATCTAAGATAAATATCCAGCGATCAAGGAAATATGTTTAAAAAATACAGCAATATGCATATTTTGCTTAATTTTACTGAACATTTTCTTTAAAAATATCTGTAAAATGATAAGGGTTCTAATATATTCAAACGTTTGCTTCATTTCATGGATAAAAGCACTTATATATATATATATATATATATATATTTATATATATATTTATATTTATATATATATATATAACATTTTTTTCAATTTTCATGTAAATATCTTCATTATTACTTGAAATTTCGTGTCAACGGAGGGGGGGGGGAGGTGGAAATTTTGGGAAAAACCAAATTATGATTAATGTGATCGTTTCGCTTGTATTAACAATAATGTTGCCACTTCTTTTCGAATGTATAAGCCAAATAACAGCGTTATACTTATAGCTATCAATCAAATATAAAGAAACAACTTTTTAAAAATAATAAAAAAAAATTCTTTGGTATTTTCAAATTGAAAACGCAATTTTGTTTTTCAAAAAGATGACGTATTTTAAAATTCCTACAGCTTTATTTTTATTTGACACACGGCGAAAAGAAAGCTGTTTAGGATTATAGTTGAATATCAACTTTTTAACGTAGGTGGATAGCTTAATTTACGAAAAATAAATTATTTTTCTAGTGTTTGAAAAAGTCTTTTTTCTGAAATGAGTTCAAATTTAGAATTCATAAATCAAAAACGGGAGAATAATGAATCAAGGAAAAAAATTGTTTTAAAAAAACTGCAAAATCGGTAAAATGCGGTTGAGGAATTGATGATAAAATGTTCTGCGGTTATTTGGACAATCAAAAATTTAGTTACGGTTTAATAGATTGAACCAATCTTTACCTTGAAGAACAATTTAAAAGAAAGCCGAAAGAAATTGTACGTTAAAAATGATCATAACAACTTTCATAAAGCTTGGAGAATAAATAGAATACATCCCCTTTAAACTCTAATTATATCATGCTTTTTATGTTTCTATCTCTCTTCAGATTTAAATTTAATCGGAAATTTTGAGGTTTTTATAAGAGTTGGGTAAACAACATTCAAAATTATCTCTAAACCAGAATTGAAAAGTAGCTCATCAAAAATAAGAACAGAACCAGTTAGTATGTTTGATGTTAAAAAGCAACAAGATGTCTTTTGAAGTTGAAAGCCACTCAACAAAATAGTAGAAGATAATTACCAAAATTTTTCGTACCGCACCTAGATTTTTATGCGTTGAAAGCTTTCTTAATTACTTTTATTTCTGTTTATTTTGGTGATGGAGCAAAGCTTTAAACCATTTTCAAATAAGTGTTATTTACTGAATAATTTCTAACCTAGTATATAAAAATATCGCTAAAATTTAATAAAATATTTCTATTCTAATGTAAATTTAATTTAATAACTACTTCAAATCGGAGAAATGTTTCTTACTTTGAAATATATCTATAGTTAAATATGTTACTTACAATCTACTTAATATTTTTTACTAAATAAATTATTTCTAATCTAATTAATTTAGAATAATACTATTTTAATCATAATAAATAATTTATAATCTAATAAATTTGATAGAATAATTATTTCAAACCTAATAATATCTTTCTTATCCAATAAAAATTTCTAGTTTAATTAATTCTTTAAATTCTAATAAAATATTTCTAATATAGAAATCATTTCTAGCCGGCCAACTTGTCAAGTGGCCAGCGTGCCTGACTACGGATAGGGAGGTCCTTGGTTCGAATCCCAGTTCAGGCATGGATGTACTTTCTCCCTCTCTATCCTGTCTTTGTCCTTTCCTTGTGTGTGTGAATGAAGTATGAATGATGCCTACCCTATAAACGGGTCCCTATGGCAGGTGTGAGGGTATGATGGTGGCCCACCCCCTGTGGTGCACCCGGGCAACGCCTCGGCGGCTAAGAGGTCGCTGTGTCTGGCCGGTTCCTTGGTATCAGGGAACAATAGATTAATAGACTCTATTGCAGTTGTAACTGTCTACAATTTGCCATTGGGAAAAAAAGTAATCATTTCTAATTTAATAAATTATTTCTAACCTATTTATTTAATACAGTATTTATTTCAACTTTATTAAAGTATTTAAAGTTTAATGAATTGTTTGAATTATAATAAAATATTTTAATTCAATATATATTTCTATATATATTGAATTATTTAATATATATTTCTAATATATTACATTAGAAATATGTATTAAATATAATTTAATATATATTTCTAATGTAATATATGTTATTTGAAATATATATTAAATTAGAAATTAATATAAAAAAATGTAATCTAATTATTATAATTATAAAAAATCTAATAAATTATGAATACACGCTTCTTATACTTATATTAGTTCAATAAATATATATAGCCCAAACTATTTTGATTTTAATGATAATGATTGTATTTTCATAAATATTCTCAATAGCATTATAATATGCTATTGAGACACTTTGCTTTCATTAAGTCCAGTGCTCGCTTTTCGGGAAAAGTATTAGGTAACCAACTTTTTAACAAAACAAATATTTATCAATAAAATGAAATTAATAATCTCTTGACAGAAAAACATTATTTGTTACAAAGTGTATAAAAGCGTTAAATCCGTTATTGTGATGGTATTCTTTGGTTTTTATTGCCAGCAAATAAAGCAACGGTCAAATGCAGTTGAAATTAAAAAGAATGAGTTGCTCATAGGCGAATTGTTTTGTACTGAAAATGTAGAAATCGCACGTGATTCGTGTTTTACTCCTTTTTTCTTCCTATTTTGAAAAAGCTTTTGATTGTTCATTTCACGCGAAAGGCTCGCTTTATGAGGTTGTTTGAGCAAAAAAATATTCAATCGTTATCTCTAGTATTTTCTTGTCATAATGGAATAGAATAGAATAGGTATATTCGCAGTCATTTTTATCTTTTTAACGATTGACTTGTTTTTGGCGAAATGAAAGCATGAAAAATAAATTAAGGAGTTTCAATGTCCTTTGTTTTCCTCAAATAGAAAAGGATATGTATCATATGCTTAAAATGGCAGTGAATTCTTTTGTTTGTTTATGTGTAGTAAATAACCAAGTGTTTTGTTTATTTAATTGACTATAGCATAAAAGTTCTTTAAGAAAAACAATTCTTTTCAGTAGAAATAAATATAATTTTAATTTATAATCATACAACCAGAAACTTTCCAAGTTTGGCGATCGAGCATATGTTTGTACGTCACTGTTATCGTTATAATTTATAAAATTTCGCTTAAATTTCTTTTTTTTAATTTGCCTAATACCGTATGTCTATTTAACTTAAACTTATAAAGAAAATTAAAAGTTATAGATCTCAAAATTATTGGTTCATTATAAAACAGGACTTTTGTGGAAAAATATTTGAGTCACAAGATCAAATGTAAGTAGAAATTATAAGAATTATTTATAAAATTGATTGAATAGTGCAATTTGGATTTACTAGGCAGAATAATAAATCAAAGTGCATATTTATAATAAAGGATATTTTTGGATTAATACAAGTGATTAAAATAATATAAATACCAAAAATTGTTTTAGGCAGTTTTTAACAATTTTTTTCATATATAGACCGTTCTAAAAAGAAAATTTTCATTATGGATTTCATCACACTTTTCTTTATGATATTCAATAAAATTATAATATTAATAATTGATAATTATTTTAATAATTCCATTTAAAAAACTAAAAATGATTAAAAAATTAATAAAAAAATCCCTTTATTCTAATTACGGTTAAGTTTATGTTTTATTATTTTGAAAATTTACAATGAACCCCTAATAGTTATTTAAAATGCTATAAAACCTTTATAAATTTTCATTGACTACCATTTAATATGTCATTGATATTGCACTGTATTTCATTACTTTAAAAAATATATAGTTTTGATTGTGCAATAACAGGCTGGTTAAAAATTTAATATTTTTTTATTACATTTTTATTTCACATTTTTATTATAAAACACAAAAAAAATTTCATTACTTTGAAAACACATTTTTTGTATTGTAATAATCACACGCAGTTTCAAATAAATATTATTTTTTACTACATTTTCATTTCGTATTTTTTTATTAATAATGGTAAATATTATGTACCGTTTAAGATTTCTTTTTGAATTTTATCTGAACTGAAACAAAAACTCAAAACTATATATAAAGATATCAATTTAAAACTGCATCTTAAAAGATTAATTCATAACTATATCTCTAATCATTAAATGTTGAAAAATATGTAATGTAGAGAAATTTTGAAAATTATTGTTTCGCAAGTATTGAGTAATAACAAAAAAGATATTTTTCGTTGTTAGATTAACAGAGGTAAAATTATTAAATTTTTACAAAGCTTTTAAAAACATCTCCAAACAAGAACTATTCTTGTAAAATATTGTTTTTATAATATTATAAATAGAATTGATTTAAAGACCTTATGAAGGTACACAATTTTCTTAATTACATTAGGAAATATAAATAAATGATTCTCATTATGTTTGCATACATATTTGACCAAACCATCTTCGTTGAAATTTGATTAGATTTCATTTTTGCTTCAAGTAATTTTCTAAAAAATAATTAAAAGTATTTTAGTAATGAAAAAATAAAGTAATAGCTATATTTGGAAGAGAAATTCCGAATACTGGAAAAGATGTTCGGTAAAATTAAAAGATAGGAACGATGATTTGTATGGTTTGTACTTTAATTTGTATAGTGATATTTCTGGAGTCATGTTCTTTATTTCTCATTTATAAACTAAATTAAATAAAAACAAAATAATTATACATTTAAATTCAATTAAAATTAAATTTTTAATATTAAAAAAATTCTCTTTGTATAAGAAAATCTAAGGATAAAGATGTAAAAATTCAATATGATTTTTTACATTTTAATGTTGAAATTATTTTTAATTAACAAACAAAGAAGAAAAAAAAACGAAAATAATCAATGCATCAATAAGAATATTAAATGTAACCAATGGAATCGTATCTTGAAAAGATGTTTCAGAAAGGGCGATTTGTTCACTTTTTTTACTCAAAACTTTCCAAAACAATTTTTAGTTTTATTGTATGTGAAATAGAAATTAACACAAAAGAATTTTAAAATACATTGTTTTTTTGAAAAACGAAACAGGAAGTTGCATTTTCAAACTGTAAGTTATGAAGATATTAATAAAATAAATATTAATTTATATAATTATATAAATTAATATTTTACTTTTTTTATATAATTTCTATATGTTTTTCTATAATATGCAGATTTATAGCCGCTTGTAAGAGCTTGTTATTTAGCTTATAATTTTGGAAAAAAGTGGTAACGTCGCAATCAAAAGTGAAGCTATCACTTTACAAGCGATTTTCTCATACAGTTTCTCAATTTTTTCACAATATATTTAACCACCCCTCTTTAACACGATATCTCAAATAATGTAAATACTTGTATTAAACTTGGCCTACATATTTTAAGTATTATATCTATGAAGCGGATCAAAATTTTAAATATATATGAAGAACTTTATTTGCAACTATTTTTAAAGGTTCAGTAAAATTTCGTAAAATACCCATAATTGCTGTACATTTTTAACCATATTTTATTTATCACTCAGTACTTTTTTTAGATTTTGCTTCATTTCAAAAAACATTGTCACACATACTTTTAATGGCTTATTTAATATAAGATTGATGCTTTACAACATTTTGAAGAATGTTAATTGTTTTAATGAAATATCTCTAAAATTCGTAAGAAAATAATTAATTTTGCAAAAAGTATGCCATGTGTAATTAAAATTTTGGCTAATTTTATATTTTAGAATCATAATTTTTCTCAAAAAACCAGGTAAAAGAAAATCAAAAGTAAATTTTAAGAAACAGTTGCTCCTACGTGGGCGGATATCTTAAGAGAAAATTAGTGTCTTCTTTCCCTGGAATCAGAGTAAATATGAATATTTAAAGTTGAAGCAATTGAATTGTTACAATAATTGAATTAGTAAATGTTGAAGCAAGAGAACTTTTACGGATCATGTAAAAAGATTTCGCCGGCAAACTTGTCTAGTGGTCAACGTGCCTGACGACGGATAGGGAGGTCCTGGGTTCGAATCCCAATTTAGGCATGGATGTACTTTTTCTCTCGCTCTCTATCTTGTCTTTGTCCTTTCCTTGATGTGTGGATGATGGCTTACCCTATAAACGGATCCCTATGGCATATGTGTGAGGAAGTCGGACTCAACACCAAATATGGTTCAGTTGGGAAAGTGGAGCAGCTCACCCCAATTTGCCAACCCAGCTGGCACACGAGAACAACAACAAAGAGTTTTAATTTTCTGTGGTAATTTTAGGTTATCTGAATGGTAATAGCTTTATCTTGTGTGTGTAAGAAAAATAAGAAAATAAATAAGTTGCATAAACAGTTACGATATGTGTTTCCAACTACTCTTCTGCATCGAATGAAATGAAATGATTTTTGAAACAAGAAAAAATACTTTACAAGTAAATTTTTGTAATTTAATAATTTCGCTTTTCCTATCTTAATACTTTATTAATATGAATAATTTGTATAAAAAGCTCATACTATTAACTTTTTAACTTTAAAAATTGCAATGGGTGAAAAATTTTAATTTTTTCTTCTAATTGTGAAATCAAATATTTTCTGAGATTAAAAAAATTAGATTTTCTTAAAAAGAATGCATTATGTAACTTATTATATATATATATATATATATATATATATATATATATATATATATATATATATATATATATATATATATATATATATATATATTCTTAAGTCATTTTAACAATGAAAGATTCAAATTAATCTGCAAAGAATACGAAATTTTTAGAATTTTATGCAACGTGTTGAATTTTTGGTATTCACTACGAATTTAAATAAGTAATTCGCACATTAATTACGTACTTAAATGATTAATATTTTTTATGTATATATATAAGATCTATTTCACTAATAGGATATAATATAAATACATAAAAAAGTTCAAGTTGCACTTATAAATAAACCATCACTTTTTCAATAAAAATTTAATTAATTAAGGAAAAATACATTTTTTCTTAATTAATCAATTCATCATAATATTATTTAAATAATAAAATTTTTTTCATTAGTTAAATTTTCTCATTATATAAATCATATATAATTTTTATTGCTTGAAAACTCCATTAAATTTCAACATTTCAACTAATACATTCATTACTCTTTGGTAAAACAAATGGTGAATACTACAGCGTTTCGGTCAACGGCTCATGAATTCAAGTCCGATTCTGGGATGGGTTGTAGTTGCTTGGAATTCATTGAAACAGTATGTCTTGGTCTAAATAGTCCTCATATACAAAAACCGATTATTTAGTGGCGAACAAATAAAAAAATTTTTGAACAAAAGACAATAAAAGATATAAAAAAAGAAAAATTGAAGAAATTTTATAACAGCAATTTTTTTACAGAATTAAATATTCATTGTATGAAAGGATTAAAGTCCTTCTTAGTACAATATCTGTATAATTAAATAGTAAACTGAAAGACTCAATACCACTTGCGTTGATAAAAAAAAAAGTAAAGATATTTAACGGACAGAGAGAGAGGATAAAAGGAAAAAAGGATCGATAATATTGTCTGGAAAGGCTGTTACAGGAGATTGTCTCTCAGAAAGAAAAAAAGAAAGCGTTACCTCTTCAGCTCGTAGGTCTCTCCCAGCAGCGGATTGAAGGGCTTGTTCAGTCGATCCCAGTTAGACGCCAGCGCAGACACTGCAAATGCGCTCAGGTACTGTCAAAGAAACATTTAAATCACAATAGTTAAAAATATCGTTCAGACATTTTTCCACACATTATAACAATTTCGTTTTAAAAGTAATTTGTTTAATTGTAACTGGAGACAACTTTTTAAATTAAAATATGATACAAAGAAATACATTTCTATTTCTTTTTTGGGAATTATATATATATATATGTTTGGGAATTTAACACTGGGTGTGGCTGACCACCTAACTGGGACATAACTCCACACCTTCCTACCTTTAACTTCTTTTTTTAAATAATGATATCTATTATTATCTATTTTTCTGTTTTTTGGAAAAGCACTGTGTTTTTGTCCTCCACAATGAACGCGTTTTTACATTTTTCAACACGCAGCTGGTTGAAAATACCTCGGAATGCGGATGAAAATTATCCTGCTTTTATAATTAATAACTTCGTAACCAAGAAGTTTTCAAGAATTATGTGCCTACTTTGGTTAGGCCGCGATGGCCTGGGTGGTTAGGCTCAGTATCGGAAGGTAGTGAAATCGAATCCCAGTCAACCGCAGATCCGTCGTGGGATACGAGCGTTACGTTAAAACTGAGCGTGGTTGCAATGTCCTCATAGTGAAATTATACCTCTGGGTGTGACAGGCCAAATATTGGGGATCTTCTGTTAGATCTCTGCTTCAAAATTAAGAAGACTCAACCCGGCTGCTTCCTGCTTCTATTTAACTGATAGAACACAACTCAAGGCTAGATAGACGGAAGAATGCTAATGCAACACCTCATTTGCTTTGTTTTTAGGTAATTTATAGCGTCGACTTCATTTCATAATGAAAAATAATTGTTTCGTTTTAGGAGACGCTGCTCTCACTCATTAAATAATTTTGTAATATGCTCATTTTTATGTGCTAAATTGGAACTTCATATTTTCAAATTTAAATTGAAAAATTACAGTCAGAAGAGACTTTTTTAATTCTTTTAGTTTCGATATGTTGTTGTTTCGATAGTGCCCAGCTACTAAACTTCCCACCATTCAGCCCTACAAAAGGGGGGGGGAGTGTTGGTAAGGTAGTTAAGGATCTAGTGGTTCACCGATGTGCAATCACAGCCCCGAAAATGTGTCTTCGTTTTTATTTATTTAGAAGAAAGAAAAAAAAAATTCGGCCTTTCGTCTTCTGAGGTATCATTTCACATGGAAGACATGGCGACCACGACATATTTTACATTTCGCCGCCTTCGATGTCACTACTTTCTAATAACGAGAAGAGAAACGCCCTAACCAACCATACCACCACGGGGCCAAGATACGAATTTTATTCAAATTTAATTTTGAACCTATGTCCTCCGCAGTAGAAGGAAAGCGCCATAGCCAGCAGGCTGTTCGGACATGAGTTTTGAAACATCGAATATCAAAAAAGATCTAAAGTAAGTCATGATCCACTAAACGCCAGAATCCGAGAAGGTGTGTATATTTTTCCTTTTTAAAATCTGAACTTAATAAACACAAGGCATGCGTCAGGTGTCAATTATAAAGTCATGGGAGCAGACATAAAATGATTTAAATATAATTCAATGAAACGGGAATATTCAGTTCTGGAATAATATAAAAATATAACTCATTTTGAGAGCATAAAAAGGATTTCAAACATACCATAGTCTTATATTCCACCCACATTAAATTTAAGCAATTTTTATTGATATAAAACATAAATGTGTGCATATATTTACTTGCTTATCACAAGATTCCTTCAAAAATAAAAACTTTTGAGAAAAACTTGTAGAAAAAACTGTTTGTGCCGTGAATCAATTTAATCAAAATTCAAAGGAGTGTCTCGCATCTCGCGAGAAATTGGTTATATATATATATATATATATATATATATATATATATATATATATATATATATATATATATATATATATATATATATATATATATATATAAAGTTTTAATATAATTGTACAAAGTGTCACAGTTAATGTGAGTAGTTTCTCTTCATTACTTTCATAAAAAACTATTATTAAATAAAAAATAAATAAAATTTATTTTACATGAATTTTTACAGTAAAATTACCAAATTCATGGAATAGTAATTTTTTATTTTTATTTAAAATATACAGAATATAATTTAATTGATGCTTCAAATTTCAAATGTATAACCCATGACGTAAATATTAGATCGGATTATTAAGATTGTGCGCATTGTTAAAAACATCATTAATTGCTAAACATTAGTAGGAGTTGTAAGATAAAGATAAGCTTGAAAAATAAAAAGGAAATTTGACATTCTTTAATGTGAACTATATGCTACGATTTAAACTCCAAAATTTTTATTATAATTTAACATCTGATTACTAATTATGACATGAAATTTAATTTATGGTTCTTTATGATAAGCCTGATTTTTTTTAAATAAGTGCAGTAAATAAATTATTGCTGACAATATTTTTGCGAACATTTAATTAAAAAATTCTTCAATCTGCAGTTCTGGCGTTAAAAATATATGCTACATGTGCTTTTAAACTACTCTAAGATAGATGTTTCTTTTCTAAAGTAACTTTATACACAGATATTTTTTATTAGTGAGGAAGGAAAGTATCAAAATCAATCACACATAGTAAATTATTCTACAAAAAAGGTATAATTTTACGAGGGAAATAAGTTTTGATATTAATTAACTTAAGTTATTAGTTCTGCAGAACATGATATAAAGAATATAAGTTATAAAAAAGGAGCTAAACCAGTGGCCTAACAGCTCATGTGAGAGGCAAGGCCTACAGTGCCCATATCTATTTATCTGACCGACGGTGTGCGAAGCATGTATATCAGTTGGGCAGTCAGCCTAACCCGGTGTTTAGTTCTCAAGCATAGTTGGTAATCAATTCCTCGACTCACTGAAAGAATGAAAGGCTGAGTCGGCCCAGCTCCAGGAGTCAGATAAATATTCCATTCTCTGAATTTTATGCGAATAAGTCTTGTTTTCTGCATCTTATTTTTGAGATAAACTCTCTAATAATTTGTCGAGACAAAGCTAAGATATTTCATGCATATAAAGTAAATATTTTAGTCTTTCTCTCAAGTTGTATAGATTAAATAACTATTATAGGTTAACTAGCTATTATATTTGTATTATTAATTTATTACAATACAAATTTTTGTATATATTGTAACAACTTATTTAGCTAAATAACTGGCTACAGTTATTCGAAAGCTAACCATTTATTCTCAAGATTCCATAGCTTCATGTTGAATACTATTGAATGTCAAGCTATACATGTTGAACGTTATTGAACATCAAGCTTTATGTTGAACGTTTTTCGGTCTAAGTCGTGAAGCGTTGCGTGACCACGCTTCTAACAAACTTTATTTTAAGTGATTCATAAAAATTTTTCTCTTGACTCCTTCCAATATTTCCGATATTTTTTTCAAGAAACTTGTATAAAAGGGTTCCTTTAATTCTATAAAATTTAATAAAATATCCAAAAAAAAAAAAAAAAAAAAGGAATTGTGAGGCAAAAGGGCTCTTGCAAACTTATTCATTGATGCACGATGAAGGACGATCAATAAAGCCGTTTGATGTCGATTAAATATTAAATTTCGTTTTACAACCGTGATCTCTAAGCTTCAAAACCTGCACTCTGCTGGTTTTGAAGTTTGAATTTTTTCAATTTCAAATAACAGCATACAATAATGTAAATGGCAAGAAACGATGGATATATAGACTTCAAAATTTTTTGAGAATCCACTCACGCGTCAAATCAATTCAGTTTGATAAGATACGGCAATATCTTTACAGAATCATTGGTTGTATCTCCTCAATGTAGCCTCATTTACAATGGAAGTTTATAAACCAACATTTCTGTGCGCTCTTTTATACACCATCCGTATTTTAATGATACTTATATTTTACAGAAATTTTCTGCCAGAATTAATTTTTTATGTATTTTATTTAAGTGAATTTATCTACGATATTTTAAGCTGTGATCGAAAGATATATTTATTTTTTAAAGGTAAATATCTCCTTATAAGCAATTTTCATTGTATCACATTTTTTGAGTGCCAAAGTCTAGAAAATTTGTTGGTGCGAAGCATGGTCAAGCATCAAAAATTGAAATATAAATTTTAATATTTTTTTTATTAATTTATCGCGATTTTAGTTTAGATATAAGTTGTGTGAACTTAATTTTTAAGACATTCCTGCGAATCTTAAAATATAATCCCATGCTTTTAAAATGATATAAAAAGTACTATTATCGTATGAATTTATAGATCGAGGTAAATATGTAGTGTCATTTATTTTTGTTAATTTAAATTATGTATAAAATAGAGATTATTATAGTTTTAGCACAGTATCTCGTAAAGATACCTTGACATCTAAAAAAAAATGCCGCATTTTACAGTAGATCTAGAATAGATCCATAAGACTCACCCACTTTCATTGATCTGATAGGCAATAGATGAATTGGTGGACAACAAACTCGGATTTTGAAATCTTAAAGGGCAATTCAGAATTCAGACTTCCATTCATCACATCATAGGGTGTGCCTCAGAAAGTTTTCACCAAGAAAATCGGTGATCAGTAAGCCAAGTAAATTAAAATGTCAAACAGCAGGTGCGTATCAGTCATTATCAGTCAAGTGCAATCAGCTCTGCTACGGTTAGTTAACCCTACCAGGTGCACATGCCTACTAACTGAACATTTGTTAAATTTTGTATATTTTTAATGCCAATTTTTCACTGGGGGTTGTGTCAAGTAATAACACATGTGTTTGGTACGGTACTCCAGACTTCATTAATTGGTTGACGGCTTATCTTCCACCATCTTAGACATCAAGAGCAGAATTCAATATGCAGAAGCCATTTGAGAATCTGATGAGCATTTGGTGCCACTTGCGGTAATTCTGGTTATACTTTGCTTTCTAATGTTGAGAATTGCATGCTGGTATAGTGGCAATGAAGACTGTATATATAAATTTGTAAAATAAGATAATGAAAAATAAAAAAATAATTATTGCAATTTTCAGAATAATATCTACTGAAAATAATTAAAATCTGTGCCATTATTCATAATACCTAATGTAATAAAATTTGCTAAATTTATAAAATTTAGGACTATGAATCAATATAAAATTAAAATACCTTAGAAATTTTTTTTGCTCGATATAATTTTTTTAAGCATTTTCGAATATATATATAAGTAATTTACGTAGTTACTGAAAGATTATGTTTCTGTTGCCTTTAATTTTGAACTGCATGCTTAAACTGCAACTGAAAATAAAACTGCATGTGTTATTTTCTGTACCTAATTATATCTTGAAACTAATTGCGCATTTATTTTAAAACATTCTCTTCTGATATTGGCGGAGAGATATCTTACTCAAAGTCGAATTATTGTACTTAACTGTCATACTTAATTGATAATTATTCTTAATTGGCTACATTAAATGACATATTGTATATAATATATGTTCCATACAATGCTTTGTTATTTGATATTGCATTGTTGGCATTCTAAAAATCCATTAATATAGATGAATGACGTTATATCAATGCTGTTGATGCTGTTACGGACAGCATGTGGTAAATGTGCAGTACTGACAGTTAATTAAAAAATCTACACAGTAGGTATTATAAATGATTTCTCCTGTGTTAGGAAAACTACAATTTATGTATAAACCAATTCGTATTTTACTCACTCAAATTGTAGTACATGTCTCAGCATTTTGCACAATAGGTTGTGTAATGTTATGTAATATTCTGAAGTCGCGAATCGGAAAGAACTGCAGGTTCATATAATTATATAGTCATCGAGCATGTAGACTCTCTTATGAGTAATATCATTCCTTTTTTTTTAAATTATTATTTACAAATGCCGAAAATTAGTGCCTAAGCCATTAGTTCACGGGCTCTCCAATACTTTTCAACAATGCCCTCTAATGAGAAGGAATCACAGAATTATTTAAATGTTCAAAAGTCATTGGTTGACCAGAGTCACACAAAAACACAGTCCGGGAAATCCACCACTCCAATCCTAAAGAGATGGTCCCGCAAACAATCATGTCCAGTTAGACTCTAAAAATGGCCACCGCAGTCTCTTGGAAAAACGGGAACAGCTCTCCCCCAAAATCTTCCATCTCTTGTGTGTCGCATGTTGATTTAAAAAAAAATTGGATGTATGATTCGGCTCACTTCTAAAACTTCATTAATTCTTCGCTATTCAATTCCTCTGTCTTTTAAAGTTTCCACACATTTCAGTACAGAGAGTGATCAAGTTAACGAACATAATTCGTTACAAGACTATGCTCGGTGACCGAATTGTTCGTTAACTGAACATCGATTTACGATAGATTTCTTTTTGACATAAAGTATTTTGTTCTGAAGACGCTAAAAATGAATTAAAAAAAGCTATAAATTCTTAGGGAGTTTATTAAATAAAAATATATGCATATAATCTTGCTTATCAATCAGTCTTTTGCATTTTTTGTTTATGAGACGTTAAAGAACATGTCCAATGTCGATAGCTTTTCCATTCAATTTTGACAGGAATTTCACATTCAAGACTACGTATTCCCATACCGATAAAAGATCAAGAGCGGGTGCTCAAAATAAAATTAGTTTCGGTTTTAATTTCATTCAAAACCGAAATTGATATTTTACTTTCGT
This sequence comes from Latrodectus elegans, assembly GCA_030067965.1. Taxonomy (NCBI): domain Eukaryota; kingdom Metazoa; phylum Arthropoda; class Arachnida; order Araneae; family Theridiidae; genus Latrodectus; species Latrodectus elegans. The sequence continues at coordinate 8,322,942 of CM057812.1, forward strand.
TGTAAGTACTCTAGTTGAAAAATTCATTTTTTCTAATATAGAATTTTTAAGTTTTAAGCAAAATTTTTGCTTAGTCTCATCCCTTTGGAATTTTTCAGAAAAAATTTCTTAATAAGAACCATAATTCATGAATAAATATTAAAGAATTAACAGCCACATTTTTAAAAATTAATCAAATAAATCATAAAAAAACTATCAAATAAAAATATAGGTTCAAAAATTTAGAATCGGTCATAAATTTGCATAATACTAATGCAACATGTCATGATATAATTAACGCGTGTAATAATTTTTGGTCTCAATGGTAATTGAAATTATGTGAATTATTTTTGAACAGTGAAAGTACCATAAACAGTGGTAAAGAGAGAGCAAAGATGAAACGACTTTCAAAAAAACCAATTCTTTTTAAAAATAATTTGGGCTTTGTTGAATACTACTAAAGCTTAGTTTTCAAATCTAAAAAGATAATAAAATTAGCCAAGTATTTCAATCCCACTCATTATTCATTAAGGAGAAAAGTTTATTCCCTCTAATAATGAATAGATATTCGTGTTTTCCAATGCGTATTTTTATTATTCTTTGTAAAATAATATAAAGGACTGAATGCAGAAATTTGAAAAAGTAATTAATATTTATAATCAATACCTCATAAAAATAGGCACATTGGGGCTCATATAAATCAAAACTGATTAAATTTACAAATACATCAATATTTTTGTCTTTTTTTGTGTCTACTTGTTAAAAAACGTAAGAAATATAAAAGTTATTACATAAGAAATACAAGAAATTACTTTTTAAAAAAGAATCATTAAACAAGTTTAAAGTACCTTTAATCAATAAAACTTGAAGACAAAAACAAATTTTGTTTTCTCAAAAATTATATCGCAAATTTGTTGATTTTTTAGTCTGGAATTGAAAAATATACCCTCAGTTTTATAGGGATTTTATTTTGACGAAATTCACTATCAATATCATTTCAAATGATTATATGTGTAAAAAATAAATAATTAAAGTGTTCATAATTACATACCTGTATTTAATTAAGAAATTTAACTCTACAGTTAATTTTGTATGTAATTAAATGTAAACTATTTAACTAGTTTAAATAATAGATTTTTCATTAAATCAGATAGTTAAATATTTGATTTGAAATTTAATATTTTATATTTAACTCTGTCGTAAAAAATTCGACAGATAATTAAGTGTGAAATTGTTTTTATAACTAAGGTTTCTAAATAATGCCTCTTTTATGCTTTCTTTTACTAAAACCTCAAAGTTTCAAAGTTTACATATAGTACAAAGTTTACATAAAGTAAATTTTATGTACATATTTGTGCGGTCGAAGAGAATTTCAGAAAATATCTCAGATTTTTAGAACTACTAGATGAATTGAAGAAAACAAAACCCTGGAATATAGCTGCGTAATTATTTAAAACACTTAAACTGAGGAATTTACAATTTTGCACATTTGCTTATTCAGCACTAAAATTGATTGACATTCTCTTCACCAATAAAATTCGAAAACTAACAGCCTCCAAAAATAAACAAGGTTTAGATTAAAAGATAATGGCAGCAGTTGGGAAATCGATTGAGTTAAAACATGATGCTTGGTAATACAGCACTCTGTATAGCTATATTTTATTTATAGATTATTTTATTTTGAAATTTTATATTCTTCTGAGATAATTAAATGAGTAAAGCTCTAAAATTTTATCACATGAAAAGTGTTGAGCTTAAAACACAAATGCTGTGCTCTTCAGCAGAAAAAAAGACCATTTTAAAAGTTGTTATTCTTTCTGTTCAGAAAACGTTGTCATTATTGCTGAAACATTTTTACTGTGTTTTTATTTGTGAAAACTATATATGTATTTCGAGTTTGAAAATTCGATATTCTTCTGAAATAATCAAGTGAGTAAAACTCTAGCATTTGATTACGTGAAAAATGCTGAGCTTAAAACACAAATATTTTTTTGTAGAAAAAAAAAGACAATTTTGAATGTTGTTATTCTTTCGGTGTTTGTTGGAAGAGATAGAGCATTTAGCTTTGCAATTTGAAATACGAGGAATATATATTCAGAAAACACGATATATAAAAGGATATAATGTTTATAAGTGCCAACGTAAGCAAAGTATGCATGGAGCATCAATAACAAAACTCGCTGGACATCTATAAATCCCATTTTGAAAAACATATTTTGAAAGTAAAACGCGAAGATAGCAATGGAATGTGAATTCATTAAATTATCGAAATCAAAATACATTATTGTCGAATTTATAGTTTGTCGTGTTTCATAGAAATCTTAGAATAGCGGCCGTCTTGCTGAAAGAGCCAGTGCGCATCAAAAGACTTGTACCTCCGCTAGTGTGACATGTCAGCTCAGGTTACAACTCTTCATTTTATCTTGTTTCAGAATCATAATCATGAATCTCTTAACTGTGTTCAACGGTTTCGACGAGCAAAAGTAGCAGCTCTAAATGTAACCGCGAATTAACGTAACCTAACCTAGTTTGTAGTACCACTAAGTTGAATAGTTTAATAGAATTCCCTGCATCTAAACTCAAATTCAGCTCATATTTACACAGTATTTAGAAATAGTTAATAAACATTACATATTTGCATCGAGTTTTACTCAAGGACTTTAACCTAATAGGTAACTGAAATTATATTACATTCAAAAATTTGAGTTTAATAATAAAAATATTCTCTTAATAAGGCATAAATTCATAAATTATTTAAAAAATTTTAACAAAGAGATTTTATGAATGAATGAATTGCAGAAACACTTGAAAAAATAATCAGATATGACGGATATTGGCTCCGAATCCAGAAGTTTTGAAGCCAAAGATATTAAAAATCGTTGTAGTTGTTGTTTCTAATCTCAGATGGTGTAGCTAATATAAGCCATCTCCATAAAACCAAAAAATCATTAAAAAGTCTAAAAATAAAATAAAATTCTCCAAAACCTCGTCCACAGTGAAATTTAGGCAATCAAGAATATGTCTCGGGGAGTTCTGATCAGTCTTGCACTAGTGACATTCCAGAAAGACTTTCTGGTCTTGTTGAAAAGAAAGGGACCTAATGTGGCCACTTAAAAAAACGTAAAAAAACAGTCTGCTGTATCCTAGGAATACGGAGTTGGTGACACCAACGAGGTATTTTCCCAAAGTACCAAGAGTGGGCTAGTGGATCTCTCCAAATTGCTTTTAATTCCATCGTTTTAAAAGTGGAGATTTCCGAAAACGTTAGAATGGCGTTGCCCTGCAAAGTGTCAGCAGTGGCAGACTTACTTGGCCAAGTTATCTGCAATTTCATTACCACGATTAAAAATGACATTCCTACTAATAAGTGCCATTTAAGTCTCAGTTCAGATCATATCTGCATTAATAAAGACAGAAATAAAAATTGGCTAAAACGATAACAAGACCGACAAGTCCGAACCGAATCTATACAGTCTGTGGTTGTGAAATCTCTGTATTTTTATTCAATATGGCATCAAAATGCTCACACACAATTTTGCCATAAAATTTCCGTTATATGAAATCCACAGAGGATACAGATACAGTTGATGACGAGTCATATATCGAATATTATTTAATTGTTTTCAAATTCTCTAGTTACACTTTACATACATAATTATAAAGGTAAAATTTAAATTATTGGTTATGATCAAATTGCTTGCAAATTTGTATGACGCTTAAGCTGATTAAATGATTTTAACACTTTAATGTTTTTAAAATATTAAAAGTATAATTATTATTTTATTTGTCAGTAAATCAGGGCTTCTAGTGGAAAGTAGTTGCTTAGCTAGTGGAGAAAATTTACGATGTAGAGACATAATGATAATCATAATTTCCCTAGTTATGATCAAAACTCTGTTATGTACCACGAAACGAGGTATTTTTCATTACTCGGATAAAAACAATTAAAAATTATATGTAAAGCTTAAAAACTAATTTTAGTTTGGAAATGGTTACACACTGAAATTCTTTCATTCGTGTACAAAGGCATTTCTGACTGGGGCCACATAAGGAAAAACGTAAACACAAATGTTTTATTTTACAAATGTCGAATTAGCGCTTAAACCATTAATTCACGCATTTTTCAATATTTCTTGACTATGTCCTCATATTGAGAAAGTACGGTACAATTATTTAAATGCTCAAAAATCATGGGTTGATTAGAGTCACACAAAACATAGTTTGGGAAACCACCACTTTAGTTCTGTAGAGATGATATTGTAAAAACCAGTCCTTTGAAGTAGAGCCACCGCAGATTTTCTTTGAAAACTGAGAACAGTTCTCTCCTCCCCCACAATCTTCCATCTCTTATCCTTTGCTTGTTTAAAAGTTTTTCTAAGAGTCAGGTTAATAAACAATATAGTCGTGTGAAAAGAAAGAGGACGATTCACACCTTGTTCTATCAAAGCTCTTTTACATATTAGCCAGCGCACCAGATTTTTCACTGTCCGTAATTCCATAATATGCAGAAATACATGGGAATGAAATTCTGTGCGATGGTGCCTTAAGCAAGGGTCTACATTCTAAAATTCTTTGGGCATATTTTGATTATTCAGAAAGGTTTTAAGCGAGTTCTTAGAATCTGATAATATGACAAATTTCACAAAAGAGTGGCAATGTAAACACAAACGTTACAATGGGCAAATTTGTTTTTTTTCTCCTCTTAAAATCGAAAAAAGTGCTTATATTTAAAAGAAGTTTACATTGTTAAAAAAGAAACTGCAATGTAATTATATTTCTTATAGGTAGAAAGGTATAGATGTAAGTAATTGCACAGAAAATGTAAATTGATTGAGATAGTAAACAAAAGCAAAAAGAATTCATTCATATGAATAATCTAACGAAAACTTTCTACTGTATTTGAAAAGAAAATTTATTCCACCCAGCTGTTTTGAATGTTGTTTGCATTTTTTTCCGTCGTTACACAACCTCCTCTAAAACTCCTACAAGCAAAATAGAAATAATTGAGCTACTTCAAAAAAATAAGACTGAAGCTTATTCATAAAATTTGATTTTCTTTGACACATGTAGTTTGTAAGGAGGAAATATTTACCTTCCATTGAATTGACGTGTTTTAAAAGTAGAAACCAGTAAAACTAGATATTTACACTGGCATGTCTTTGTAGATAGCACTTGATAGGTAGTGAATCCGATTACATGTAATGAGCTTATAATTCCGTATAATTTAGTCAGTAAAATTAAACGAATACTGTAATCCCCCTATAACACCGTATATCAGTTCCACGTTATAGGAAAACGCATAGTACGAGCATTCTCGTAAAACGCGCTCGTATGATCTCGTTATGCACAATTGATTCACGTTTAAATCTTTTCGTTAAAGGTTTGGTTTGTTTGTCGCTTAACGGTCATTTTTTGCACACGAGGGCTAATTAGACAAGGACCTCCGGTTTAAAGTGAATTCCGAACCAGTACAAACATCCATGCCCAAGGTGGGATTCGAACCCACGAACTGTTGAACCGAAGGCAAGAGCACTAACCATTCGGCTGCCAGTTCGGCCTTTTCGTTAAAGAAGATTTAAATCGAAAATTAAGCAAAAACTATGTTATGAACGAAATGTGCGTGATTTATTAAAATCAAATTAGGAGCATTTTGTATGAAAAAAGTTATACGAAAATAACTAAAAAACAGTTCATTACAAATAAATCAAATTATTCCCAAAACAGAAGAAATACAAAACAGATAAACGATGGGATTTTTTTGAAGAATCATAAAAGAAAACTCTAATTTTACCATAAAATGTTTTTTTTTAATTTATAATAAATCAAGAAAATTACAAAATTACATTTTTTATCAGAAAATAAAATAAAAATATTAAGTTAAAATAATCTTTTTAAAAAGTTAAAACACAATTTAATTTTGCTGTAAAATTGATAAAAGTTGTTGTTGTTACTTATAGCAATTAGACAAGATAAGCTCGCTAGTCGACGGTTAAGCAAAATTAAATCAGAAAGGTGGTGTTTCATTTAATCAAAGTACCACGAAGGTGAAAGTACGATTTTGCTCTAAGACTTTTCCAATAGATGGAACCACCAGAGGATCCACTCCCTCAATTTGGACTATGATCTGGAGGGGGTTTGAGAAAAATTATGCTCTTAATGATTAAAGTTACAGGTATTTTTTGAAGAAATTTAAACTCGATCTAACAATACAACATAATTATATTGCATTAACTTGAAATAGTACAAGATTAATTTTTTTAATGTAAAATAATATTTTAGAACTAAAGTTTCAATTTATGAAAAACCACTGTAAATATTATTCCTTCGCCCAATTACATGATCATATCCAAAAAAAAAAAAAAAAAAAAAAAAACACTTTTGAACTTTAATAATTCGAAGTTAGTTTATCACACAGTAAAACTATTTTAGTGAGTTTGTTTCATATTATTAGGGAAAAAGTTTTTTACGATTAAGTACATGATTTTCTTGTATTTAAAACGAACATTATGTAGTCTAAACAATTTATAAATTATTTTATTAAAATAATCACTAATAGACAATAAATGATTTTTTTTCATTTACAACAATTATTAATTAATAATCTTCCAAATTAAAGAAACTAATAATTCAAGAAATTAGAATAAGAAAGCTAACCTATTAGTGAATTAAAAAACAATCTAAATCTAAGATTCTTAGTTAATTTTATAAAAGTTTAAAGAATAAAGGTTTTATGAGTATTTTAAGAGCATTGATATTTTTCTGGAAGTTCTTATTGAATAATGGGCATACGAATTCCTGAAAAATTATACCTATATTCTTCTAAGCTATGCAAGGGTTTCTAAAGAATTTTTATGTCTTTCAATTTATCCTATGGCTAAAAGAATTCACTAGTTATAGTTAGCGGGAGTAGATAAAAAACAAAACAAATAAGATGCGAGTGGAAGAAGGTTTAAAGTGGTTTGGCAAGTGATGCTCATTTAGCCATACCGAAGATGAAGAGAAATTTTGATATTATTAGATTACTGCAGGTTATATTCAAGGTCAAAGCGAAATAGGCTTTTTTCTGAGCCGAAAATATGATAAGGTAGAATTTATTGCAATTTGAGAACTTAATAGGAAAGGTAAAATGCAGCCATAGAGAGAAAGAAAGAGAGAGTCTGCTGAAAAATTCTTGCAGATAATAGAGGAAAGAACTATTACAAAGTGCTGTGGTGTAAGATATAATTCTGAAATAAAATAATGTAGTTCTAGAATGGAACAAAAATGCGAAAATATTGCAGGAAATTAGAATGTGTATCATCCATAAGCGGAAATTCAAAAGTAAATGGATTGAATTTTTCAAGAAGATTCGAGTAAATGGATGCATTACATTAGCTTAAATTTAATTTAAGTTGTAAGCACAAGTAGAAATTAATATTTCATTGATTTGAGATAAAAGAGATATTTGATATTTATACTAGAGCTAAAACCTTAATTTTACATGTTTTCGTTAATTTCTGTAATGTTTTATAAATTCTATTAAATATTTTGTAAAAATATATAAAATATTTATAATTTTATATAATAAATAAAATATTTTGTAAGGATATAAAATATTTGCAAAAGATTTAAGTTACTTGCTCATTTTATCGTAGAATATTAATGATATTAGTATCACGTTTTACTTTTGTATACTTTTCATTTAATCTCTTAATATTATATTACTTAATACTGACATCGACAACAGATAAATACGAATTATTAATAACAGCTTCACTCTATTTGTGATTTTTATAATGCTCAGAAAAGTAAACTGCATTTCGACAAGAGTAACTAAAACATATCATGTATTTGAATAAACAATCAGTTAACAAAAAGTACATTATATTGTTATCCTGTTTAATATTACGCTTATTAAAGTAATTATTAATATCGATATTACGATCATGAATATTTGAAGGTTTTATGTGATTGTACAGTATTTTATATACTCTTAATCATTGAAGTCGAAATGTTTTTAAATTTTATTTTGAACTAGTTTCCTTACATCATCTTCTTTTTCGACGAATATTAATTTTATCTTTATTTTTAACATATTCTGTAATACTTAGAATAATTATTTAAGTTCATAAAAATATACACCACTAAACACCAGTTCATGAATTATTAGCATTCAAATACTGTTATTAATAAAAAAAAAATTCGTGCAGCAAAAAGTTCCCAGCAAAAGATTTGATTCAATACGAATATAAATGGTGAAATTGCGTTGTATACATTTGATAAAATCTATTTTGGTTGATACCATTCGTTTCTCGCATGTACCAAGCAAATTGGAAGCAGGAAATGCAATTGCGGTCCCGAAACTAATCGGTCGCGTAGAACATGTTCTTATCACAAATTATGTCTTCTTCTTTTTAAACTAGTTGTCTTTGAAATGAATTAAAATAGGAAATCAGCTAAAACAAAAAAAATGAATGCAATGGTGGTAAAGCCAAGGAACGATTCAAAGTAATGTCACATAAGTTTTTCTTTATTCTAGAGAGGGAAATTTCATGAAATTATTTTAAAATTCATGATGAATAGAAGGGGAGAAAAAAAATTTCAGTTTGCATTAACTATTACATACGTTCCTTGATGTTTCCTGACAACAAAATATTCTTAAAAGCAAATGCTTAGTACAAAACACATGATTAAAAAATTACGATCTTATTAACATATTAGTTCTTAGTAACTTTTTAAGAATTTAATATTTTGAGAGTAAAAAATCTTTACTAAAATATTCTGACAGCTTCTAATAGATGGAAATAATTTTATGAAACGAACAAGTAATTTTTTTAATTTAAATTTCAATTGCTCTTAAAATTTTTTCCATTTAAGAATATATATAATAAAAAAATTCTGATGATTTCATTTTTAAAAGATAAAATTTTAACGTGTCTTTACAAACGCTTCTACATGCAATTTTAGTTCTTGTCTTAAACAACTGGAAATTTGACTGAATGAAGTTGTTATTGTCTTATTTGTTTTCGAATTATTTTTTTTATTGTTCTTAAAATTGTTTACATACATACATACAAAAATCATTTACTTAGTATTCCTTTTTTTGACAATTCAGCTAGATTTGTATAGCTTAGATACATAAAATGTTGCATTAGAACTTGCAGAAATTGCTAATCTCTAATTACAGTCATTCCAATTCAAATCGTAATCCTTAATTATTAAATACCCAACGTGTTTCCCATTAACGTTATTCCATTTTCCCAAACGTAATTCTGACCCTTATGACCAGAGCTCAGCTGATTATGTACATTTGCATTAATGGATGAGTTTATTTATTCGTGGAATTTATATTAGCACGGTGGCAATTTCCTAGAAGTTATTGTTTCCCTAACAGAATTGGTTGTTGTCTCTTTTCATTCTAGCTGCACATGTTCTTAGTGGCTAAACTTTTTGTTCTTTAAGATTAATTATTCAGAATTCTTAAAGCACTTTTGAACTAAAATACGAATATTTATCCGCTTTTCTTTCCATATCGCCTTATCAACAATTTTCTACTGCCATGACACAGTCGCTTGATTAATTCTGGCATGCACATCTTTTATTTTCAGATTATGCGTGACTCTGTATAGACAATAAAGAATGTACGTGAAAATACTCAAAATTAGCTACAAAATTCGGTTTTAATTTAGATTAGTATTGATTACCTGGATCACCTACTCACTTAAGGTATCCGCCTATGTTTGAGCCAATCTTTTCTTAAAGGTTAATTTTAATTTTCCTTTTATCTTGTTTTTAGTTAAATATTGATGTAAAAACATAAAATTGATGTAAAATTGTAAAATGTAAAAAACATAATTGATGTAAAAGCCAAAATTTTAATTAATACTTATTGTAAAATCGGTTATTTTATGGCAAATTTTAGCGAAATTTTTAACAAGATGGCTAACATTCTACAGAAACTGTAATGAATGAGTCTTGAAATTATTTATTATTGAAATTTGCTTAACTATATAAAGCAATTAGATAAAATTACGCAGTGAATTGAAATAAATATAACAGTTTACACTTCAAAAAGGGAAATGCATTAAAAATTTTTTAATGAAACAGTATAAATCAGAAAGTTTATTACTTCTCTTCAATTAAATCATGCAAAAGATACTATGTTTGGGAAATATTCGTGTTTTACAAGCTTATTATCTTACTCTAATGGAAATTTATGAATTCTAAAATACGAACATAACAGTTATAATTGACTAAACTAACTGAAGCAAAGGTAAGAATACGATTTAACATGTGCTTCTGGAATTTATTCTAAGAGCAAAGTAAGATTATTAACACATTATTTTAATGGAATTAAATAAAAAGTAATGAATGTTTGCTTATCTCTAGAATCCAAGTTCTAAAAATATTAGGAGTGAAATAATTCTTTATTAATTAAATGATTATTGCATCTCAAATTGTAGTAAATATTACCTGGCTTTAATTTTAGAGGAATTATCCATCCACAAGAGCATAAATAAAGTTACTAAGAATGAATATTTGAGATATTTTAAATGAAAAATGTTAATGAACTCTTGTAAACATCTGTCCTTGGTGCTTGAGACTTGGCAAATCATTACATCGCTCTGTCGTGATAAATTGGGTCTATTTAGAAATGGGCTTTTATTGTCCTCTTCAAATGAAGCTCGGCGAATTGGGATCATTAATGTTCTTATACAAATATTTTCAGAAAAAAAATAGACTGATTATCTTCGGAATATTTCCAGAAATCTATTTTCTGAGAATAATTGAAAATTTATTAGCTCTGTTGTTTCGTCTTCGGTGAATTTCATTTAAAATGTATTTACTAATAATGTAATTTATGATTTTGTTTCTTTATGTTTATTTTGAACCCAATTTGTTTATTGGGGAGAAATAGAAACTCTCTCTCTCTCTCTGTAATATCTATCTAGCTGTGTATATCGATCTGCCTACCTATCTATCCATATAAGTGTATGTGTTTAAAGTAAAAGTTGAATAAAAACTGAATTAATTAAAAAATAAAGTAAAATTTAAACATAATAAATTAAAAATAAAATAATTTCAATTGCTCTAAGTAGGAAAGATTTTTAAAAAATTCGGGAAATTTTTCTTATAAGAAAAAGATGATACAAGGAAAAATAATAAATAATAATGGGATAAGTAAAAATGAAAATTAAAAAAAAGTGAACTGCAATGAAAGTAAATAAGCAGATTTGGGAACGAAAGAAAACATGTATATATATGTGTGTATGTGAGCTCTCTATTCTCTTTGCAAAATAAATGAATATTTAATTTATTTAATAAAAGAGATATGTAAAATTTTATGCAATATTAATATTTTTATATGAAAACTAAATTTTATATTTAAAGAAAGATGTTTGATAATGAAAAAGTATAGTTATGTTTTTCGTAATTTTTTTTTTTTGTCAGAATCGAGTTGTTGTTAAATTAAATATAATTGATTTATAATTTTCTTGAGTCTGAACAATAGTATCACTTATAAGAATTAGTCCAGTTAAAAAGGCATTTATATATACATATACATATATATATATACATACATATATATATATATATATATATATACATATATATATATATATATACATACATATATACATACATATATATATATATATGTATATATATATATATGTATATATATATATATATATATATATATATATATATATACATACATATATACATATATATATATATGTATATACATATATATATATATATATATATATATATATATATATATACATACATATATACATACATATATATATATGTATATATATATATACATTACATATATATATATATATATATATATATATATATATATATATATATATATATATATATATATATATATATATATATATATTGAAGCAAATTTTATTACAAACTAGTTTATTTGATGTTACATGAATTTATTTTAAAAGGATTAAAATTCAATATTTAATAATACAGAAATTAATTCAAATACCACTATAACAAAAATTGTGTTTGATAAAAAAATATATATGAATTTTTATAAAACTATAAAAAATAACTAGCCACCATTATTCTCGTTTATAATTAGTGGAATTTTGTCACTCATAATGAGATAATTCTAAGTCAGATTTCATAATTTGGAAGTTTCGAATGTTGATCTAATGTTCGGTATTTGCAAAATAAAATAACTTTGTCTAAACTTTTCGCTTGTAAAGAAGGAATGTAGACATCATATGCATCTCTCGACGAATCAAACAAAGTATTTGGCGATGAGTCTGGTTCCGATAACAGAAAAATACCAATATTTTAGGAACACAAGAAAATGTTATAGGGAAGCCTTTTTATGTGCACGTGTAAAATATTGACAAATTAAGTTTTACTAATTAACTGGAATATTAAATTCTTTCAAATTTTTTATGTTGAAAATTTATTGTGAAATTCTACATAAATTAAAAAAATAAAGAAACAATTTTAAGAAATTCAACGAAATTTTTAAGCTCAGGTTTTACAAATCTACTTTTTATTATTTCAGCAATATTAATTTAGTAAAAATTTTTCTCAAAACGATGTTTTGATCTTTGTAAAAGAAATAATTTTATTAACAAAATGAACTTCGACATTATTCAATGGTGAACTTCGCATTGTTTGCTGCCGCTCGAAGAATGTGATTGGAAGGCAAGGAGCAAATTCGTCGACAAGTCGGAATTTCTACTCCGCCTCAGTACCATGTGTGACGTGGATGAAACGTTATCTGACGTCATGGATATTTTAAACCAATGAGAATCGTAATAAAGTATCGTAGTCTGATCTCAACTGGAACGAAAGAAACATCTTTATGGTTAATAAAATTTCGTAGAATTTGATAATAATAAACGCATTGAAAAATTAAAAGAAATAATATAAAGCTTATATTCCTAGAAATGGGATCTTCAGTTAGTGTGTGCTATGTAAATTCCACGATATATTTTGTATAATCCGGTTTCTCGGGAAAAAAAAAGTCATTAAATTCTGCGATTTAGCATCAAATATATTGCACTTTAATGACCGCATAGGATTAATAATTTCATATATTCATGATCTATATTTTTATTTCTAGCATATGCTCAGTGATCCATCAGTCCATAAATCCTGCAGTGCCTATATCGGTTTCCATGACCAATGCCTATGTCCCGGTTAGATGGTCAGATAAATGAAGAACCTGCAGTGCTCTCTTCTCAAGCATAGCAACCCTCTTTTAGCACATACAAATTTTATAAATCCATCATAAAGTTTTTTTATTAAATGTGTAGAATCTCAAATACCAGAAAAATATCGTGCCAAGTAGCACGAGTTTTCGACAACAATCGAAAACTATATAGCAAAAACATAATTGCTAATTTGATAAATCATTTATGTTTTTTGAAATAAGAATTCAGTTCTATTTGTTATTATCTGTTTTTAGATTATAAAAGATAAAAATTTTGAATATAAATCCTATAGAACATAATATATTTGAATATTTTCAAAGATTCTAGAATCTAAAAAATGCGCCAACAAATCAATATGAATCTTTACTTTAAGTCAGACAAACAATATTGTTACTATAATCAACACAAATATCCATTTGAGAAAAGGAACTTGGTTAGAACTTTCTAAAATTAGTGTTTTGACTACATTCAGATTTATTTATTGTTGACGTAAAGAGTGAATGTCTATCGAATAGAGTATATTCTTTTCAGATTTTACACGTGATTTGTTGTTGTTTTACATTTGATTTGTTGTTATTAAAATAATGAATTTGCAATACCTTTAGATTCAGTTGAATTTTTCAAATAAACTGTGTCCTTATTTTTCAATCGTATATTCCACTTTCTATTTCAATTTTCATGAAATACTGATGAGATATATGATTCGATTTGGCGATATTTGCGCTAACTTTCTTCATTAACGAGATTTTACACAAATACCATATTCTGTAACTGTGTTGTTTTTGGAATATAAATTAAAAATGGAAAATATTTTTTACCTATTTATTTCAACGAATATATAATTTAACTGCTCTATTTTTCATAATATTTTGAAAAAAGTGTAAGTGTTTAAAATTTGCAAACTATTGGAGATATATTTTCTTGATGAAATGGGCCCGTTTTCTGGTAACGGTGCTGTTTTTGAAATACACACTCATGTCCATAATTTAAAGATAGCTCAGAATCACACAGAACTTGAACTCTAAAATAAAAATTTCACATGTAGAATTATTACAAAAAACCAGATGGCGCTGATAGTACGCCACAATGACAAGAATGTAAGAGAGGAGTACATAAAGAATGGTTGCAAAGTTGCAAAATTGTTCACAAGAGATTTAAAAGCCTTTCGGTGCAATAACTGTATAGTCATGGCACAAAGGAAGCATTTGGATGACGTTTTACGTGGTAGAATTATCGGCCGTCTGGAATGTGGACGTACCCATCTGCAAGTATCCGAGGAACTTGGAACAGCCCAGAGTGTCATCTCCAGACTTTGGCAACGGTTCCAAGATGATAGTAATGTGAATAGACGTCACAGAAATGGTCGTAACCGAGTTACAACGCCGAATAAGGATCGGTATTTGGCAATTACTGCCAAAAGAAACAGACGAAGCACAGCATCAGACGTGTTTGTCAGCTCTCTTCAGCTACCGGTACGACAGTTTCAAGGAAGACCGTGTACAGACGCTTAAGGCACATTGGTCTATATGTTTGTAGGCCTGTCAAATGTGTTCCACTTACCGCAACTCACTGTCGTCTCCGATTAGCCTGGAGTAGAGAGCTTGCATTGTTGACACCGCAACAGTGGTCTTGTGTAATGTTTTCCGACGAGTCCAGGTTTAGCTTTCAGTCTGATTCTCGTCGGACTTTCATATGGAGAAGGCCAGATATCCTTACCACCAAGAGAACATCATTAAACAACACCGTTACGGTGGTGTAGGATTGCTCGTTTGGGGAGGAATTATTCTGGGTTCCAGAACTAACCTGCATGTTCAGAATGTAACCATGACAGACCATATCTATCGGGATGTCATTCTGGAGCAACATGTACGTTTGTTTCATGGTGCAGAATTTTTGCTTATGAATGACAACGCCCGTCCTCACCATGCAAGCATAGTATATGAATGCCTTCAATCTGAGGATATCACGCGTATGGTCTGGCCAGCATATTCATCGGCCTTGAATCCAATAGAGCATGTGTGGGACATGCTTGGCTGACGAATTACAGCCCTCCAACCCCCTCCTGCATGTCTACTGGAACTTTGGAGAGCATTGCTTGATGAGAGATGTAATATTTCCCAAGATCAGATCAATAATTTGATACTTATCATGCCTAGGCGTTGAATGGCCTGTATCGCCTTGTTTGGGAGCATGCTATGTATTAACCATCATACCAATAATATTATATTGGTTTTATAAATAGATTCTTTTTTGAAATTTGCTCCAGGGAGTAAAAATTGCAATTTTTATTAATGATGTCAAACATATAGCATCTTTTTTGCTCTTTACCTTTTGTTTAATAAAGAGACTTTACAAATAAATCACATTTGTTTTTCTTCTGCCTCTTTCTTTGCCTAATATTGCATTATCCTTAATTTATGGACACGAGTGTAAATTAAAAATGAAATACATTTTTGACCTATTTATTTCAATTAAGATATAATTTAACTGATCTATTTTCCCATGGCATTCCGAAAAAAGCGAAAATGTTTAAAATTTGCAAACTATTGGCGGCATATTTTCTTCATGAAATGGGCCGACGGTTTTAATATGAAATTA
Organism: Latrodectus elegans; assembly: GCA_030067965.1. NCBI lineage: Eukaryota > Metazoa > Arthropoda > Arachnida > Araneae > Theridiidae > Latrodectus > Latrodectus elegans. The sequence continues at coordinate 8,338,712 of CM057812.1, forward strand.
CTGATGCTTCTTATGACAAAATCCCAGTACGAATATTTATTCCGGCTCATTATTGTAAACAGTAAGTGAATACAATGCTCGTTAATCGCTACCCTCCGGACCGACGAAGGTCGCTATGATCGGAATGCACGCTTTGACATTAGAAATGCGATCATTTTTTCGTAGTTTCCAAATCTTTCCAGTATCCGTTTCAAAATCCGCATTTTGTATTTGTTTTCCCTCCCCCTCTTTTGTACCCCCCAATCCTTTATTTTTGCTTTCGCATTCCTCTGTTTCTATTCCGTTCAAGCATCCAATAATTATGAAACGATTCACCGTGTAGCTGGAAAAAATAATAGAATTTCGTTTAAAAAACGATTCGCGTAAAGCAAACAGTTCAAGCAAAGGTAAGCCTTTTTTGCAGTAAATTTTTGTTTCTAAAGTTATTTATTATTTTTTTTATTTATTTTTTGCATAGACTATACGATAAAAACCAAAAAACACTATGGATAATGAAATGGCATAATTTTGTTTCAGGATAGTGCTTTATTTAAAAAAAGAAAAAGAAAAACAGCTAGACCAGCACGCTATTTTTGAGAACCAAGGCTTTTAGAGAGAAAAGTTTTACCCACATTTCACCTAAAATTTCAGTACTATTTTTAACGATGTTTACTATTTTTTAACGATATTTCCGACTTAATTAGCTTTATTCAAAATTGTTTTGCATCGCGAAATATGTTATGTTTAGATCAAATAAGATAAATCCAAAGAGTTTTTCAGTATTGAAATAAGTTCTTTTATCCCTGTTCCAAAGAATTTCCTACAGGCAGCGTATTGGAAAAATCAAAAACATGTTCGTTTCAGTGTTGGAAAATATAATTTTTTCGAAATTGAAAACTATAGTAAATATTGTTTTTTAAATTACATTTTGAAAGAGTGGAAAGAAGGGGTATCTGATGCCTTACGTATTTTTCTCTACCTCCAGTAGTTGTGCATTGGCGGCAATTTTAAAAGGGAGAATTACTTGCCTCATTTCTTGAGGGTAAACAAAGTTACATCACAATTTTATCAATCCTATATACAGTAAGTTCAACCGGGTTTTAATGATGTTTTAAATCAATTACAAATGTTGTCATCAAAATTTCGAATTGAAACTTGACTTTGTTTCAAAATAGTATAAACCAATATCATTATATAAGTTTCATGCCATTTCGTTCTCAATTCATTCCTGAGCGAAAATTCGGCGGACACATAAAATAACGATTTTATTTATAAAAATTATTGCTTGGAAAATAATTTGAATAAGGCAAATGTAATCAAATTTCAATGTAAAGAAATTTACAACAAAAAGATTAAAAAATTATAAAAAAATTGAAGACAATGTTAGTCATACTTTTCGGCTTACTGGATTTTTTTTAGGATTATTGTTTGGAATATGAAATGGTTTTTTAAGACTTTTCGATCAGAGTCTTGACTTATTTAAGAAATTAAAGATTAAGCGATATAGGATAACTTACGAAAAAGTTCAATTATGACTTTCAACTCTTAACAAAATAAAGAATTGATCCCATAATTTTGGAGCCACATGACTTAAATTCTTACACAAAAAAATAAATAAAAATGTTTCGATAGATAATATTACTAAACATAGTTATTAATAAGAAAATTTTTATGTTTTTTTCTTATTAATTTTATTCAGGATATAATTTTTAAAAACTGAGGAAGAGATAGTTTTAAAAAAAAAGTACATTTCATTGCGTATTTTTTCAAAGAATGACACTTAAGGTTGGAGACAACTTTTTCTTAAAAATTATATTTTAATTTTCTTTCATCTTGTTTTGAAATAAATTATGACTAAATATGATTTTATGCAAAATTCCAATTACATATAGAATACTTTTTATGAAATTGGTTTTTTTTCTGGTAAATTTTAGTGAAAACTTAATAAAACGGTTAACACTCTACAGAAAATTGTTATGCATCAATCTCAATTTGTTGTTGCTGTTTGCTTATCCTCTCTATAGCTCTGACATTTGTCACAGATCAACTCCAATAAACTGTTGATAGTTAGAAAGTCGAGTACTAGCTGGGGATCTGAGGATAATCCTCCCGGGAAAGTCCGACGCATCCAGAATGTGTTTCGGTGAGAATGGACGGTAACAGCTATTTTTACTAGTGGGATGATTTTTTGTACCTGTTTCAAACGATAAATATTTTAGATGTTCACTTGAGAACCTGGCCAAGGCATTTTGGGATTTTTGGTCACATTTTAATTCCAGAAGATTTCCAGGATACCATTGGCGTGTAAGTGGAATTTGCTAGGTTGAATGTAGTCCAGATTTTCCATTAGAGTAAAGTACCTGATATGTAAGTGATGAGCCAGTGGGCGTATCTTCCTCACTGCTCTCTTTGGCCAGTCGATCTGCGGTTTCATTACCACTAATATTTACATGGGATGGAATCCATTGGAGGTGGTCTTGGGAGATCATTTGCAATTTGGGCAGAATAGATATACTTGTTTCATCGTTTATAGATGACCAGTTATAGATGTTGCAGTGCATTGTAGCTGTCCGAAAAATCCATAGTTCTTCTAAATCGCAGTTGTTGGAAATGATAGCAGAAAGTCCCACCACAACTGCGATCAATTCACTTCAGAAGAGTGAACAAGAATCTGAATTTAATTTGGGCATACGATTTATGAGACGATATTCTTTGAAATGAGGTAAAATCCAAGAAAAATATCGAGTGATAGAAAATATACAGTAATATGGATATTTTACGAGATTTTAGTGAACATTCCCTTTAAAAATATGTAAATAAAAATGTTCATTATACACAGGCAAAATTTGTTTCATTTAACATAAAAGGACACCTGAAACATGTAGGCCAAGTTCATACAAGTATCTTCATTATTGCTTCAAATATCAGGTCAATGATATGAAGATTTTGTGGAAAACAAATTTTTGAGGAAATTGTCTTTAAAATGATAGTATCGTTTGTGAGGATCACAAAGTTGCTTCTTTGGAATCTATAATTCAAATAACATCCTCCTACTTATGGCTATCAATTCGCAAATTATAGGAAAACATATGAACTTAAAATCAATAATAATAGTAAAATATTACTTTTTATAGCACTTCCCCGGTTTGAAAATGCAACTTCCTGTTTCGTTTTTCAAAAGTCGTATTTTAAAATTCCTGCATCTTAATTTCTATTAGACGTAATATAAAACGAAAAAAACGTTCTGGAGACTGGAAAATTCTAAGTATAAAATTCATAAATTAAAAAATATGAAACATATATTTGAAAATCAATTTTTTAACGTAGGCGGATGAATTAAATTAATAATAAAAACGCACTCTCTAAAAAGCTTTTGTAAGTTCTCTGAAAAGAAGCTGAGCGCGAAAACAAAAGCGAAATTCTATGACAAAAAATTTGTTTTAATTATTAATACTGCCTTCTTTACTATTCTAGACTAATTATGAAAATATGTTAAAGTGCAATTTTAATGAGTTTTTCGTCGAATGAATACCGCGAAGTACTTCATAACATATGTACTCCCCAACTAGAGGAATAGAAAAGCTGATTAAAAAGTAAATCGCTGTTTTTTAAGAACACTTTTCACATACACACACACTTGAATTTTCAATTGTTTAACAGTAAAATGTTGAGGGCTCTACAGTTGAAGCAATTATTTAGAGTGGTCGGCATTTGCAAAGAAATTAATTATTAATGTAACAGTAAATGCTAGAATAAGAGAAAGCTAGAAATTAGAAAAATATTTCAAAAAATAACTATTCATTATTTTCAGTTATACACACATTTTTAAATGAGAATAATTAAGAATATATTTAAGTTATCGAAAAAAACATGTAACAGTAAATGCTAGAATAAGAGAAAGCTAGAAATTAGAAAAATATTTAAAAAAATAACTACTCATTCTTTTCAGTTATACACGCATAAATATATTTTTAAATGAGAATAATTAAGAATATATTTAAGTTATCTAAAAAAATTCTTATATATAAAGAATAATTTGTTATAAAGTTTAAATTATATTAATTTATAAATTTTTCTAATTAAAATCAATTAAAAGAAAATTCAGAGATTGAATTATATACTTTAGTAGTAAAGACATTCAGAATAAAATAGAAGAAAAAAATCAAAACATTTCAAACTTTGTTTTGAGAAGGATCAGATTTGCTATTTGGAAGTCTAACATTTTTAAAACATCATTGCAAATAAGATGTAAATAATATCAAATATCTATAAATCTCATTGTGACAACATTTTAATAAAAAATCAAAATATATATAGAACTATTTATACATGGAAAATTTTTAGCGCCAAGTAAAAAAAATAACCTAAAGTCTGAACCTTGTTCTTTGGCTTTTCACACTTCACAGACTGCCTACTAATGAATGAGTGGTTAGCGTTCCTGTGGGTCCCGGGTTCGAATCCCGGTTCGGGCAGGGACGCTAGTTTCTCTGCCCTTTCTTTTTAGATGATGAATGAGTGTGCTCTACCCTATAACAGGGTTTGTGGTAGAGTGACGTGGGTAATGATACTTTCCTTTGTGATGGTCCTAGGTTCACAGGTGCCACTTGGGTAACGACAAATGAGAAGCAGTTTCCGGCCTTGTGGTGGCGAAGGGTCGGTCACTCAAGTACCCGCCGTTATCAAAAAGAATAAGCCTTCACGAACTTTGAAAAGTGCTACATTTATTGTTTAGTATTCAACAAAGTGTGGGATTGAGCCTCAGACTTTACACTCGATCCCCGTAATTTGACACTGACAGAGATCATACATTAAAAGTTTTACTCATGGTAAGTACATACATAAAAATTTCAACATCATATAAGGAATAAATTATCAATCAAATTTGCTGTTTAATTTTTAGGCATCCTCTACATATTTGATTTCATCATGGACTAGTGATAGGATATCACTCTTAAGAGCAAAAAGTATTGGGCTCGATCCCAGTCACTACAGAACAAAGGGACATGGATGTTGGGTTTCTGCATGCAAATCTGTCGGGGTGGGTGCTTGGGAGTTTTCCAGGATTGAACCCATTGAGACACGTGTATACGACCCACTCTTTGTATGAAAAATACTCGCGGAAAGCCAATTATTCAGTGAATGTTAAAATGCTTTACAGTAGGATGTTCGGTTGTCCATAGCGCATTGTCAAATCCTCTTCATATTTGCCTTTTGTACAGAATTTTCGTAGGCAGGGACCACATTCTGGTGTATAATGGAAACCCCCAAGCATCCCCTCCAAAAGCCGATGCAGAATACTGAAATGCGACAGCAATTTTTCATTATTCAGCTGTGACTGCGGAACAACAATGGGATCCAAAGCTAGGAAATGCGCAACCCTGCCACTGAGAGTTCATATACAGAATATTGCTTGCTTCATGTTTAGTAAAAGGTTATAAAATACGATCTAATATACGTGTAGGATACAAATGAGATCAACCCAAGCAGTTATTTGATCAAACCTCAATCAATTATTGCCGAGTCGGCACTAAAAAGGTTATCTCCTGACTTTTGGTACACAGCTCTTGTACGTTCAAAACACATCTTAAGCGTGATTATTTGTAATGGTTTGGAATCCGTTATAGCAGTAATTTTCTGTTTAACTAGCTTTCGTGTGCTGAAAATAATCGTTAAGCAACAAATTAACAATCCAAGCTCTTTGAGAATTATTAAATAATGAGCCCTTAATATACTTTTAAAATTATTTGTAGTAAAGAGAGTGATTTTTGCATTAAAATATGTTGAAACTAGTTCTTTCACAGTTCTTATATGGGCATTTACTTGTTCATTCTTTTGACTAATTTTTGTTGATAGTAAATTACTTAGTTTGTGACAGATATTTTTTTCAGATAAGCATAGTCCAATCACTTCGCTTGATAATCGAAGTATTCATACTGAATCGTCATCATCCTTGTTGATCAGTGTGAGCCACTGAAGATTTCTCCATGATGAGCGCTGAAAAGTCATTCACCTCCAATTCTTCTTTTTAACTGAAAGAAAATCAGATTCTACCGAGTTCGAGTTTTCCCTCTTTCCAATTCTGAATAGGTCTAAATTACTGAACCTTTTTCAGAATGTTGCCACCATGGATTCGAAATACAAGAGCCATCCAGTTCATTCTATTTAGTTTTTATATATTTAACTATATCATATTGTTTATATATCCCATATAATAATTCTGAGTTAAATACTCTCTTCTCCAATTTGATTCTTCTCTACACCACCCCAACAATAATCCTCAAAATCTTTCTTTCAAATACCGAAACAGTATCTTCCTCCAATTTAGATTCTCCCTGAATAATTAGTTCTAAAAAAGGACAAAAGAATATCATGTGTTCATCACGTGATAACGAATTAAAATAAGAGGAATTCCCTTCGATGAGAATTTAACCTTAATTCCTTCTCTTTTTAATTTCCTCCCTTAACATATTTAGCAAATAACCTTCAAACTTTATTGCATACATATTTCAAGAGTTTTGGCATATGTTATTAATACCCCGTGTTCTTTAACTATATCTAACAAGAACAGTATGTACAGTAAGTTATTTTGAGTTGTGAATCGCGTCACGTTTGCTTATCTTCATAATGTTGTATAAGATTTCTCCTCAAATGATTTTTCGGTAAATGTGTTTGGCATCTTGAAGAGTGTCAAGTTAGCAATGGATGCAGAGAATGTGATGTGTGAGTTAAACAATGTTTCGTAACATTCCGATCACATGAAACGTGTGGATTTGGGTTTATACCATTTTATTTATTTTGAAATAAAATAGAACTGCAAAATTGTTCACGAATATTAATTTTCTCGCCAATTCACATGTAATCGTGGTGATAATGGAAATTTAATAATTTTAAGATGCTTTTAACTATAAATGTGTGAAGGTCTTTATATAACTAGCCTTTTTAATGCCTTTCTGAAGTTCAAAAAACTATGATTTTTTTTTTGAATATTCATTTGACTTTGGAGATATTTTTGAGGATTTTAATAATATAATTTCTGGAATTCAATTCAATTAAATAAAATTATCGTAATACTAAGATTTATGAATTATGCGAAAGCTTTTTCTGATTACTCATTTTTTATCATATTTAATAATTTTCATTATATGATCTACATATAATAAAAAATAATTATACTATTATATAATGGGAATTTTAAAAGGAAAATTCCTTCAACATATTTAGTAACTTTCAATTAAATAATTAATCACCAATTAAATAATAATACTATCTTGGCAACGCATTTCTATAATTTATGAAGTATGAAAAAGTTTTTTCTGATTACTCATTATTCATATTTAATAATTTTCATTATATAATCTATATATAATAAAAAATAATCATACTATTATATAATGGAAATTATAAAAGGAAAATTTTTTCATTATATTACAGAATTTTTATCACCAATTAAACAATATAACAACCATTTTGACAATACATTTCTAAAATTTATATATTATGAAAATACTTTTATCGATTACTCATTTTTATTATATTTAGTAATTTTCATTATATAATCTATAAATATTTAATAAAAATGCATTATATTATTATGTAGAAGGGAAATTATATTATTAAAATTCCTTAAATATAGGAAGGAATTTTCATCACATAATTTTCGGAATTAAGAAAAGAAATTGACTTAAGGAAACAATAATACCAATTTGATAATATATATATATATATATATATATATATATATATATATATTTTCTTAGAATTTATGGAATATAAAATTTTTTTTACATGTTTGACCTAAAATTATTATATACAAACTTCACGATATAATTTCCGCAAAGTGGGTTTTATTAACGGAACAAATATACCTTGGTAATGCACTTCTAAAAATTATGACAGTACATTGAATGATTTCATTTGGTTTATTAATTATGAATTTTTCATTATATAAATGTCAAAGTTTATTAAATAAAAGAATAATGTGTGCTTGATAATGCATTACTAGAATTCATGCATTATAAAAATGCTTTCTAATTAATTATTTGGATTATAAACTATTTTAAATGCGAGATTTTCATCACATTTAATTAGATTTGAGAAATATAATATCTGTTTAAAACTGCCTTTATAAAATGTGTGAATTATTTAAAAAATGTTTTCTTATAATTCCTTTGACTTATAAATTCTTTTGAAGAATTTTCTTTTTATCAATTCTGGGGTTAGTTTAAGGAATAATAGTTGTATTATCTTAATGATATATTTCTAAAATGCATTCATTAAAATTGTTTCCTGATTATTTATTTATTTAGTTTACGAATTATTTTAATTTTGAGAAATTAACATGATATATTTTTGGAGTTTTATTTCACGAAACGATAATACCGTCTTCACGATAAAGAATACTTTCGCATTTAATTCAAAATTATCTATCTACTAGTTAAATAGCAAATATTGAATAAATACCTTAAACTGTAATTTGATGATGAAGTGAGATATTTTGAATGTAATGAAGTAAAAAATTACTTAAATTCGTATAGTTAGCGATAAAAAGATAAAGCTTAACTAGTATAATAGTATTATAGTTAGCAATAAAAAGATATAAAATTTTACTAACATAATAATAAGAATACCATACGAGACATTAGTACCTCAACACCACCTTTAAATCATAGTGGTTAATATTTAAAATTTTTCATCTTCAGATTTAAGTTCATGTCGCCGGGAAAAGGTGCAGGTTTTTTATCGATATCACATTTCTTTGAGTGTTATATTAAGTTATTTTGTTACGATTCTCTGCCAGGTGTTGTGTCAGTCATATAATGCGACACTGATATATATATATATATATATATATATATATATATATATATATATATATATATATATATATATATATATATATATATGTGTGTGTGTGTGTGTGTGTGTGTGTGTGTTAAAACTATTATTCAATTTATCTAAACTCATTTCGGATTCACAAAGTTTCCTATTGCGGCATTAATACTTTGAAATTGAAGAATATGAAACTAGTAGGGTAAATCCTCCCGACTGGTGATCTTCGCGACTTTTCTTCGTCGCCAAGCAATTGAAACGCTGTTCCCAATTAAAAAAATCTTTATATATGACGCAAAATTTTCGTAAAACATGAGAAAAAACCAAACTTGGCAAAGAAAAAAGTCCTAAAAGCAACAAAAACTCAACTTGGCAACACCAGAAGAAACTTCTCCAACACTAATCAAAACAAAGGACACGAGATTTGGTGAGAAATTTCTTGGAGGATATATCATACTTATACCTCAAAATCGAAGTAATTGTGTGAAATACCATTAATCACAACAATTTTGTTTTAAATTTCGGAATTTGGAGTTTAAGAGCTTCTTTTTCGGTAGCATGTTGATAGAGCTGCACTATCGGTAGTTTTATAACTTCTGATATGATATGCTGAAATAAATATCTTTGTCTGCTGAGGAGATCAATTTTTCAGGCAGTCAGATTAATTGCACAGGAGCAACTATAATCAATTATGTTTTCATATAATTGCAAAAGAAATTAATTTAATAGTCTTTCCTTTAAATTCCCAATCTTGAGTGACCATTGTTGTGCCATAATTATGGATTTTAGTTTTGATATAGCAAAGGTGAAGGTGAAACGAAGTTTGGAATCTCTCCATGATAGTGCCGAGATAAGTTAGGCATTTAATTTGTTTGAGATTACCTGGGTATAGAGGCTTTCTGGTTAGATTTCAGCGCCATCTATTTGTGTTAATAAACATTGAAAATGATTTTGCTGACGAGATCGCGAGCCTCAACTTATTACAAATTTTACAGAATTGGTGAAGAGAAGTGCTGCAGTGAGTTTAAGTTTTTCGAATGTGCCTTCGCTTATCACAAGCATAGTGCCGTTTCTGCAAAAGCTACTATTTCCGTGATTTGAGGCAAAATTCCTGTTGATTATAGTTAATGTTCCGCAGGAATGGGTCACCCACCAGGCCAAATGGATATCCCGTCACGTGATTGATACTGATCATTCCTGAACCACCAATTGGCAGCAATTTTCTGTTACTGAGAGAATTAAAAATTCTGACACGCAAATTCATTTCCTACAGATCAACAATGAGATCCAACCAAGGGTTACCAATTTCAAGATCTCTATCTTACCATTTGTCTCGGTGATCTTGTCAACTGATGATTTGGTAACGTTGCCTCATTTAAAATATACATTCAAGCTGAAACTAGGAGCTCACCGCAGCCTAGGGTAGAGCAGCGCTCTTCCGAATGAAGGATGCCAAATTTTACATTTCAGTCAATGTTGAATCGTGAATTGCCTTCAAAGGAAGATGGATGTTGTGATTCTGTCTTCTGCATGCACATCTGTCAGGTAGAGTGCATTGATCTTTTCCGGGTTTTTCATCCTTACGCTGCGGAAATATGATCCACTATCTATGATGTCTTCTAAAAAAATTAATTTATGTAATAGATATGAAAATGCCGTTACGTTGTTTACTGTAAGTGATCAAGTTAGGAATCTATGAATTCTTTAGCAGTTTTAGTAGAACCAAAAACCTATTTCTTCTTACGTTTTCTAATTCACTACTGTAGATCACTCTAAGCTAGTTTAGGCCTTTCTCTAATACCACTGTATTTTGAATACAGCTTCAGTTTTTCAGTAGTTTCAAGGTGGTTCCCGTTAACATCAGCAAAGGGAAGGACCTTTGCTGATCGTAGATGTGGACAGGTGGGTGCCATCTCAAGTATGAACTCGTCACCTGACCGCGGTTCAAATGACGAGGCATTTGGTGATGGGCGAGTATTCCAAACCCGTTAACCTTAAGGTACAATCCGGGGATCACCGACACAGCTATGTATGTATTCTGAATAATGCCTGCTGTATTTTTATTTTCTGTCAAAACACACAAGTTATTATCTAAATTCAGTTTATTGATACAAAGAACTTGGCAAAAATGGGAAAAGGTTGTTTAAAAGACTCGGGCAAAAGACTGCTTCAAAAGCAGACTCACCTGCAGACGGTGGACAGGATCGTCGCACCCGGATGCCTTGTTCAGCAAATAGGAATATTCCATGTACTCTGAAATTCGTTGCAAGAAGCTTAAAGGCTCGTTGAACTCCACGGGCATCGTTATGTTGGAAAGCTCCTGGAATAAAAACAAATCCTTTAAATACAACATTTATTTTATCATTTATTTAGTTAATTTGTCACTGCTGCCGTATAATCCATCATGCGAATTTCTAAAAATGTTTTGGCGATAAAAACATGTTTCTAAAATAATGTTGTTGAGACGTATTGTTGCGAAGTTGACGTAATGAATTTTTGAAAAACGTACGTATCTAAATAATAAATTCAAATCAAATAAATAAAAATCGTAACTATATATATTTAAAACAAAGATTTTTTTTTTTAAAAAAAGCAAATATAAGAACATTAAGTTAAAATCTAGAATGGAAATTTTTTTTAAAAATTTTCTCGCGATGACGTAAATGCTTGGGTTGCGAAAGCAGAATTGCTTTAATAATTATTATCATTCTACATTTCTATAACGTAATAAGAAAACCAGGTTGTCAGGTAAGCCCGAAAATCCACCAAAAATCCTCAAATTCAGAAATTGGCATGATGGATTATACGACAGCTGTGCTATTAATTTATTTAAAGATATTGTTCATTGAGAAAAGGTTAATTATTCACATCAATAACAATTAATATGAAAAGAAGGATAAAAATATATTCAAATTTTTAGAAACAGTAATCATATAAAATATATTTAATATATATAGTCCTTGTATAGTAACCAGTAAAAACTTTATGGCATAAAGAAAATATACAGTTATCTGTCTAAATGAAATCCTTATCCAATGTGAAAACTAAACTTTTATGCGGTGTTGTTGTTGTCTTGTACCAGCTAAGCTGGCATTATGGGGTGCGCTGCTCCACTTTTCCTACTGAATCGTAATTTGGTGTGGAGTTCGATTTCCTCAGTACACACATGCCGCAAGTATCCATTGATAGGGTAGGCAACCATTCACAACCCATTCATACAAGGAAAGGATAAAGACGGAAGAGAGAAAACCAAGATTCGAACCCAGGACTTCCCTATCCTCAGTCAGACACGCAGACCACTAAACAAGCTTTATGGGGGATTAAAGTGAGAATACGGCTGCACAGAACGTAATGAAAGTTATCTCAGTTGCTCGTTTCAAGCTGACATAAAATAAAAACTACCCCACTTCATAATTTTCATTACAGAATTTTTAATGCTTAAAACTTAATTAAGGCCGATTTGAACTTTGTAAAGTTGTTCATTCCGTGATGTCATAAACTGCATCGTAATTATAATAAAGTAAGTTTCCACGTCGCAACTCTTTTTGCTTTAATATGGGTAGCGCATGGTTGTTTATTTCTTTTAAGATTGTCACACCTGTGCGATGATGCCAAGAATAGAAAGGAAATATTTACGCATCGATCTTCCCTTCTTTCTGCATTCCCACGGGGCAATTCTTTAAAAATTCATAATGATTGCTGTTTTTCGATTTTTGAAAGAAAGAATTGTTTGCTGCGTATATTTTTACGCTTATCCTAATACGTTCAAGCTTAGGAATGCAATAGAATGCGAAAAAAAATATCCCCGATCCCAATATATTGATTAACTTCTTAACTAAAAAGTGTTTTAAGGTATTGTACCTTTTTTCGATTTATTTTTAACGGGCTTATAATATAAACTAACTTTAGGGGCAAAACAGTGTATTACATAAAACATAAATATTAAATATTAAAAAATTTATCTAGCGGAACATTTCTAACTGGCACTTTCCCCCTTAATCAAGGTACACATTTTTTTTAAAAAGTAAAGCATGTAATAACTGGTGAGCATTCTCGCTAGTCATCTACAAAAACTTCGTGAATTGATAATAAATTTCATTCTATTAAATTTCCTTCCCTGTTCACGAACATTCGTCAACCGCCAAGTTTGGCGTGTAATTTTAATAGCGTGATCCAAGATCGCAACCTTCATATATAATCTCATCATATTTTTATTTTAAACAATTTTTTAAGGCCCCAAAACTTTAAAATATTAAAAATCTAACTTACGATTACTTACTTATTTAATAGAATATTAAGACACTTGATATTTTTCTATGCTTATAATAATTTCTCAATTCAAATGGAAAAAAAATAATAAAATTAAAATTTTTAATGTTGGCATATGCAAGGCATTGGTGTTAAGATTTAAAAGAGATTGCTTACAAATATTGTTATTATTATAATATTGTATTAGTAATAGAATTCTATTAATTAATGAAATTTTGGAAGATTTTAATCATCCTTGCCGACTTAAACTAACTATAAAGCGAATGTTTTGTCATGTCTTTTTCATTTTGCCTTTTTTTCTGCTCTATTGTCAACGTGTCAATGGCTTGAACTAATGGAAAATGGTATCTCAAACCGATGCTTTGCTCCTTATATAAGAAATTGTTTTATTAACAATTTCGGGCTCAGGTGCCGTATGATCCATGGTTACAAATTCTGAGTTTTTTTGGCGACGACGAAATATTGCCAAGAAGACGTCATTGTGACGTATTGCCACGCAAAATTGTTGTAATTGTGACGTAATATAATCTTTTTTGAAAAACTTTACATATCTAAATATTAAATTTAAACCTGATAAATAACAATCGTGAGTATATATATTATTGAAATAATAAGATTTAAAAAATAATGAAACATTAGAACAGAAAGTTAACCAAAAAAATATAAATATTTTCCTTATTCATATTCGTTTCCGAAGTAATTTCGGAAACGAATGTGAATAAGGAAATTATGCGTACTTCGAAAAAGTAAATATCAGTTTTAAGAAAATCGGAATACGAATTCTAACGAAAATTCCAGAAGATCCTGAACACGAATAATAATGAAAAATAAACCAACATTCGGAAAAGAATAAATATAAATTATTAAGTACAAATTAGATTGTTAAATAGAATATCTTTAAGAAATTAAATACAGAAACAATAATTCTAAAAATGTATATAAAAGTTATAAAGTATTTTATAGTAATAATATAAATTATAAAAATGCCATACATAAACTAAAGAAAGAATATGTCGACACAATTTTAAACAGTAACTTTAAATTCAATTAAAATTTTTAAAGTATTGAAAAAGAACAATACAACCTGGAATTTAAGTATCCAAAATGTGAAGCAAATTATAAAACACACTAAAAAAATCGTTGAAAATGTGCTTTGGGTCCCCTGCTTGGCTCAATTTAAAAAAATCGCCAACTGGCGCGTTTTTGCGTGATGTTTCGCGGAGTTGAATGCTCCGAGAAACACTAAGCAAAAACGGCGTTTCTATGGCGACGAAACCGAAATACGTGTTCGTAACGAATTTCACCGTTGGTATGGCAACAAAAACAATGTTTTTTTAACGAATTTTATAACAAAAAATACACATATAATTGTATAACAAAAAAGACAGAATTGTCATAAGGAGTGCATTTAGGATGCAATAGTCAGGGTTACCACGCTTTGCGCGTCTATCGCTCATTTGGCGAGAAAGGGGTACCGAAACCACAGATTAACCAAAAAATCTTACGAAGTTAACTCGCAAAAATTTGCTAAAATGCTGAAATGGAACAAAATGTTCTAAATTTCGTCATAATGACGTAAACACTAGGGTTGTCAAAATTGAATTTTCACCTTAATTCTTATTAGTCTTCATCTGTATGACGTAATAATAATCAGGTTGCCTGATACAAATGAATATCCGCCAAAAAATTGCTAATCTCAGAATTTGGCGCATGGATTATACGACATCTATGCCGAATTTCGACACTATTCTCAGACAATCGATGGTGAACCTCGCCTTTTTGCTTCCGCTCGAAAAAGGTGATTTGAAGGAAGGCAGCAATTTCATCGACAAGTCGGATTTACATAGCCGTCTCAATACGATGTTGTAATTAATTATGTGGGACGTAGATGAAACGTTATCTGATGTCATGAATATTTTAAAGCATTGAGAATTGTAATAAAGTGGCGTAATCATGATCTTGAACGAAAGAAACAACTACTTTATGGATGAACACAGCGACGCATTGAAAAAGTAAAAAAACTTTTGTGAATAGCGAAAATTATAAATACAAATATTAAAATTGATTGATCAATTTTGAAAGTTCCCAGAATAAAATGTTTTAATTATTGAAAACATTGCGATTAATTGGGATTTATAAAAAAAATGGAAAAGAAAACTATGTGCAAAACAAAAATGTTTAAAATATATGATACTAGCAAGAAAAGCATAGTGAATTATAATGATTGTCACTTTAAATAATTTTTATGGTTACTTTCTTTCACAGTGAATGAATTATTCATACTTTACAAGAATGCTAATGCTTGGCGCATAGTTTGGGTGATTTTTCCTTATACGACAAGATATTAGTCGAAAAAATGTCGCGTGTCAGGAAAATCATTTACGTGTTAAAAATTTAAGGGTAGATAAAAATGAAATATGATAATTGTATCACACTAAAGAATCATATAAATAATAAGAAGAAATATAATAAAAAATAAATAAGCATTAACTAAGTACACACATATTAATTTAAATTGTCTTTAAATAGAAATAAAATTTATTGAGATTATAATTTTTAAGAATTATATTTTTTAATAACATATTTATAAAAAGTAACTCAACCATCTAAAATTTTATATAGTAACTATTAAAATGTTAGAACTTTTTGTATGGTCTCATTATTTTTATATATACAACAATTTTCCAATCATATCAAGGTGAGGTTTGGTTTCTATGAGGCAATAAAAGCACAATTCAGACTCTGAAGGATTGGATACAGCTGACAGAATTAGCATTTCCATACTAGATATGCTTAATCAGTGTATTCTTTTCTTCGTATTGTATACCTACAGATTCCCTGGCATGTCGATATGTATGAAAAAGACGTTGCAGATGAACTAAGGTAAGTTCAAAAACCCCTACCTCTGCCCCTATCAAGATATTTGACGAAATCTCTGCGATCAGAAGGAACTTTAACAAGATGAAATGGCAAATACCTCCAATAAATGAATGATACACAAGAACTAGCCTAGTTCTTATTATCGGAAGGTAGTGAATTCAAATCCCGGCTTAACTGAAGATCCTTCGTGTTCAATAAAAGTGGCTGGGCACATTAAAACTGGGCGTGGTCGAAATATCCTCCAAGTGAAATGATATCTGTGGGGGTGACAAGCCAAGTGTTAGGGGTCTTCTGCTTGGACCTTGCTTCATAATCATGAAGACACCACCCGTCTGCAGCTATTTAATTGGTAAAGTCCAATTCAGGGATAGGAACAGGGAAACATGCTGGTGCAACACAATAATTAGCCCTGGAGGTTCTCCTCTTGCGAGCGAAAAGGTCAGACATCTCTTTCCAGATTTGCCAATGGCTTTGCTTTGATAGCGGCCAGTAAGATTTTTCCAGCATGCAACAAGTGCGCTTCAGGAAATGCTTCCCGGAACATATTTTGGAATGTCTTTAACTCTCTCGTGACGATTTTGATTTATAGATTTTGAACTTTTTGCGGTTTAATAATCTCATGGACCTTTTTTAGCGACTGCTAGACATGGAGGATATGAAACAACAATAAAATAATTTTGACGATTTATTAAAAAAATATTGAAAATTTTAGACCCATATACAATTTTCTCATCAATTATTTTTTCTTACAGTGTTAATTAGAGAGTGTTAATTATTGCTGTGTATATATTATTAGCTGTAAGTACATTTTTAAAACCTGGAATAGGCATGGAGTCTTCATGGCTTAGTTGGCAGCTTAGAGTTTGCTAATTCATCAAGTTTATTCATAAAGCTCACAAGATTTTTCGAATTTTGCAAAAGAAATTAAAAGGTTTATATTCTAACATTTATAATATAAAAAATAGCTTTTGTATTTATACTTTTCTACTTATTTGCATTTCATTTAATATCAGTTTGATATTGTGTAGTGGCACCTTAACCATTGTAAAGTATCCCAGTATCCACGATTTTTCGTAAATAGTGGTTCATATTTACAAGTCGCAAAGGAGAAAACTATGAAATCTCCCGCCTTCCATTCGTTATTCCGTTGTTTTACAGTGGCTGGGATCCAATCAGGACCTTTTCCGAAGAGCGTTATCCTATCATTAAGCTATGGTGAGTTCATTTATACCATTTCATATTTCCGCTTACGAATGTAAAGTGGAAGTTTGAAATTAAAATATTACAATCAGATATTTGAACTAAATTATCCACTGAAATTTTATAAAATTAAATGCAGCTCTGTGAAGTTTGTATAAAATCCAAAAATATTGATGCTCTTTAAAGAAAAAAGTGACTAGTATATTGCAATGTCAAAAACATATATTAAATGAGTTTCAGAGTTTTTTATGCCAATATTTGCCTTAATAAATTGATAAATAAAATATAATAATTTAGTTTTAAGTTAGAAATTAAATTACATACTTATAATTTAACTAATGTATAAGTATAAAATTTAATTAATTTTTTGTTTTCATTAACATATGTTACAAAAAGTAAAATCTGAGATAAAAATGAACCCAAAGATGTACTTTATTGATTAAAATGTTTTTAGCAAAACTGAATTAAGATAAAAAAAATTATTAATGTTATGATAAAGTTTCTCTTTCTTTTGTTATTTTTCTTTTTTTCTTTTGACAGTTTTAAAATTCTGAGATATATATTCATTACTTACATTTTAGAAATCTCGAGGGATCTTAACTAGCTGATGGGAAAATTGCTGGGAATATGTTATTGCGAAAAAATAAATTCTTTATTTATACGCCAAAGTTATCCTTTTATATAGAAGTCTTAAAACACATGTATTGAACACAATATGTGTACTATATTTACAACTTGCCAGTCAAAAAAACTTGTTTGAATATTTTCAAGCATATTATGCGTATGCCTTGAAATTGGCGAGAAAATTAGTAAAAATTAATTGTCTCCCTGCCCATTGCTTATGAAACAATTGTGAAAATCACTGAACCCATATTTACCTATAAATCCATGATTGAATGAGATACTGTAACTGAGGCAGAAATGTTTTCATCACTTCGCAGTTTGTAAAACCATTTGAAGAGATACTATACATTTTGATGGTGATTTTGAAGCTATATTCATTCTTTTGCATCATTTAATCGCATAGAAGAATTATTTCTATCAGGCGATCTGATAATATTGTACCATAGAAAAGGCGCTTCACACTTTATCTCCAATAATAAATTTTCTATTACTCAACAAATTAACGAATGTAGCAATATTGCTGAGTAAATTGTCTTCAGATATTTCCCGCTCATTGTCGTATCAAAAGAAACGAAACAGAAGATTTTCTATTAAAGAAAGGAATAGCTATTTTACAAACCACTGTTAATCCCATGACATTTAATTCTGGAAAAAACTTAATAAAACGATAATTTAAGAGGGAGGTTGTTGTTGTTGAGCCAACATGCTTCCCTGTGTAACTAGCCCTAAGTTGGGCTCTATCAGTTAAATAGAAGCAGCCGGGTGGAATCTTCATGATTTTGAAGCAAGGACCAAGCAGAGGACCCCCAATACAAGGCCTTCGAGCTACAAGTATCATTATCAGACATAAATAACAGAGGTATCACTTCACCTGAAGGACATTGCGACGAAGCAAAATTTTAACGTAGCCCAGCAGCCATTAGTGAACACGACAGATTTTTGGCTAAGCCGAAATTCAAACTCACTTCTTTCCCATAAAATGAACGATGCTGTAACCAAGAAGGCAACAGCTGCCAAGAGGAGAGAGGTCTCCTACCTTTAAAATGAAGGTAAGGGAAAGGCTGGGGAGTATTTCACTGGCCCAATGAAAGTTACTGCAGATTGCTCTCGTCCTGCAGCTGTGTCGTTATTCCGTGTCACGCCTGGTTAAATGTTTCAGCTTTTCTTTCACCTCTTTTAAGAGAGAAGAAATTAAAATAAATTTTAATTATAGAAAAATATGTTTAAGTGCTTAAACTCAAATTATTTTATTTGAGAATTATCTCTTTCAAAATAATCCGTTTGACAACACTAAACATTTAAATAGTTTAATTTCGAGGGGGAAAAAAAGCAAAATCAGACAAATTCGGTTAACGTGGCGGCTGCTTATATGCTTTCTGTATTTTCCAGTACACCTTTTGAGACCCACGAAAAATGAGTTTATAAATAGAAATGTCTTTTTTTTTACCATAAATCTATATTCAAGTGCAATTCTAATTTCTTTTTACCTTTATTTCAATCTGCAAAAGAATAATACTAATTCATCAAGGATTACTGTGTGCATTTCACAAGAGGAATCGTTAACTTATGTTTATTTTCAATTTCCTTTAGAAAGTGGACAAAAAATTACGGGTGAGAGGATCCTATAACGTCATATGTAAGCATCTAATTCCCAGAAAATATATTCACAACTACATAACTAAATAGCATCAACACAATTCAACGAGCATCACTTTCAGCAATAAATTCACTGAAATTTATTGCAAATTGGACAATTGATTTCCACTATAAATAAAACTAGCAATAACTTTAAAATTTATTGAGTTTTGATTACAAGTTTTTCTTTGAAATTTTTTTTAATATAATTTATTAGAACTATGCATTTTCTTGATAGAAAGAGGACATTATTTATTGAGTCATTTTTTTAATTTGTGTATCATTTCAACGTTTATAGTTTCATTCAAAAACTGCTTTTTGAGCTTTTATATAAAAAACATTGCTGGTGAGAATGCATTGTTTCAAAAGATTTATTGATTATAAAATATATATATTGAAACCATAATGATTTGAAGCTACATGTTCGCTGAGAATTTCAATACTTGATTACTTGATGTGATTTTAAGACTAATATATATATATATATATATATATATATATATATATATATGTAATCTTAAAATCATATTTTTGGCTCATGAAAAGGCA
Organism: Latrodectus elegans; assembly: GCA_030067965.1. NCBI lineage: Eukaryota > Metazoa > Arthropoda > Arachnida > Araneae > Theridiidae > Latrodectus > Latrodectus elegans. The sequence goes on from CM057812.1 coordinate 8,358,677, forward strand.
TATATTAGCTCATGAAAAGGAAAAGTAAGAGAAAGGAAGAGAGAGAGATGAGAAAGAGACAAAGTCACTTCAAAAATTATTATTATTTTGAAATCTTATTGGATGTTCAAAAGTTAGCTTTTAGGAGAATAGATTACGAGTCAGATACACTTGATTTCAAATTACAAATGATATTCAACTTATTGAAAGTGTCGAGAATCAAGATGACCTTAATGTTCTAGTTGAAGCAAACGCGGGACCATCAGCTGTTGAAGCATTTGAAATGAACAGAGCGTCATCCCGAGTGTGACCACAAGAAAATTCTCACTGTCAAACAGATGACCGACTTGGCTGCCCGAAAACGGAGGAAGGCAGTGAAAAAGCTTACTCTGATAGAGATGTTCAACAAGCAATGGCTTTATTCTCAAAACTGTACATACATACTATATTAATAGACGACGCTTGTAAGCACCTTAACATGTAAAAATAATACCATTTAATTAAATTCTTTCCAGAATATTCCTACATTAACCCTATGGTAACTCGGCTCCTATAGTTCCTAGTAACTCTTAATTTTTAAGATTGTTAATTTATTTTTAGTCGCCAAATGTTGCGAAAAGTTTTACAGACTAATTTCTCAGCCTTGAAAATGCTATTTTCACAAATGAACGTTGTTTAGACAAAAATTTCACAGATCAACCGATAATAACGGAGTAGAAAAATTAGTTAAACAGAAATATAAGACATTTATCCAAATATTTACTCTATCCGTAACAATATAAAATATTTTTTCCTAAATTGATTAATTTATTTATTAAGCTAAAGCGAAGGTGGACAGACATTTCAGACTCATGAACTATTTTTCATTTGTCTAGACATAACCTCCACTGGCGATAGACGGTTATAAAAGCTTATATTTAAGTATGCAAACCATAATATTTATCATCGATGATCACCCAGAAAGTCTTGGCGGTCCACTGGTTGATCGCTGTCGTCTTAATGACCATCCCTGAGTTAAAAAATTGTACTAAGTTCTTATTATGGTTTTACATTTTCGCTAAAGTACGTTAGTTAAATGACAATTAATAAAATCTAAGGTTTATATTAATTAATAACATATATTATAAGGATTGCATAAAATAAAATTCCCAAGTTTAATGTAAGATCAGCCTCATTATTATCAACAACATTTTAGACACACAATAAAACAGAAAATTGTGTATATATATATATATATATATATATATATATATATATAATTGGTTTTTTAGTTGTTGTTTAGTATATTCAGTTTATATATATATATATATATATATATATATATATATATATAAAAGTTGCAACAACAAGCATGCAGTAAATAATTACCTTACGTTTCCAGATTTTTATTTTTCATTCTAATGTTAAACTCACTCAGTGAATCTTAATTTTTAACCGTGTCAAATACTGACGTTGAAAATATGGTATATTTTCCTCTAAAGTTCAATACCATATTAAAAAAGAGACTTGTATGTACCTTTTTATAAATCAATTTCTAGAACATTTACTTTCAGTAGCCTTTATTAATTTCGAAGAGTTTCCACCATCAAAATATATTAACTCCCCAATAAAAGCTTAATAATCCTCTATAATTATCTTATTATTTTTCCTATAGTAATTACAACATGAAAGCATTTGTTAAATTCATTATGTGAAAATTACTTAATTAATGATGCAAAATTGGAGACTGGCTATTAAAGTAAATATTAGGGAAAGGAAATTTGAGGAAAAATTGTCATGTATAATAACTGTAATAGATGGCAGTTTTTCACCATCTTCCAAAAGGTCTCTTCATTAATATTTATTTTAATAGCCTTGCTCCAAATTATTAGTTCCATTAATTTATTTTACTTAATCATTATATTACGTTGAAAGAGCACACACAAATAATTATTAAATATTATGTTGTTACGTAGAAACAAAAGCTATATATCGGGTTTGTTTCAAATGAAACGTACAAATTTCTAAATTAAAAATAACTTTTAATAGTGAAAATATGAATCTTTATAACACACAGTGGAAAAAAATAAGAGAACGATAATTGAAAATATATGAAATGAATACTGGATTTTTAAGGTATCCGACAACAATCGAAGCAATTTTTCTTGAAAGTTAATATTCTTTTATTTTGTTTTCAGATAAATTATGATGTAGAAGCAAAAATTCATGCAAAATTCTAATTATATATATAACATATTTTTTGTGAAATTAGTTGTTTTCTGGCAAATTTTAGTGAAGTTTTAACAAAACGGTTAACACTCTACAGAAAATTGTAACCCATCAATCTTCAATTAATTTGAGCATAAATTGTATACCGTGGTAGCCTTGTGGTTATGGCATCGGCCTTCCATCCAGTAGGGAGGGGTCGATTCCAATGCCACCTTTCAGTACATACGATATAAGTGCTCGTTAAATCTGTGGAATCGAAAGTCCTGTGGTCGGTTGTTCAGCAGTTACCATGGGTATAATAAACTGGAGAAATTTTCCTCACCCTCCGGATCGAAGTCAAAATTGAAGGAGTGGATTCTCTGGTAGTGCCATCTATTTGAGGAGTTTTTGAGCAAAGTTGTACTCTTACCTTCATTTTTTTTCCTACGTCAGTCAGTGGCATTTATATGCCACAAGACTTCTGGCGGCCCAATAAAATGCAGCCTTGGTAAAGTTGTCAGAGTCAAAAGTAATAAAAGCAAGTGCAGTACAAGTTGTCAAATGATCAAAGTCCATAGTTTCATCCGACAAACAAAGGGGGCAGGTATCATCAGCATCTAAACCGATACGGTGTAGATGTTTACACAAAAAGTCATGTCCAGTTAAAAGTCGAAAATTTGAAGTAAAAACTGCAAGAGGCAAATCCATCGTGACAAGCGACTTCATAAGAGCGTTCTACTTTTTATCGGCTGAAAGTGCTGCATAAATTTGCTCTAGGTGTTGATCAATTTTCCCCGTAGCCTCATAACTAAGCTGATGGGTAGTTAGTAGAAACAGGGACTGAGGCAGCTTACAACCATTTTTAGCCAACACATCTGCTCTTTCATTTCCAGGCACCCACAGTGGCTAGGGATCCATTGAAAAACTATCTCCCAGCCAGAGGCAATAGCATTGGAAACAAATCTATTAATCTCTTCAACAAGTGAGCAGTCGCTAAGTGTGCAGGAGGCAGCAGACAAGATTGCAGCCTGGGAGTCAATAAAAATAACTGCCTTGCCAAAGTTAGTATCAAGAACCAATGAGATTTAGGATTGCTTTAAATCTCTGCATCAACGTTTGAGGCCTTTAGTCCAACAGCACTGGATTCCTCAAAATAGCCCTCACAGTACAGTCTGGCACCAGTATTTCCATCACAGGTAGAACCATCAGTATAAATGTGGATTCATTTAGATCTAGGATACTTTGTAGCTATAATTTCTAAGGAAATATCTTTAAGAGCATCAGGAATTTCATCACATTTCTTTACAGGCGTACCGATGGTAAGATTGTAGGTAGGAGTTCTAATTATAGGTGAAGAGGAGCCAAACTGTGGATAAGGTATAGTTGGCCTGATGTCGTAAAATGTATAGAGTTCATCCGTAAGAGAGATTTATGTGTTTTCAGTCTAGGCGTAGCGGGGGAGTATTGTCTCCAATGAAGTAAATTCAATCTTTTACACCTGTCATGGAGTCTTAAGACCTGCAATTCTCTTCTGGAATTTAAGGGCTTAATACTAGTCTGAAGCTCCATGGCAGCGATTGGGGTGGGGCTAGCAGCACCAGTAATAATTCTAAGTGCCTTATTTTGCGTCAAGTCAATAACATCGTGACAAGTTTTAGAGGCAGTGGCTATAAGTTCACCTCCATATTCCAAAACAGGCCTGGCATAAGTTTTAAAGGTGGTCAAAAGAGTATGAGTTCAGGAACCCCAAGTGATGCCAGATAATCTTTTTAGAAGTTTGAGTCTATTTTTTTATATATATATTGCCTCTATTAGCCATCTCATTAACGTGTCTTCTACACGAAAGCTTATTTTAAAAAGAGACGCTGAGGTAGCGATAATCGTCCATTTGAGTTAAAGTTTGTCCATTATAGGAAATATTGAACTAAGACTCGCACCTTCATGGTGAAGCGAAAGATGCACTCCTGCAGACTTACATTTGCATAGCCGTCAGCAGAGCGAGTTTGACTTGTACAAGAGTCATAAATAATAACAATATAAAATTGTAAGGCATCAATCGTAATTTAATTTAATCATAAGGTTTTAACACCGCTTTTTGAAGTGAAATAAAATCTAAGGGAAATATTCAGTGATAAAGGAAATACGGTTAAAAATATACAGCAACATGGATATTTTACCAAACATTCCCTTTAAAAATATCTGAAATTAACTTTATATATATTTAAAATTTTGATTCGCTTCATTGATGATAACATTTAAAACATATAAGCTAAGTTTCAAACAAATATCTTCATTATTATACTTGAGATATAGTGTTAATGGAAGGGGAATGTTGAAGATATAGTGAAAAACATTGTTTTGAGAAAATTGTGTTTAAAATGATAGTTTCGCTTGTGATGACGATTATGTTGAGATGTTATTCTGAATATATAATCTAAATAAAGGCCTTATACTTATGGTTATCCATCAGCACATTATAGAAAAACATGTAAATTAAATAAATAGTAAAAAATAAAATACTACTATCCTTTACTACCTCCAGTTTCAAAATGCAACTTTCTGTTTCGTTTTTCCAAAGATGTGACGTATTTTAAAATACTCTTACCTTATGATTTCTATTTGACATACAATAAAACAAAAAATTGTTTTGGGAACCGGATAGCTTTGAGTATATATTCACAAATAAAAAAAATTAACGCATGTGGTCGAAAAATCAACTTATCATAGTAGGTAGGGGATATCTTAAGTATAAAACTGCTTTATAAAAATAATATTTTACAAAAAAATATTTTTTTGAAAAATAACGGAAATGCTCCACCAGGAAATGTTGGATATTGATTATATATGTCACTAAATTATGCACATGATAGAAAAGATATATTTTTGAAATGTAATAACAACGAAAAGTCATGAAGGAGAGGAAATGCAGGTGATTTACGGTGAAATGAGACAAAAACAAATAAAAGTCAAGCAACATTGAGTTTTATTGATTTTCGGATGAGTTGAATGATAGGATACTCATCTGCATTTGATTGGAAATATATATTTGCTTTTATTCACAAACTAGCTGTTATTTTAAACATGTTAAATTGTTTTTTACAATTACATAAATGCGACTACTGTATGATAAAATAAAGCTATTTATAATTTTTATTAAAAAAAGCTTTTTAAATAACTTGTTTCAAAAAGAAGAATGTAGAAAAAGTTTTGCAATTATTTGGTACTCTGTGAATGCTGAATTTCGAAATGATAACATTTTTCTCATACGTATTACCAAATCAAAAAATCATATGGAACCTATTTTCTTATATTATTTATACATTTCTTATAATTTTAATATGAATAATTTTAAGGAACATTGGAAATCAAATAAATATAAAAAGTAGCTGAATTTATTATTTATTTAAAATTTATCCTTTTTTCTGAATGAAATTGATTTTGAATGCAATGTTTGCTTCGTCATGTAATTAAACCAAAATAAATAACGAACACTTCTGCATAAATCAAAAATTTTATTAAAAAATTTATGTATTTTTTTTAAATAAAATATTTAAAAAAACGTGAGATTGGATTAATTTGTATTCAAAATGAAAAAATTTAACTTTACAATTGTGTTTTGCAAACATGAGGATTGCAGTATCTGATAAATGTGGTTTATAAAAAAAGTGTAAAGAATAATTATTGGGACTGTGCTGATATAATGGACGCTCGCAACAAAAACAGCACAAATAAATGTGAAAAACTTTTAAGAATTCAAGGAAATTTTCAAATATGCTTTTAACAATAAAGTTTTGAATTTGAATTTCATTGCATTGATCAAGAAAAAGTGAAATCCTGAATACAAATTAAACTTTGTGATCTGGTGAAGCAATTAATCACATGTTATTACCTGGAAGGAACGAAAAATGGAAAATGAGAGTTTTTCGATAATTATTACAATTAATTTCATGAAGTGCGAAATGAATGGACAATGAATAAATAAAAGGAAGAAAATGCGAAGAAAAAAGTAATCATAAAAAATAAAGGTAAAAATTTGTCAAGTTGATCTAAGATTTTGACTAAGGAAAGATTTAGATTCTATAAAATTGAAACTTTCAAACGTGGATTTTATATTACCGCCATAAATGTAAAATTCAAATATGATGGTTATATAAAATGTATCCCCTTTGTTTAATTTTTATGAAAATGAAATCAATTCGATTCTTGGCCTTAATATATTCCAAAACTTTATGTAGTAAACTATTCCTAGAATTTAACATGGTGTATTCCAACTTCACACCATTTGTGGCATCCCCTAACATTCTGTGGCAGATCAAATGTGAACGTGGCTCCCAGACTGCTCTGGTTAGACCAAGAAGTGGCCACCTAAGTGTCTTTCCTTTGATAGCGGAGAAAAATCTACCTATAGTAAAAAAATGCTGTGACCATTCAAATTTTTTGGATATCTTCGGTTTCATATTTTCCTAACTCATACATTTAATTTTTTTCTGAAGAGTACTTAACATCTAATACTCATAGGGACTTAGCATTCAGTTCCCTGCATTTATACTTTCCTAAGGGCTATTAACATCCAATCATCTACATTCATACCTTCCAGAGGGCAAGTGACATCCAATCCTCTACATTCATACTTTTCAAAAGGGCAAGCAACATTTAATCCTCTACATTCATATTTTTCAAAAGCGCAATTAATATCCAATCTTCCACATTCATACCTTCCAAAGGGCAATTAACATCCAATCTTCTACATTCATACAAGGGTTTTTAACATCCAACCTTATCTTTCAAAGGGTATTTAACATCCAATCCACTAACTAGTATATATTTTTTGGGTGTCAACAAGCTTCCGGAACAGATTTAATATATGTCAGATAATACGAGGTTAAGCAATAACAATAACTATTCTTAGTTCTTGAGCAAGAGAATTTGTAGTATGTTACCGTGTAATATCAAACATATATTACCCCCAGTTTACAAATTTTAGCTAGATTTATATTTATATTTTATAGAAAATTTTTATTTCCAGTGGTTGAAAACACTTAAATCTCAAAGAAGTATCCATTCTTCTGCATTTAAGTGTCCAACCTGAATCATTGTTTGGAATTTTCGGGAATATTTATAAAACTAAATGAAATTATAGTTTTTAATAAAGAAATGTATTATGAAGGAATTACAGTTTTGAAGAGTTAAAATTGAAAATTAAAATGTTTAAGGTAAGGCATATAATATTCATTAAAATAAAGGTAATACCTGTTGAAATTGAAAGTAAGGAAAGATTGCGATGAATATTAAAATCTTCAAAAGATAGACATTTTTATAACAGTGTAACGAACTATACCAACTGCATACAGAGATGAACTGCGTTGAATTTCGGACACATGATTATTGGATGATGAGGTTAAATACCATCTCCATCAAAAGTTTTCAAATTTTTTAACCTCTTAATTTTTTTTAACTATCATCAAGTGATATTGGAAAATTGCTACTCTCTTCTATTAATATCAAAAGCATACCATTAATTTTTATGCAACATGGAAAAGAATGATAACCAGTTCCATTTTTTTTCCAGAAAATTCATGATAGTAGTAAACAAGTTCAGGGACGTAAAATATTTTGAAGACAAATGGAAGAAAGAAAATTTTTATAGAATGAAAGTAAGACATCGCTTCAAACTTTGCTTAAACAAATAGACTCCTATACCTTCGAATATTATGTGGTCGGAATTACAATCAAATTTTAAGAAATAATATAACTGCAAGAGGTGCATCAATAAAAGAATTTCAGGACACTGTCCAGTGATCAGTGTGCCTAACTGCAGATAGGGAGGTCCTGGGTTCGAATCCCTGTTCGGGCATGGATGTATTTTCTCTCTCTTTCATGTTTTTGTCCTTTCCTTGTATGAATGGCTTTTAAATGGTTTCCTACCCTATAAACGGATATTAATGATATGTTTGTTCTGAAGAAGGCGGATTCCACACCAAAATACGGTTCAATTGGTGAAGTGGAGCAGCGCACCCCATATTGCAAACCTATCTGGTACAGGACAACAACAATAACCGGCTTCTTTAAAATACTTCTCCAAACTATCTTAGTGACATTAAAATAAAATATTGGAGAATCCATTTGATAGCTAGCTATTTATCATGTATCAAACCGTTAAGCAGAAGGTTATTTACCAAAAAGCTCAAAAAAGTGTTAGTGTATTATAAGGAGAAAATTAAATTTTGGAGCACAATCTCATAATATTTATAAAATGACCATAAGTGTCGCAAATGATGATAAGAGTATACTATTCAAGTTTTGGCTCGAAATATTAATTGTGGAAAATTGCCAAGGGACGGAAGTAGATAACTTTGGATAAAGAATTGAAACAAACAGAAAATTTGGATATCTAATTTTGGTGAAACGCCAAAGGAAAAGTAAACAGAGTCTGAGCGCCAATATCTGTGACCGATATTTTTACAGAAAAAAAATCTCTGTAATAAATTGTTGTTTAGTTTTAATATAAAATAATATATACTGGTTTATTATAAAAAATACCATAAGAGATTTGATAAAGATTGGCATCAGTATTCCACTGTCTTGGCATTCTTACCTTCGGACTTTCAACATTTATAAATCTTTATGATATATTTCAGTGGCATTAGAATTCCCAATGAGATAAAGCCAAAGCAAGAATAGAAAATGGAATCTCTAAACTGGATCAGAAAAAAAGTGTCAGCATGGAGTTCATTCACCAAGCTAGAATACTAAAGAATATCTGAAAAATAGTATTTCTGAGAAACGGTGTAATTCTACTTCTTTGAAACTTAAATACGACGGTGGCTATTAAGAGAAAGATTCCTTTCTTTAGAAGTAGGAAATTTTGAGGTAACCGAATTGGTATTAGAATAGAAGATTTTTGTAGATTTTCACATCGTTTATCCCAAAGAGAGATATCCATCCCAAGGCACAGGTCATCAGAGGCTTGATCAGTTTTCATAACTTCAGTGAGTACATTGCATGCTTAGGAATTAACGGTGAGGGTTTTCGTTTGGTTGACCGCCTAACCTTTAAAATGTTTTTTCCATTATCCAAAAAAATTGATAGTTGAAAATAACAGGTATTCTACAGATTATTATTAATTAATGTATTTATTTTGGTTTTTCTTTATTTGCTTTCTGTTCTTCAATCGTGCAATGATTTTATATAAGAACAGTTTCCACAACATGTATCATGAGTTTTTCATCATGCCTAACTAGATACTTCTGGTTTGAGAAAGCAATTGTACAAGATTGAAAAAAGTAGGGGAGGTTCAAGGCAGAAGAGGACAATTACAGAAAATTCAAAATGGTTGGCCTGAAGAAAAAAAAAAAAAAAAAGAGTCCACATAGCTAATGTACAGCAGATAGCTCGATATTCAAATTTGATTTGGGCCTACGAGGCTGCAACATTCACAAAGGTGAATTTATCACATCCTGAGAGCTCTTTGAGCGGGAAAGATTCTACAACATGGAACTGGATTGGAGAAATAACTCTGACTGAATGAACGAAGCATGTAAGCGAAGTCGTCAAATTATATATGCCAGAGGTATAACTGCCTTTCCTTAGTCAATGTTTTTCATATAAACTTTTTTTCAATCCAAAAATTTTTCTGTAAGTGGCACTGCTTATTTCATATTGTAACACATAGCTTTATTGAAAAAACTGAATCCAAAATACAAAACAATTCAAGTGTCGCAGAAGAACAAGTCAAGTAAAAGTTTTAAAAATTTTAAAGTAGAAATCTGAACAAAATAACATAGTAAAAATTTTAACCAGGATAAAAGCAAAAGAGGCGGAGTCTTTAAAAGGAGCTCATGAAAGTTCTGGCGTTTCAGTACAATATGCTTATCTCATATTGAGAATATCTCTTTAATTTTGGTCATATAAGATGAAGTTCTGCATTCATAGTACCCGATTCACAAAGTGGGAGCAAACTAAATGAAAGGATGCTTATGCCATGCAGTCGTGACCTGAGATTCACTGCAGCTCTTTTACCGGATTTTGGCAAAAGATATCCCATGTGCTTTGAGTTGTCCAAGATTCGCCTGTTGGTTTTGTCGCTTTTTCAGGATTAAAAGTATCCACTAATTTCTTAAAAATATGCTTTTTAAAAGTGACTCTGGAGGAAGTGGTTTGTAGCCCTGAGACTCACAAGTGCTCCCTTCATAGCTAGTGAATCAGCCCTTTCTCGTTCCTGTCGATATCCACATTACTTACTTTACCTTAGTTAATTTGTTTAAGGCACGACTGTTACGTGGGATTTTAATCATGCTGTTATGCTTAAATATTTGTGAAATAACATATGTATATAAATTTTATAAGTATTGTAAATGGATTGGGGATTTTATGATTACATTAAAAGTAATTTTCAATTACTAAAACAAAGTCAGTTTCTACATCTATTTTCAGGTTCTAATCTGGAAATAAAAATAATAAATACACAACGCAATATTAAAAAAAATAGAAGTTATTTAAATTCAAAACACCATAGATAACGGTATCTAACAACACAATACTACAGTCACCTAGGTGGGGAAAACTTAGATTCACGTTCTAGATCAGCAACTGGCTGTGGTATCAACATTGAAAAACAGCTTCTTTAAAAATTGTCCCGGGTGCTTTGCTTCTTTGACATGAAATGCATTGACTACCCAGTTTATGAACTAGTAATAGAGGAGTTTAATGTGGGGATTCTGTAGTTCATGGCCAGAAGCTTCAAATATTCATATGTAAAAGATAATTATGGTTTCGCGTTAGGCTGACCACCTAATCGGGACATATGCTTCGCAGACCAGGACTCTTCGTCACAAAAACAAAGATGGGGGCACTGTAGGCCTTGGCTCACTTGGAGCTGTTGTGCCACACAAATAGAGAGAGAAGAGATGACTATGAGGAAACTTCGCGTGAAAAACAGATTATTTCAATAAAATTTGGGTTTTCAAAAAAATTTTTTATCAATAAAAAGTTTTTTCATTCAGAGTAGCCCTCATAATATAAACAATAAGGCACTTTTTACTTTTAAAAACAAGCTTACACTCATAAATTATTTTCAAAGGCATTGGCTTGATAATGATTTGTAACTTGAAAACCATTTGTGAATTAAAATTTTAAAATACACACAGTTATAATGTACAGGTAATTGATGGGGTAAGATTTTTTTGCACGTAGTTGCTAAAATACTTATAATTAATTACCTTTCCCATGCTGTTTTTAAGTATACTGAAGAGGTTGACATCTTTCTTTGTGGAGGACGGAGTGGAAGAGTAGTTCTGAAAACAAAACACTTGAATTAAACTTTTATACATATATATATATATATATATATTTATATATATATATATATATATATATATATATATATGTGTATATATATATATATATATATATACATACATATATATATATATATATAGATAGATAAATAGATAGATAAATGTGAAAAATATATTTATTTACAATAATAATAAATGAGTATATTTTACTATGGAATTACTTATTAAGAATATTACTAAATTATAGATTATGTTGTTAAAAATACTTTTATTTCTTATGCCTCTTAATGCTATATTTACCGGAAAAACTTTAAAGTATATATAGACATATTAGAAGCATGCATAAACTTAAATTGGTTTTTCTACTAAATTAATGATTTAAAAAACTTGCATTGTTCCATGATCTAATTATCAAAAGCTTTAATACACATCATTCTCTCACTAAATTTTAAAAAAAATTTATACTGTGTATACTAAAATCTCATACACGTTTTTTCATATGCACAGGAGAATTTTACATATGAAATACATAGATTTGCTACAAAATGAGATTAATTTTATAAACTTTAATTTTAAAAAAAATGAATGAGTAATGATAAAAATTTCTGTATAAAAAAACCTCGAATTCTTTATATATAATTTTAGAAACACTTTAGCGAAGTATTAGTCTTGGTTCAAAATTTATTTATTTCTAATATGTATCGAAGGAAAGCGCATAATGTTATACCATTTGCAGTTTCCGTAAGAATACTTTTGATCTTGAATAATGTCTTGGCTCTGATTGTGGCCATCATAATAATGTGTCATGATCTTTGACTGTTATGTGATCTTGAATATAATGAGTAATCTTTTACTTATAATTATATTTCTAAACTATAAAATTGAGGAAAGTTATGGATTAGTTTATATTTCAAAAGTAAAATTAATTTGTGAATAAATAATTTAATTATCAATAAACTTAAGAGAAAATATCATTCCATATATAAACCGATTTATATATTCTAAGAATGTATTTAATCTTTAATGTTGAATATACAAAGATCACAAAATTACCTGATTTCACAAAAAAATCCTTGAAATACTGAATATTTTGTTTGTTTTAGTTAATTATCATTTAATTACTTAAATGTGAGATAATCTAATTACATTTAAAAATTGATGTTGGACATTTTGAAATCAGAAATTCTTGGTTTATCTATAAAAGAAAATATACCGTATTTTCACAAAGTAAAAATTCACAAAACATACTTTTGTATTGGTAAAAACATAAAATTATGATTAGTTGCTTTAATTTCTTTTGAAAACAGGCTTTGAATGTACGATAGCATTAATGGGGTTTTATTAGAACAAGCGAGACAAATTTATAAACTAATTGTTAAAATAGTTCGTATTCTTTTTGTGATTTAGTGAATATTTTGAATATTTTTATTTGAATTTATTAAACTATTCACATTTTGGAACAACCACAAGTATATTTAAAAAAAATATCTTTCTTGAAATATTGTTGATTGCAAGTTTTGGTTAAATAAATTGAATATTAATTTCAATTTATTTAAATGAAATTTGCTGGATATTCTATTCTATAAAACATTTTTCATCTAATTTATTTTTCAAAACTTTTAATTTCATTAAAAATATTATACATACGCACTACCACTGTAGTCTATATCCTGTTGGAATTAATCCTATTTTCATAAACTTCCTGGTTTCTTTTGTATCGATTTTTGAAATATTTCTATTTGGAAAATTTATTACGATTATAAATAATTATTCTATTTACAGTATAATCGCTCCTATAACATGATGTATTGGTTCCGCGTTATAGAAAAACACGTTGTACGAGCATTCTCGTAAAATGCTCTCGTATGACTTCGTTATAACGCGTTATGTACAAATGATTAATGTTTAACTTTTCTCATTAAAGGGGTTAAAATTTAATCTATTTAAGATAATTAATCTATTTAAGAGAAAATATATTATGCTATGAACGAAATGTGTGCGTTTTATTAAAATCAAATAAAGAAACTTTTAAATAAAAAAGACTTATAGACATGTAACTAAAAAAAAACAGCTCATTTCAAATAAATCAAATAATTCCAAAAATAATTTGTTGACATGTTCATTCGTTGTAGGAGATATCTGAAATAATGTTCCACTGGCATCTTTTTTTAGAAGAATGCTCGAAGGCCAATAATATAATTTTATTTAATTTCATAAGAGCACAATTGACACAACGTACAAATATTCGCAAAATAGATCGTGAACTATATAAATCGTAATAAATTTTGTAGCACAGAAATATGATGTGGGGGAATCAACGCGTTGTAAGACTACCGTGTTACGGGGGAAGTTCTGTATATTTAGCTCTAAAGACAAATGACAACTATATGACATTATTTTTATGTCTGCTAATATTTGAGAATAATATACGAGCAAACATTAATTTCTTTTTATAAAAATATGCTGTAGAGTTATTACTATAATTTTATTAATTATAGTTTATTAATTCAATTAATTTAATACTTCTGAAAAACGTTTTATCTCATGATCCATGCACATAATATTAAAAATTATGAACTTATCATTGTTTTCAAAACATATCCATGTTCTACATAATATAATGACATAAAAAACATGAAATAAATTGCCTTAACTTTCGAAACACCCCCGTTTTTTATGAATGAATTCATAATTTTTAATTTTTACGTTCACTCTAGGCACCATTAATGCGATATGATTTTTAAATACTGAAATTATTAATTCATTACAACAATTAAGTGGATAAGAAGGTATTTTTATAACATCGTGACTCAATGAAAGAAAATACCACTAGACGGCGCTGAATATCCTGAGAATTTCACGTGTAAAAAAGTCTGCGTAGTTTATATTTCATGTATTAAACACCTGTAGGCAGTAGCGGCCCTGATCTTTGCCAGGCCTTGTTTTATAATGAATAGAATCATTACTCAACCCGTGCCTGTTCCGGAAGTTCTAATATAACGATCTGAAGCCGTAAGGAAAATTAGAGTGCAAAAAAAAAACAGAAGGATAAACAATTTATTCATACGGTTTCTTTTCTTTTTTACAATGGCTATTCAATGATGCAAAAGAGGAAAATTTATTTTATGCAAATGTAATTCTAATTTATTTAAATCAGCTTCTGTAATACGCATAATAGTATAAAACTGCACTAGAATCTGTAGATTTTATCATTAAAAAATATTCCTCTTTAATCTTCCTTGAAACCCTTGCTACACACTTTTGACAAGCATAAAAAACTCAACTCATTCTTTAAAATCATTTTTCGCATTATAAATGCCTCTTGAATAATTTCATAAACCTTCGATAATCTTAAAATACTTTTCTAAGAGTGGCTACTTAAGGGACGCAAATCCTTTCCCCAACCATAATTAGAATTCTCATAAATATGTAAGACAAAAATTTGCAAAAAATTGTTGAAAAATAAATTTTGCATTTGAGTACGAAATTCTATGATGAATATTCTTCTACAAAAGATATGAATTTAGAAAATAATAATAATAAAACTCCTAACTCCAAAATAAAAATAAAAGAAACTAATTGAATAATTTCAGTCAGTTTGATAAGCCTGCACCAAAAATCTTGACTTTATTTCAAGCATTCTATTCTCGAAATGCTTCATTGAAGGAATATTTTCTGTCATATGTATTAAAGTTGCTGATTAAAAAATAAAGACTAATTAAAATAGAAATTATAATAAACAACTCTGAATTGAAGTACAAAGAGTTTCTTAGAATTGTTTAGTGTGAAGCAAACTATTTTTTTATAATAGTAATAAACAGTTATGTATGCAGATAATTTAGGATCTGTAGTGATAATACTGGAACCCCGAAGGCGTAATGGTAGAGCTTACCACTCCCAAGGCACAGGTCTGTAGTTCGATTCTCAGACTTGTCAAAATCAACCCAGTCTTTCATTCCTTCAATGTACTATAAACTAAGTACAATGTTCCCATAAACTAAGTATTAAACATGCTTGGGTACTAAACTCTGAGGATTTCCCATTAGACTAGCCACCTAACCGGGATATTTACTTCGCATCCTAGGGCCCTAGGAAAACAAGTACAGGAACTTTAAGCATCCTTTGTAAGGGCTGTCTTGTCCCTGAGTTTAATTTTAAAGATAATATATGATTGAAAATAGATAACTTAGGTTGAAGACACGTGTGTATGAATTTAATTTAATCTTTTTTATTGATTTTATTGAATAGCAATTGCATTCTAATTGTGAATAAGAAGAAAATTAGTTATTTCATTATGTTTTTCATTAACATGTGAGATATAAAATCATAAAAATACCATTACTAGCAATGGATTTAAATTTTCTTCAATATCAATAATGAAAGTTAACATTTGTTGCTCTGTCAATAGATGCGTTTGTAGAATTGATTTATCGGTAAATACGAATGTTGAATATTTATATTTGTTATCCAATTTCGGTATTCATGTATTTGTCAACCATTTCCCTAATCATTCCAGAGACCATTGAATTATGCGAAAATAATATCACCAAATTTCGCCAATTTTATTAGTAAATGTTTTATTTTTCATTCATAGCATATGTATAATTTAAATTTTAATTACTTTATAGTCTTACTATTTTCTGAAACCTTTAGTTTTTGCATTAGATTTAGGACACATTTTTTTCGCAAAAGCGGAAAATGTTTCGCTAGAATATCTAGTTTAGTATATACACAAGAAATTTTGGCATTAATTATTTGACGACATTTTTTTTTTTTTTTTTTTTTTTTTTGTGAAAATAGTCGATGGGATAATACGAAGCAACCAAATTTCTCTATGTTGGCTGTTGGATATGATATTCTTTCATAGATAAAGAAAGCCGACTATTGTCATCGGAGATACATTTGCGACCAAAAAAGGAAACGTGATCCCGTAAATATTACCGAGGTAATCAGATGAAATAATAGTCTAAAAAGAAGAAAAATACGACGGCAAAATTACTAAAAACATTCAATCTAAACTTTCAGCTCACGATTGTTTTTGATTTTTTACAAACAACTCATTAATTTGGAATTAAAATCGTGCATAGGAAAAATAAATTGCATCGGGTGCGCTTTATTAAAACAAAAGAGAGCGAGAAGATAAATTAAATAATCAAAATATTATAACGAAATATAAGAGAAAGTGTGTATCCATGTCGTCAAAAAAAAAAAAAAAAAAAAAAAAAAAAAAAAAGAAAGAAACCATTTTTTTTTTCGTTCTTAATTTGAACATGTCTCATGGTTTTTATCCATTATATTATAAAAAGGAAAAATATGATTAATCAACCTCAACACGTATGATATTAAAATAAAAATACTTAGAGAAAGAGCTATAAGCTATGTTGTGCAAAAAGGATAAAAAGATATATGACAAAATACACCTAATGGAATTATGAATATTTGAGTCATGATTTTTATTCTTTTTTATTTATGCGTCCTTTTATTTATATTATTATCTTATACATTTATTATTTTCTGCAGCTTTTTCTTTATATTTAAGATTATGTTTCTTAGAAATTTAATATTGGCTGTCAGATAGTGGAATGACGGATTATTGTTTTTAAAAAACAAAATAAGATGGGAATCATTTTCAGTTAAGAAAAACACTGATTTTTTATTTTTTTATTTTACTAAATCTCTTTTTTACCAAGCACAATATTTGTAATAGGAATTAAAAAAAATTTAAATATAAAGACATGAAAAAATCATCAGAAATAACTTTAAAAATTTTCTAAATTCATTTTTAATACTTTCTCGTGTATTTTTTAATTTTTAACTATAAATAAATTTAAGAAAAATAATTTAAGAATGGTGATAAAATTATTCGATACATATTCTTATTATCTTCATCACCAAAAAAAAAGTGGAAGAAATAAAGACTTATGCATGTTTTAAATTTTCTGCGCCTGGAAGTTTTGCAAAGAAGTTAAACGAAAAATGTGCTTAAATGTTTGTATAATTTATCATGTCAACTTTAAAGTTTGTATTATTCCTAAAATTATATTATTCACTATTATTTGAGATATAATGTAATAAAATCAAATAATAAAAGAACAAAATACGTTTCAGAGATATAAAAGTAGATTGAATTTTAAGAATCATGACAAATAATAAAAAGCAAAATTTAAAACATTTGTTTCCCTGTTTAACAAAATTTTTATAATTATTATAAGGCAGTTTTGAAAAATATTTAGTTTATATTTGAATTAGTAGTCCTTATTAAATATTATTTAAAATAACCATTTATGATGAGCTATAGAAAAATCTAGAGTAAGATTTTTTTTGGAAAATTGTGGAAAAAAGTAATTAGTTCATTTTTATAGATTTGGATTGGAAAATTAATTGAATCATACATGGAAACATTATATATTTTAAATAAATATTTCTAAAAAATTCCAAAAATATGCATGGATGATATAAAATCTCGGGGATCGTAAAACCTAAGCACCTGAAAATATGGTATGGGGTTGACTGTCCAGCAATGCACCAATGGCACTCCGGTAAGTCTCTGTCTCCCTGAAGATATGTAATGAAGGATCTGATGTGCCAGTCTAAAAGCGGGAGAGAGCCACTTGCTTTTCCCTCGAAAAAGTTAGCAGGTGACACCAATGGGGTCATTCCCAAAGTTGTAGTTTGTTTTAGAACAATGCATATACTAAGTTTTTAATGAAAAGATTGCTATTTAGGGAAAGTAATAATTACAGAATTTTTTAACGCTATTTACTTTTTACTCTCAACTTTATTTCAAACATTATTTTGCACCATAAGTACAGATTAGCCAAAAATAAATTGAATGAGACGTGTCTAATATTTAGAAATACTTTTTTAATAAGAGTTTTCATATTGAAGTCAATATTGCTTTTATCTGCATTCCAATGCATTTCAGATCTACGGTATAGTAAGGAAAATAAAATAGCATTCAGAATAACAAATGTAAGCAATATTTTTTCACAACTTACAGGAAAATTATAAGTATCGTATTTTTAATGTAGAAAGTATATAGAATCTGTATGCCATGCATATTTTTCCTCTGCCCTTAGTGACGATGCGTAGTTGACAATTAAAAAAAAATAGCATGCCTCATTCTTGAAGCGAGCAGAGTATCGTCACGTAAGCAGTTTTATAAGATATTCAAACCACGGTTAATTACAATTCAAATCAATTACAATAGCTTTAATTAAAAATTTCGATATTAAATGCATACATACATAGCAGTGCAAGCGAGCCTCGAACTGTCCCTATGAGTTTGCATTACTTTCCCATCACCAAGTGTCTTGTCATTTTCAGCCATGTTCAGGTGACGAGGTACTACCTCAACTGGCACTCTACATTCCTCATTTACTTCTCAGAAGCGGAAGGACAAATTAACATGGACACGATCCAAGCCCACAGAATATCAGCAGCCTAATGAAGGGGAATGTGGACACCCTCCCAATCACTGCCCGCGGCAAATGATGCTTCACTGTGCTGATTTTAACGGCAAGCGGCGTGAAGTACTGAGCCACTGGAGGACCAACATTTTGGCATAGGTTTTATTTCATTTCGTGCAATCGCTCTCACAATTTAATCCAACAAAAGAAAAAGGATTTTATTTATATGTATACAGTGGTGGCTAAAATTGTGGACACTGTTGGAAATTTTTATGTTTTTGAACTTTGTTTATAGAAAGCGTTACGTTTCACAAAATGCAAACCTGTATCTATCACTTTAAAGAGAATTCATTACTGAATTTAATACAAAACACAAAATTCAATTATTTGGAATACAAAAAAAGTTAAACGATAATAGTTATTGATATACATTAGATAGTGATGATTGCAGTGAGTCATCACCACTTATTAGAGTACCCTTTATAATTTTGGTTACAGCTTCACATCGATATTTCATTGAGCTGACAAGAGTTTTAAGCACTTCTTTCGTTATAACATGATGCCAGGAAACAATTATAACCTCAATTAGTTTCCTTTTATTTGATGGGCGCCTCATTCGGACAAGAGTTTTCAAACGCTGCCACAAACTTTCGATAGGATTGAGGTCAGGACTGTTTCCAAACCATGACAACAATTTAACGCTCTTTGTACAAAAGCACTCTTTCGATATTTTGGCCGTGTGGCAAGGACCAGAATCCTGTTGAAAAATAAACGAAGAATTGTTTGGAAAGAGATCTCTGACGGAAGGGTAGAAGTTTTGGTTCTAGAATAGTGTCAATGTATTTTTTGGCATTCAGTATCCCATCGATAATATGAAAACGACCCATACCATCTGCTGACATGCATGACTAAATCATAACACTAACTGGGCTCTTCACAGTTTCTTGAATGCAGTCAGGATGTAGCTCTTCTCGTATTCTACGTCTTACATATTTTCGCCCATCGCTACCGAATAACGATAGCTTACTTTCATCACTCCATATAACTTGTGACCACTGATCATCTGTCCAATTAATGTGTTCCTTTGCCAACTGTTTTCTTTTTTTTTTTTTTTTTTTTTTTTTTTTTCGTAGCTGAAAATTACGATAAAGTCTTTTTTCATGGATTTCTACCTCTCAGTCCAACATCTGTTAATCTTCTCCTGGTTGTTCTTGAACTGACAGAAACACCAGCATCATTCAGATCACTTCTGATGGCCACTGATGACAGTTTTTTTTTTTTTATCTTGGAAACAGAGTATTTTTATTCATCTGTCATCAATAGATGTGGTGCACTTTTTTCGGCCTTTTCCTTCTTTGTTTTTTTTAATTGAATTTGTCTCCTGATATCCTAAACAAAACTTTCGGACTCCAGATATATTCATTGAACCACCCACCTGTCTTGCAATTGCAGCATAGGAAAGACCACTTTCTCGTAACACAATAATATTACATCTCTTTCTAGGAGCCAATCTACTCTTTTATTTGATGCCATTGCTTCTTGACTAAATATTACAAATTTTTACGAAAATTCCTACTTGTAATTGCAGTGTATAAAAAACAGGTCCTCCTTCTACAGAACAAAGCGAAATAATGAACTGTTTCAAGTGTAAACATGGTGTCAGCTTCTACTGGCAGTTGCTAACATTTGATTGGTTCTCAGAACAGTGATTAGCCAGGAAAGATAGACATTACAAACCACTTCATAACTGTATTTTTTATTTATAATAAAGTACATATAACTTTTTTGTATTGCAAATAATTGAATCTTGTGTTTTGTATTGAATTCAGTAATAAATTCTCTTTAAAATATATATACAAATTTGATTTTTCGAAACGTAACATTTTCTATAAGTATACAAAGTTCAAAAACATAAACATTTCCAAAAGTGTCCACAATTTTGGCCACCACTGTATATATGCTGAAAAATTTCATGGATTAAATCTTTTTAACCTGAACTTATATTTATTTAAATTAGAGTTTAGAAAAAAGGTATATATATATATATAATCTTAAAATATTATCTCTAAATTATATATTAAAAACATAACTTTTAAATTTTACATAACGTTACGTTAACAAATCCATGTTGTTGATCCACTTTCAAATCCATTACCTTTTGTTATGCAATTTTCTTTGCTTTTAAATTAAATAATACTACAAAAAATTTCGATAAGTAAAAAATTTTCATTTCAAAGTCTCCTTTACTCGTACAAAAAAATTTTATATTTTAAATAAATTGTAATTCCAGACTAACAATTTATATTTAAGAAGTGGGAAAATTTATAGAGCATTTTTCGTTGAAAGTATAATTTAAATTCATATCGTTTCTTTAAAATAAAAGCAGAATTAAATCTCCTTTTTCTTGAAATAAATGAAACTAAGAAAGTCTATTTTCATAAAATTATATTTCACTAGTTATATAATTTAATACTCCACTCCAAAACAAAAATTTCCTTTCACATAAACGTCCTAACAAACTTACTAAGGTAATAAATCAGAACTAAGAATCTTGCTTATATTTTATGTGAAACTTAGTTTTTATACTGTATTATATAAAAGTCAGATTTAAATTCATGACAATTTAAAAAATTATTTTTGTGTTAAGTAATGTAAATGCATCTGATTTTTAAAGAAACTTTTCGTGAAATAATTACTGCTGTGAAAGATTACTTTCTTGAAATATATATGCGTGGCTGCGCCAAATATATTAATTCTTCAATTACACTTAGAAGAAAGTTTACTTTTGATAAACTTGCATTCCACATAATTTATGATATGGATAAAATCACAAAATTAAAATGATTCTGTTGATCATCATCTAAGAATACATTTTTACTATCATAATATATTTTAATATAAACCTGGAAACAGCTTGTGTGATTCTTAGTGCATTCTTAATATTGAGGTATAATATCCTTTTTCTGTTGTGTAACATAATAATCTATAATTCATAAGACGCAATACTATTCCGAAATATAATCCCAATTCTGCTCTGCTCCTTTATTATTTATACAATGCCATATTTTCCAAAGATAAACAGAATTTCTTTTGAGACTAACTTCTTTAGCTGAGCGGATCTTTTTTTTTTTTCCCATTAATAAAAACATTTACCTTTTTAAAATTTATTAGTGTCATTAAATATATATTTAAAATAAACTCCATATAATTCTAAAAATAGCTTATTGTTTACATTTATTACAAATATTTATCCATAAATAAAATGTTTTTTGATGTCAAATATATATAAACTTTTAGATGTATTTTAGTATTTATGGGATTTTATCACACAAATTACTTGTAGATATATTTGCAATAGATTGTAGATTTATTTCAAAACATAATCGAAGGTATTTTGCTTATACCTACAAGAAAATTATTTAAGTAATTTTTCTTAGTTCCATAGTTCTATAATTTATTTTCTTATTTACGTGTCAAAGAAGTAGTATTATTCACAGTTATATACCAGTTTTTCTATTAGCGATAATTCATAAACTTTAATCATTAATTACAATTATAAAATATGTTACAGTTGTTTTTTTATTTTATGATAAATAAAAAAAGGCACAAACAAGTTAGATTTAACGCACCTTTGTTTCGAGTTGGATATGAAGGAAAAAGTTACGATTTACAAAGTAATGATAAATTTTTCAAAGGTATTTACTACTTATTTAACAGTATTTTAAACACTGTGCGCACCACGAGGTTCAAATTAGCTAAAAACAAACAGAGGGAGGAGTGGAAAGTTAGAATAAAAATAATCTCAGCTTTTACAAAATTATTTATTGAAGCCGAGATTTTTTAATCTATACTACAATGCACTTGCGATTGGCGACGTATTGGAAAAGGCAAAAACAGGTTCGCTGTTGAGGACTTTCAAAAATCAAAACAAAATAGCAAATTTCTTAAAGAAAAATTGCACTTTGGGAATGTATGAATACGGAAAGATCTAATATCTTGCATATTTTATTGGATAGCTGAATGAAATGCTGTTTTCAACCATTATATAAAATCTGAGCCACAGGAGTTAGTTGGATACAGAGAAGCAATCTTGTGCAACAACAACACTCTATCAAAAACCACTTTGAAAAGCCCTGTGATTTCATCGCTAATGTCTTTATAGTTCCATCCTTAATATTTTGTTTGAAATTAACATTGTTGCATTTTATTTTTCCTAGACACAAAATTGAAGAATTATAATAACATAAGAAGTAAAATAGTTTTTATCCATTAAAATTTTGATTAAAAACTTAATGTTTGATTATAATATGAAGGTATCTTAAAAGACGTTATCCCATATAAAAATATTTCTAAGCGTGCGGAGTATCATAAAATTGTCCATGGGATATTTCTTTAATCAAATATATAATATATATGCTTTAAAAACGATACTTCTTTTTTTACCTTAAAAATTCTATATTTAAATAAATTATGAAAAATTTTCTTGAGGAATGGGCAGAAATATTTGCTCTGATATAATATAGCTCTCCCTTAAAATTAAAACAACATATATTTAGTTTCTTTTGGCCAGTTTCATAATAACCATGAAATTTTATTAAAAAAAAAACAGTTTCTTCTAAAAATAATCAAATATTTTACACTTTCAATCTATTTTCAACATATTTTTTATTTAATGGTTTAAATTTCTAGTTGCGAGATATCGACTGTTTCCTTATTTATTACTGACAATTCTATTGTTCTTTTTTAACAAGAAAATTAACTTGTGTATAAATGCTTCTTCCCTTACATAATTAAAATATGATAGGATATGTTGTTAAATTACGTTTCCTGTTGTCATTCCAGTAGATTTAAGATTCTAAGAACAGCCAGACATCTCGTAATTTTGAACCTACGATCAAGTGAAGAAATCGACACCCGAGCGACGATATAACAACGACCCCCTCTTGACGACATGCAACATCTGTGGAGAGACATAGGACCCTATAGAAATTTTAACAAGTATAAGCTTCTGAAGTCAGTCACTGAGTCACGTCAGTCACCGAGCTGGTAGCCGAATGGTTAGTTCTCTGGCCTTCAGTTCAACAGATCGTGGGTTCAAATCCTAACTAAGGTTTGGATGATTGTAGTGGTTCGGAATCTACTATAAACCGCAAGTCCCGTAAACCGTACTAAACCGTATTATCTACTATATATAAAAAAAATAAAAAAAAAAAAAAAAACCATATTAGACCTCGAGTCTTAAAATGGCCACTGAGCGACAAACTAACCAAACCAAGCAGCATGGGAGTCTTAATCTGTGTCAGGTATAGAACTCGCCATCTCCCAAAAAAATGTTAGGTTGTGTAATTCAATAAGATGAGAATTACCAGAAAAGAAAAATAACGAATGTTTTAAGATTTAAATAGTTCTTGAGTGCATTCAATTTTTTTTTGGGGGGGGGAGGAGGGTAATGTGTGTGTGAATAAGCTAAGAGAGTTTCAATAAAAAACCCTGATTTGTCATTGAATTTGAAGTGAAGAGATGAACATGTGTGAGGGGGGAACTTAAATCCATGCCGATCTATGTAGCTGTGACTTAGAGTGACTTACGAGGTTGCTAAAATTAAACACAGAACTTGTGTAAATACTTCTTCACATGTGTCTCTTTATGGAGACATAACTCAGAAGAATATCTACCCTTTCACGATTCTCAAAATGCAGCAGACAATGACTTGCACTATTCCAGCCTAAGTCAATAACAGAAACTCAGTGAATCACAGTACACTGGAGACCGAATGGTAGTTAAATCAGCAAAAAAGAAAAGATATTTCCTTCGTAAAAAATAAATGTTTGGAGGGAAGTGTGAGTATCAGAGAACATATATCTTCTGCCAACCAATTGTTGAATGTCTTACAGACTGAATCATGACAATGTACACATCAGGAATACGAAATCACTTGATCCAAAGTATTTTTTTCCGAAATTAGGAGGAAGTTGACATTGAATCCTTTACGCAAATATGATTGAAAAGATGACTATTTTATGATAATCTAGAGCAGCTGCTGAGAAGGTTGAAGGCTGTGCAAACGAGAAATTCTTCTCCCTTTTATTTTATGCAAGTGTTTAAGGGGAACCGCTTCATTCTAGACTTCAAAGGTATTCCTAGGTGTTACAGAGCTATTTTGTTTCCGTGTGGAATGCGGCCATCTCTACACTAGGTAGGATTCTCAATTTTATACACTTTCGAATACTGCATTTTTTATTTTTATGTGCGACGAGCACATCTAATAAGTTTTTAATTCAAACAAAGTTATCGCCAAAATTTCTTAGTAATTTCGATATAGATGTGCGTAATTTTTTTCCTGTTTTAAAATTAGATTGAAAATGTTTTACGCGTTTATGCTGAACTCTAACAAAACCGAATAAATAAAACTGCGCTTAATGAGGATGAAATGGTAAAAAAAAAATTATTTAAGAGCCCCCAATGTTCGAGCCAACTTTTTCTTAATTAATTTGAATTTCCTTTTACTTTTTTAGATTAATTATGATGTAAAAACATAAAATAAGTCCACATTTTCATTACACGCATCATACTTTTTGAGAAATCAGTACTTTCAAGGTAATTTTTATAAAATTTTAACATAACTCTGCAGAAAATTATAATGCATCCATCTTAATTCAATTTGAGTTTAAGGTTTATGAGAGAATGTTCTTTGAAATGAAGTAAAATCTGAAAAAAAAATTTAGTGATAAGGAAAATATGATTAAAAATGTACAGCTATATTAGATATTTTATGAAATTTTACTGAACATTTCTTTAAAAATAACTATAATGGAAAAAGTTCTTCATATGTATTAAAATTTTGGTTTAGCTCGTAGATAATGGTACTTGAAGCATATTGGTCAAATTTCATTCAAATATTTTCATTATTATTTGAGATATCACTTTGATGGGGGGGGGAGAGATTTTGTGAAAAACAAAGTTATATAAAAATCGTTATTAAAGTTATCGTTTTGCTTTTGTGATAACACTGATGTTGCCACTTCTTTTCTAATGTATAAGCCAAATAATGATCTCAATCATAAATTTTATCTAAATAGTAAAGAAGGAAATTTTCTGTATTGTTTCCGGTTTGAAACTGCAACTTCCGGTTTCGTTTTACGAAAAGACGTATATCAAAATTCCTGTAACTTAATTTCTATTCAACATCCAATAAAACGGAAAACTATTTGGGTAACTGTAAAGTTCTGAGATACACAAATAAAGAAAATCAATGCATGTAGTTAAAATCAACTTTTAAACCTAAACGGATATTTTAAGTAAAAATAAGTGAATACAATAATATATTAAGTAAAAACTAAGAATTTCGGATAATTATTAAAATTAGCTTATAGTTTATATAATGCACTTACATTGAAATTTTTTCAGAGTTTCTTTAAAAGTTTTCTTTTATCTATTATTGTGCGGTAGTTTGCTATTTATATTGAAAAATATTTTGAAAAGGAAGACTATCTAAGTTTGTTTGTTGCAATAAACAAGTGAACTGAAGCTGGAAATGATTTCAGTCTAAGAATTTCATGACGAAGTAAAGAGAAATAATTAAATATACTTATTTCTTTACTTCATCATCAAATTCTTAGGCTGAAATCATTTCCAGCTTCAGTTCACTTGTTCATTGCAAGAAAAAACCTGTATATATTCTTTAGTTTCTTTGTGAACCAAATTGCTGAGACTTCAAATATTCTGAATCAAACTGCTTACAAATTTGTAATTTTATAACTACTATTCATAAAAATTATTAATCAGAAATGTGGGGGTAAAAGTCATTGTTCAAAATTAAGAAAAAAAGAGGAGAAATCGGAATATAAAAAAAGGGAAATTTCTTAAATTATAAACATTTTTTCCGTGGCCAAATCTTCAATTAAATCATTAGAAGATTACTATTCAGATTAGTTATTATTATTTCTTTTTAGAAAAATTAATTTTTAAGCGTTATGTTTCTTTTGCACAATTTAATAACGACTTCGCTTCGTTACAGAAAAAATATATTTAAATGCTTACTCTTTAACAACTTTCTAAATTGAATAGTTTAACTAATTTATTTGTTTGATATAAATTATTTTAATTTTTGTTTTTTATTTTTCAATCAATTTTTATTGAAAATATTAAAATAAAAATTATTTTTTTATCTGTGAAAAATTCTGATGCCTATTTAAATAGAAAATCTTACCTTTTACTTAAATCGTTTAATGTTACATTGGAAAGTTAAAACTGGTAAATTATTGTAATGTTTATTTAAATATCTGGCACTAATTACATTTTGGAAAAATAATTTTAATGTTTTAAAACCTAAACAATCATATGCATTTCTGCTTACGAATGCTACAACTTTATTCTACTCGTGGTTGCACTGTCCTTCAAATGCAATGATACCTCCGGGATAATGGTCTTCTGTTTGGTACCTGCTTCAAAATCACGAAAACTAAAACTAGGTGCTTCTATCTAACTGGTGGAGCCCAACCGAGGACAAGGTACCGGAAAGCATACTGGTGCAACAATCTTGTTCCATACCATAGGGTTATAGTATATATAATTCAAAGAATATAAGCTCTTTCAAAGTTCTTTGATATATCTTCATTCTTTTTATTGAAATGAATGCGTGAAAAAGCATATTTCCCTATATCTAAACCAAGTTGGTCTCTATTCTAATTATATGGAGGCTGCTGAGTGGTGATCTTCATCACTTAGAAGCAAGAACCAATCAGAAGACCCGCAAATGCTCTTTTTGCCGTCCCCAGAAGTATTATTTCACTAAGAGGACAGTTCGACCAAAATGTATTTAACGTGTCCTAGATGCATTGAGTGAACACGATCGCTCTCAGTTTTAAGTCAGGATTCGAACTCACTTCCTTATCGTAATGATAACGAGGCCTTGACCAACCAAACCACCATACCCTATACCAAGAAAAAAAGAGTTAATCAGTAGACTGAATCCTGTCACAGATGAACAGTGGAAATAATTGATTTAACTCAATCAGCATCTTTACATCTATCAAAATTTATCTACAAGAACAGGTCTTAACTTTTTAATGCAGGTACAAAGCGGTATAATTTTACTAAAACAAATCGAAAATAATACAATAAATTGTATATTTCTTAAGAAAAATAAAAATTATCGAAATCTGATTTATCCTTTCTTTTATTGATAAATTAAAATCACAAAATTTATTTAAGGGTTTGCTGCGAAGTTTTTCCTGAATGTAAAGCTTTTATTAATAAATTTTTATTCATATATTTTTGTATATTTCGTATGTATTAAAGGATTAGCCATGAAAATATTCACTTTTCTCAGTATAATGTAGATATATTTTATTTATTACTTCCATAATTTATTTTATACATTTAAATTATTACCGATACTTTATAAATGCATTAAATTTTGAATTGAATTTTCATCATTTTTATCAATAAATGAATATTTTCACATCTCTCTTTTAATAACTTTCTTCATGAGTATAGTCCCTGATCTAATCATGTTGCTTGGTAGATCATCCATTTACACATTTAGTGATATTGTTTCTTGAATTTATAGCAAAATTTTTAAAAATTCAATGTATCTAATAAAGGAATTTTTTTGAAATATTATGAATCAATGAAGGTAAATGTCAAATTTTAGGTAAGTGTGAAATAAGCATCTCCATAGAAAAATAAATCTCAGGGCAATTAAGCTAATAAATTGTCCAGGATTTTAATAATTTAAACCTTGTAATTTCTTCTTTTGCAAAGCCTGCTATAATTATATTTTCTGATAATACTTTCTTTTAACGCTTAATTTATGGAGCGCGTCAATTTGTGCACTATATATATATATATATATATATATATATATATATATATATATATATATATATATATATATATATATATATTAGAAAAATTTTAAATACTAATCGCATTTTTATATTATCTCTTCTGCTGATTTTTAATCCTTGAATGAGATCAATATATTTTTTAGTCTATTTTCTTTAAGAGTTTGAAACTATTGAAATTATTCAAGAATGGTATGCATAATTCTGCAAATAAGCATCAATTTGATAAAGTATTTTCTCATTATCAATTTGTATTTTCGTACTTTACAAGGAAGTGCGTTGAGAGAGATAGGTACATAAGAAATACTGGTAAACCTACAACTAAAATCGTAGAATAGGATTCCTACTGGTTTTTCATATCAGTCAATTTTTAATCTGTGCTTTTTGCGGCTCGTGTTTAACATTTTGTAAATCTGAAGTCACATTTTGAGGCCCTTTGATTTCATCGTCTTGTAACTTAGAATTATTCTTTTTTGCTTTCATTTTCAGGTTTTTGGCCGACAAGTCGGATTCCCCATGGTTCTCAAATGATTTAACCTTGATCTAATAAATCTGAGCAGATATTTATGATTATTCTTTTTTCTAAGCAGTCCGTACCCGTTAGTATTTCAAATGTCATTGGCGCCAGAAACACAAGTCTGGCGCAAAGCAATCAAAATTAAAATTCATGAAGGAAAAAAGGAAATTTTACCTATTGAATACCTGTGAATTGAATTTACCAGTGAAAATATTGGACAGAAAAACTTTTTCTGACAAGTTGAAATTCTTTTTATTTTGTATTTTCATTTTATGAGTTTTTAAAGGTAACTCCATTTAGAGAGTGCTAAGTTAATAATTTTGCTGAGCAGTATTAAGATAATAAGAGGTAAAAATAGTCAAATAAATCGAAATAAAGGAGAACATTTATGTAAATATCAACTTAATTTATGAACTCTCATACTTTTATTTTCTTTTTCATATATATTTCTGCTTTCATTCACATTTCACATACAGTTGTTTTAATTCTAAAGGTAGCTTCCTATTTCCGACGACATGAGCAGGAAAAATGGCGACAAACGTGGCTAACGTAAGGTAGGCATAAAACATGAGCAATTCATTTCTTTCATTTAAACATTAAAAAGTAAATATATTTTAGTTTCTAAATGTGCGTAGTATCGTTTAAAAGATTACAAAAAACTTTAAAAAATTATAAGTCTTTCTAGAATATATTTTTAGAATATTCTCTTGGAGATAATTACTCTTAATAATAAATCAAGCCCTTCATCTTGGACTTATCGCTCTTGGAAATGAAGTAGGTTCAAACAGGATCGAATTAATTCTAAATTTTCAATTTGAACCGTGATTGATTGGTTTTGTTGAAATTATCGATGTATACAAGATAATTATTTTCTCGTAAATGTAAATGACTTTAAAAGGTTTAAAAATGGTGTGACCGAGTAACGTCTACAATGAAATGATATTTTTCTTTGTGATTATGATTCCTTAAAATTTCCTCTGTTTTCCTTTCCTTTAAAAACAGTTTATCCCTAACGTTTGGTACAATACAATGACAAGCAATTTATAATTTACTTTTTTACTGCACAAGTACTCTTTTATTATCTGACACACGACTCTTCTCAAGTTTAATGAGATTTAAAAGATTATTTCTTAATTAGTAAATCTCCTTTGATAAATTAATGAGCTCTTACATTTGGTTTAATTAATGAAATTAAGGATACAAATGAGCCAATGATTTCATTAATTAGACTAAATATTTAATATTGCTTAAAAATCAAATACGAATTTTTTTACCGGGATAAAATGAGTTTCGAACCTTTTTAATGAGATGTTTGATTGGAAATTAATGATGTAAATTCAGGAGTTTTTATAAGTAGATTAATAAGTTTAAATAAAATCCTTTTATTCGTTAATGGAAGCTACTAAATGGTTTTAAGCTAAAGACTTAAAAAATGGTTTACATTTTAAACTCAATTAATTCATTCACAATTATATAACGCGATTATATCTGTATCAATTTTCTTAAAGTGAATACTTTTTTATATTTTTTACTTCCTCTTTCCTCCCTCTCTCATGATAAAGCAAAGTGATTTATTATTTACGCTTATGTTTAAAAGCAACAATCTCTTTTTATATAAAAAAAATAAGGGATTAAGAAAGAAGTTTTATGTCATGGATTGAATTTTTTTTTTCTTCCATGCGATTTCAATTAAATATGTTTACGTAAGCATTCATGGATGTAATTATACAAGAATAAATACAGAACGCACTTTAATTATTCTTGAATGTTTAAATTGAGAACTAGAAAAGAAAGAACTGTATCTCGTTTGTTTTTTCTTTAACAGATTTTTATAAATTTAGTATAGGAGAAAGTTATTGGAATGAAATAAAGCTTTATCGTAGAAGTAAAATGTTTTAGAGACTATAGTTCATAAAGTTTAATTATGGTTTGTTATCCCATCGTGGTAAAATTAATTATTTTTGTAGGAATCGCAACATAAGCGAATATTTTATTTCATATGTTTAGGTATCCATTTGATGCATTGTTTTTGTATCTCACACTTGATTTTTTAAAAAAAGAATATTTGTTGAACCAATTAATAGGTTTAAAATATAGAACTGTGAATTGATATAAAATTGAGACTATAAGAAATTAATTTTTGGTGTAAAAATAATATTGCCAAGTAGTTTAATATTTGATTTTGATTACGTTTTAGATCTTATTACGCTTAATCAAGATTTTTGGCAAATTTTTTACGGATCTTGTTTAACGAAGCTTTTATAAACGAAATTCTACTGTACGGCAAATACTTTTTAACATTTTCCAAACACATTTGATCCTTCAGTATCTACACTAATAAGATTTCTAACTATACTATGATTTTAAATTGAAACTTTTTTACTAATTTTTGCATTAATTTCAAACAAAACTAGCTTTAGTAATTTCAAGCAAAATTACTAAGTTGTCACAGTAACTGTCGACATGTTCACGACTGACTGTAGAATTTTATTATTTTACAGTGCGCCTTTTTTAAAAAATATGATGCATTTCTTTAATTTTGTTTTCAACATTTAAAACGCAAGAAAAAATGAATTTAAATTTAATTACTATTTTTGGAGAATAACTTGATAAAGAGTACTTGAACTCTTTTACAGTTGCAATTAAACTTAATATGAAATATTTAATTCGTTATAAGCCGTTATAAATTATTTTCTCTTAATTTAAATTCCTTTTTTATTTCTAGTTTTTCTGTTGCTGAATGATAAGCGCGTGTTTTTCTCTTAAACTATTTATAAAACATAGTATCTTTCTCAATATATATTTTACGTTCAAATATTATTAACTTATTAATAATTCTTATCAGTGTCACTAATTTATTAGTTATTACTTTTAAATCCAAATGAGTCCACACAAATCTCAAAACAATATGTGACTACTAGATGGATAATTGTTTTGTCTTTAATTTGATTATAATTTAGCGAAAACAAAGATGTATTGTTCTATTTTATGTGATTTAAAAAATAAAAATAAAAAACTGTCCCAGATTTTTAGATAAGACAAAGTTCAAAAACCACGATTTTTTTTAACCTTAATAGAAGAGTTCTTAGTAAATAATAAAAAAAAAATAAAAAATAAAAAAAAATAACACATATATTAATTATTTTCTGATAATATATTGTTGGATTTGATAGAGTATTGTTAAGTGAATTATCCTATATCGTTTAATATTCATTTCTTTTCGATTTCGAGTTATATTTAGGATTATCCGTTATCTTTCACTAGACATGAAAAGGCATCAATTCCATATATAGACAGAAAACAAAATAATTTTATTCATAAGTATTAGAAAATTTTGAGTACAAATGAATAAAGTAAAATAACATTTTTAAGTATTTAACGCCATTTGTTATTTTTAACATAAAATTCGGTTACATACAATTTCATTTTAGGCGCATATAAAATATTAGAATGCTTTATTCTTACTCATTCTGCTTTTACAAAAACTTCACATTGGATTTGATGTTGAGATAAATGTTGTAAATCGATTAAAAAA
The DNA here is from genome assembly GCA_030067965.1 of Latrodectus elegans. Classification (NCBI taxonomy): domain Eukaryota; kingdom Metazoa; phylum Arthropoda; class Arachnida; order Araneae; family Theridiidae; genus Latrodectus; species Latrodectus elegans. The sequence goes on from CM057812.1 coordinate 8,391,448, forward strand.
AATAAATAAAACCTTAATCCCACTTTTTTCTCCCCGTTAGGAAAAATAACTCATACACTCAACATTGATTTTGGTGTTGTTTGTGTTTTATCTTAAAACCAAACTTTAAGTCAGACTAAAAAAAATAAGTTGATTATCAATCTGTTTGTGGAGTCTGCAAAAATAAGCAGTGATGTAATCCAGCCATCAATTTATTCTTTCTCTTCTATTCTCAGTTCCTACTATCTAATTACATTAATTATTCATAAAAAAGTCTAGCAGAAATTGATTGATTGCATGAGTCATTTTTTGCGGTAGTTTCCTTCTAGGATATTTCCTAATTTAATTGCTTTTTCAAAGTTAGTCTTGTGCTCAGAAAATGTGACTTTCACTTTCCTGAAGGCATAGCTTTGAACACCTTCAGTCGGTGAATACCCACCACTTTAGGTAGTTCTGATCGTTAATGTGTCAACGAAATACTTTCTAGCAACTTATTGTCGGTGCGAATCTAAAAATTTTTATTTAAAGTATTAAGAGAGGGAGAAAACTCCAGCAACGCTTAGGTTGTACAACATTTTAATATCCACTTCATAAATGGCTTTCCAAATGGACTTTTCTTTGATTGTGTGCCGTATTCACGAGTTGCAAAGGAGAAAACCCGAAAAACATCCAACCACACACCCTCTTCGACAAATATCACGTGTAAGGCAGAAACGCTTTCCCATTGTTCATTAGTGGTTGCAGTCGAACCCGAGACTTTATGGTGTAAAAGTGCTGTTCTATCATTAGGCCACGATTTGCAGTGGGATTGGTCAGGGCGTCATTCTCATTACAGAAATGTAATGAGTAATACCGGCTTAACCGAAGATTAATCGTGTTCACGAGTTCCAATTGCTCAGTAGCTTCACGGCACTTCCCGTTAAGATCAGCAAAGTGAAGCATAATTTTCCGCGGGCATTGGTTGGGAGGGTGACAACGTACTCTACCTCACTGGGTGATTGGAGTTTCATAAATTGGGGACATGTTAGTGTTCATCTGTGAAGTCCAAAGCATTTCCGCTGGTGTGGCATGGATGGGAAAAGGAGGATACCATATCAGGTGTGGCCTCATCTCCAGATCATGGTTTAAAATGACGAGGTGCTTGGTAATGGGTGAGTATTCCAAACCCGTTAACCTTAAAGTGTAGTCCGGGAACTCGAATGCATTGCTATGTATATATAATCATTAAAGGTGGTTGGGACATTTTAAATATATCATGGTTGCAATGTCCTCCAAGTGAAATGATACCTTTGGTGTGGCAGGTCAGGCATTCGGGAATTTTCTGCTTAATTTCTGCTTTTAAATTTCATAGACTCTTACTCAGCTGCTTCCATCAGAATAGTAGATTCTAACTCAAAATTAGGTGCAGAGAAGCATACTGATGCAACAACAGTCAGGCCACAATTTGCCTTTTTATAGAGTCATAACATTGTACTGATAATAAAAAATAATTATCTGTAAAAATTAAATTTTTGTCGTTTCACTTGTGATACGTAATTAATATGAAAATTTTCACAAGCACCTTTATTTGTATCGTTGTCCCCATAATTTTCTTATCTATTTATATAGATTTCTATCGCATTATTTAAGAGTCATCTTTCTTAATGATTTATTAGCCAGAATAATTCGCTAACAATAACAAAACTAAATATAAAAATCGTTTAAGCAATGCTATCAAGAAGAACAACAAATAATTATTAATGATTATCAGCATGTAAATGTGAAATCTTATTTTAAGGATTATTTCCATATATCTATTATTTTTTTCTTATTTTAAATTTTCTGTCGTAAAATTACTTCTGCTGAAAATTATATGCTATTTTATATAGGATAATTTAAAATGAAATGAAGAACCTTTCAAAAAAAAAAATAATAAATAAAATAAATAAATGGAGGAAATCAATCACCTAATAAACGACAATGTAAGTCGACCAAAACTTTTTCAGACAGACGAGATAAAAATCACTTTTGCTATTTTTGTTTATTTTAAAACACGTTTTTAAAAAAAAAAACAATAATAAATAAAATGGAGAAAATGAGAGAGAAATTATATAACAAGCATTAAAAAAATAGCGACCAAATGATTTGGCAAATTAAGGAATTCAGCTCGCGCAGGGGGTACCCAATTTTAGGAAAAGCTGCGGAGATGTCAATAATCCTTAAAACGTCATGCTCCCCCTCCCCTCTCCCAGTAACATTCCCCGACACCCGGCAGAACCGCGTACGTGACCTTGCTGTTATTGCCTTCGATCTGACACTCAAAAAATAACGACCTTGTCCGACCAGAAGCGACTGAACAGGTCGCAGTCCCCGGGCGCTTCATGTCAAAATCGATAGTTTTGATACTTTTATTTTTTTTTTCCCCAACCTAATTGTTATTTCGACGGTAGCTGGTAACCCATTGTACGCTTTAAGAATAATTTCTTAATTCATTTTGTCACTATCAATTATTATTCTTCATTCGGTAAAACAATAAAGAAAATTTTTTTTATTGGAATAAATTATTTGTGATTGCAGTAGATAAACATATTAAATATAGGATGCACAAAAAATATTTTCTTATCAACAATTAAAATATATTATCTCTTACTGAGATTAACGAATCTTGCTCGAAGATTCTTCATTTATTTTTGATGAAGTGTATATAATAATTAATAAAAATCATTAAATATATAATATAAACTAAGATTAATAGAATTTCAGAAAGATACAAAAAGTGTTTAACTTTCGCGGTTTCAAAGTATTATTAAAAAATATGAGAGCTAGTAATTTTGAATAAGGAAATATATATATTTCTTTTGTTTTGGTTGAAACCATTTTTTTAACCTAATATTTTTGAATGTTAAAATGTTTCCAAATCTTTCCAATGATGAATTTTCTGATCCGACATTTTTTCTTCTTAACTTTATCTTCGTTTTCAGAATATGAAATCATTAAATGCACAGTAAAGTAAATATTATAAGGAAATATATATACATATATTATGATCCCTAAATTTATTACATCCTGAAAAAGTAATTATTTTTCTAAAAGTAAATTAATTAACAATAATAAAAAAGTGTGTTTTGAGGGACAGGATATTAGGGAATTTCAATTAATATTCATGTTTTGTTACAGGTTTAATATAAGATTTATTACATTTGCAAGTTATACGGTATTAAATTTTATTTTCGAAAATATCATTCTTAAAATTTTTAACTAACAAAATCATTTAATATTTGTTTTATTTGTATTTTTCTGTTGAATAAACTTCTCAAAATATATTATTTACTTCCAAAGAATTATTAATGATACTAAAATGACTAGCATTTCCCATTTTGTTGAATTTCTGTTGTAAATTTCTGAAAGTCAATGTTTTTTCACACAATTTAATTTCATAATTATGAACAGAAATATTTCTTTGATATATTTTAAGAACATTTTCCACAGTTTGATATACTTTTCTTTTTCTATAAGAAATTTCTAAACTAACTTTGTGGGAAAATGTGCGCTCGTCCAAAAATAAAAGTCCTAACTAAAAACCATTGCTTAACTGGATTTATAAATATGATGCAAGTTTTTTTTTTTTCCACACACAATACGTCGTAAAATAAATTTTCCGCTGATAAGTACTTGTTGTCTTTTCTCTGTAGATAAATCACTTTATATCTCACTCATCGACCAGAAACAAGTGGGAAAAAAATCCATCACAATATTCACATCTTACTGAAGAAAAATACTAATATGATGTTTTACTTCATGGTTCAAGATGTTGGTAAAAATGTTTTCTAATAATTGGAAGTAGAAAAAAAAAACAGAAAAATTCAAATTTGTGAAAAAAATAACAAAAAAGTAATTCATCCAAGACAACAACAAAACCTAAGAAAAGAAAACCTTGAAATCAGTGCAAGGTCGTTAAATAACCAAGGTTATGTACTTCGTATTTTTATTTGCATATTCCTCCGGCTCCCAATGCAAAATCTATTCTCCCACGTCTACATTCTGAGTTATAGGCATTATTTTCTCCCGTCTTCTTTAGTGCTTGTTTAACATTATTTACAGGCATTTGTTTTATATCAATATCACAAGAAATAAATATAATCAAATCAAACGCTTATCAGAAGACAAACTTCTTTTTTTTTTCTTTGAAAAAACGTAAATTGTTGTTTTTCAATAAACGTGACATTTTCCAACAATAGTTATTAAAAACATGTTTCTCTCTAATTCTTTCACGATTTCGTATATCAGAGATAGGCATAGACAGAAGTTAACCAAGTATCATTGGTACATTTGAATTCTCTTTATTTTCTCTGGAGTTCCTTTCTAGCATAATAGTTTAAAAAATACTTAGTATTTTTTTAATTTCTGATAAACTATGCTTATGGTATAAGAGCATAACATGGTAATAATAACAGATGTTATATGGTTAGAGTATAGGTAATATTAACATATGCTACATGGTTACAACATGGGTAATAATATCAGAAGCTATTTGGTCACAATATGGGTAATAACACTAGATATCACATGGTTACAATTTAGATAATAATACCAGACGCTTCATGGTTATATTATGAGTAATTATATTTGATGATACATGGGGTTATATACTCATGATATAAGCAGATAATACATGGTTATATCATGAGTAATTATATTCGATGATACATGGTTACAATATGCTTTTTTTAAATAACGTCTGGCATTGGTTGCCTAATCATTAACCAAAACAAGGCCGGAAACTACGACTCCTTCGTTATTACTCGGTGGGCACCTATGAGTTAACTGGATAAAGAAAATAATCTAAATGTATTTTCTTTATCAATTACTACTCTACACACATTACGAAATTTACATTTTAATAAGCACTGAAATGAAATGTTGATTTAAAATGTTCCCGTAATCATGGATTGATTGATTCGCAAAAAAGTGAGGGAAGCACGAAAAAAATAAATAAAATAAAAGCGGCAGAGCAAAAAAGCAAAAGTAATTATGTTTCGTTGGAGAAGTAAATTTTCTAAATTAGTTTGGTTCGTGTACATGACAACAAATCCATTAATGGTCTTTTTTTTTTTTCTGCTTACAATGCTGATAAGGCAATTGCACATTTAAATATTAACCGTTTACAGAGAAACATGTTCTGATAAATAATTAACGTAGGGATAAAATTTTTCATAAAATAAATATAACGCAATTTCCTTTTAAATAAATAGATTCAACGCATCCATTTAATACTTCATCGGAAACATCAGAAATATGGGATTCTTCAGAAATAATCATCCTAAATGACCGTAGTAATGCTCCAAATACAAAATTACAAATTGAATCTCCATAACAGGAAATTGCTCCCAAATCGGGAAATAAATTTTCGTTTCAATAATTCCATGTGTTCAAGGATGCTTCATTTATTTCCGAACAAGGAAATGGGTATCAAAGCTGATCTTTAATGAAAATTCTTCGAATGAACCTAATTAGAAGATGGTATAACCAAATTAAAGAATAAAAACTTAACATTTTAGAAATATAAGTAGTAATCTTTGAAATTTGCACTTTGAATGTTTCAATAACTGCTGAAAAGTTATAAATTTGGAGAATTGATTTCAATATTTTATTAATTATAGCCATTTTTTTTAAGTTTGTAAACGAATACAAAATTTTATTCCGATACTCGTGTAGCTAATGTATGTAAAAAATTAAATATATCTAATAAAGAGATAAATATTATCCAACCAGGCGATGTTTCTCTAATTATTTTCCATCAGTAATTTTCGTGTTTTTTACTATCATTCAAAATTAGTTTACGAAAGACTCACAATCAGTAAACAGCAAAATTAATACAAAACAAAGTGTCCAAATATAGACTTCACCGTAGCTTATTGATATTTCTTTTCAGGCTAGTAGGTCTCGGGCTCCATCCCAGCCACTGATGAACAACGGGAAATGGATGTTGCGGCTCTGCCTTGTGCATCTTCCCTCGCAATGCATCTATACGGTCCCCTATTTATCCAAAGTATTCCCGAAATTCTATAAAACGCCTAGAAGCAATTTTAGACCATATCCACCAAACAGAACTTATTTTAATATTGTACACACATACATAAATGCCAAACACTTTTTTCAAAAGATGAGGTTAACAATTCTTATATAAAAAAACAGTTTGAGATAATTAATTATGAGAAATTATTTTCAAAATTTTGATATAATAAAGCATATTCTATTAATTCTAAGGATTATATGTATATGTAGGATGATTTAGAAAACTATAAAACTTTACATATTGGTCAGGAACACGATTATCCAAAACTAGAAGTGGTCGCAAATAATGTTGGCGGGTATATAATATACGATGAAAAGCGTACTTTGTATCTATATTAAAAGCATGTCTTTGTAATTGAAACTCTTTATTATATCAAGAATTTATTTTAAAGCACCAAACTTTAGCGCAAATAGTTATGGTCAACACACCAAGCATCTTTTTGAAATGCTTGTCGATCGCTATGTCAATGTTGAGCCAACATACTTCAGAATACCCATGTAGCGTACCGAGATGGCGAGGTAATTGAGGATAATTTCAATTTAATTTAATTTATTGATAAGTATAAATTTTATATATAACAATTTTTACTATTGACATAAATTTTAATACAACTTTCAACTTAATAAACATGACAGTCATTGGTGGACGATGCCACAAGCGCAACTCCAGTGCGTTGTCTCTCTGAGAACTATTTTCAAACTAAAAAATAAATAAAAACAATATAATCGGAAGGAATGGGAGCGGCAGAATCTAGCGCGCATGCGTTACACTGATCATCGCCTTTTAGCTCGTTACATCCAAATCAAGGAGCTCCAGTGTTTCAGCAGCTTCACACTGCTTCAGGTTAAGATCAGAAAAGCGAAGCATCATTTGCCGGGGGCAGTGGTTGGGAGGGTGATCACATACCTTCCCTCACTGGGTTGTAGCAGCACCGTCGGTTGGGGACGTGTCCATGTAATATGTGACTTCCAAAGTCATTCGCTGTTGTGGAGGAGGCCAGATCAGGTGTGACCTCGTCACCTGACCGTTGTTCAAAATGGCGAGGCTCTTGTTGTGATGGAGGATTATTACAAACCCGTTAACCTATAGGTTCAGTCCGGTGCTCGCCTTCGCCGCTATGCATGAATCCATAATAAAGCTGGGTCTGACCAGTTAAGGAGCCAGATGGGTGTCTTCATTATTTAGAGGCAGAGACTTAACAGAAGGCCATCCCACACTTTGATCTGCTATCCCAAAGGGTATCACTTCACTAGGAAGGCATTGCACCCACCCATCTTTAGTGAACACGAGGGATCTTTGGTTAATTCGGGATTCGAAAGCACTACCTTCTTATATCGAGAATTATACTCTAATCAAGTAGGCACCACAGCGGGCTCATACTGCTGCGCCGTCGTTGCGAGACATACATTACGTAGTCAAGCCACAAACACGAGTTTTATCATTTTTCTCGGAGGGAGAAATGCTATGTAAGTACGTCTTTGAGACTACTAATCTCTGTTCTCTTTCACAGTAACATTATTTATAAAAAAGTAGTAAATAATCCGTATCTCAAATAGTTATTGAATATGCAAATAATTCTGTCTTTCATAACATTATTTTAATAATTTTTTACTACATACATAGGGGATATTATATCTTTGTTATAAAATTATTAACCACAAAATGGTTATTTCATTCATTCTAGTTGAGATCATGATTTTGCCACTTTATTATAATTCTCATTGGAAGGCCCCGGTGGCCTGGTTGGTAAGGGCGTCGTTCTAACTATTGGAAGCCAGTGAGTTCGAATTCCGTCTAAACCGAAGATTTGTCGTGTTCAGTAATGGCAGCTGGGGCACGTTAAAACTGGGCGTGGTCGCAGTGTCTTCCAGTGAAAGGATATTTACTTCTGGGGGTAGCCGGTGAAGTATTGGGGGTCTTCTGCACTGTCTCTGCTTCAAAGTCACGAAAACTCAATCTGGCTGTTTCTATCTAATTGGTAGAATCCAACTGAGGGCTTGATACAGGGAATCATGCTGGTGCATCAACAAGTCTCATTGGTTTAAAATAACCATGATGCCAGGTAAATTATCATCAACGTCACACACATCGTATTGAGACGACATCGTAAATCTGACTTGCCTCTGCCTCCAAATTACATTTTTCGAACGGCAGCAAACAAGGCGAAGTTCACCATCGAATGTCTGAGTGTCATCGGCGATGAGAAAAAGTCCATTCATGATTTTTACCAGTATTAAAGAAGTATTTTTTAATTATAAACTTTTAAGCTTGTAAAAGTTTTCAAAATGATAAAAATGATTTGTTGTTCTAAATAATTAGTTTTCAAATCTTTAGTGATATTGTTTCTAAAATTGAGTACGTTGAAAATAGGATATAATGAAAAAAAACAAGACAAAACATCCACATTATGTTTCTTTAATTTAGCAAGCGTGAACTATTTTTTTTTTTTTTTTTTTTTTTTTTTTTTTGGCATTTTTTTAAAAAACGTTTACGTTTTAAATCAAACGATTCTGACTATTCTTAGCTTTTATTAATTATATAAAAGTAGATAAATTATTCTCTTCGTGAAAAAACTACTCCCTAGTATTTTAATCAATCATCTAAAAGAGAATTTTAATCTGCTTTAAACAAATGGTACTTCAAATTATTTAAAATTCCCTGACAGGAGAAGGTTCGATCGGTTATTGAATACTCGTTAATTAAACCAGCTTCAAGATCGTGAAAGAAATAAAAACCAGCCAATTTAACTATACTTTAGTTTAAAATAATATCATGTCAATCTTATAGAAATCTCTACTTATTGGTTTGATAGCTAAATATTGCATAGTTTCTTTTTTATTTACTGCTTTGAAATAAATTATGTGCTAAATTAATGATGAATTAATTGCTGATAAATTTTGCGAGAAAAGAAAAACTAATTCGTCAGCAAAAAATGCTGCATTTTTCAGCAGAATTAATGAGTGAATAAAAATTGATAATTCTCAACAAGAAATTGAATCTTAAAAATCATTCATTTCATGGGGGTAAAAATTTTTTATCTTTTCCCACCATCTCTAAACTACTATATGACCTAATATTTTGTTATTCTAGAAGCTAAGGCACATGTTTCCAGTGGTCAATACTTTAGGGTTTTTCTTTGTTTCTGGCGACTTTTGGAGCCAATTGGGCGATGTTGAATAAGGTGATAAACATTTGTTTTTACTTTTTTATTATTAATATTAAAAAATCTTACTTTTATGTTCATAGCTATTAATCAAAATTTGTGTAATTTTTTTTGTTATGTGGATCTTTGCATAGTATTTTTGTGCCATTTTATTTCTTTAAGCACGTTTGACGACAAAAAAATCGATAATTGTCTCCAAAGGACGCCCTGAGATATATTTTTTCCCCATGTTCTTAATTCACGCCAGTGGAGAGTCAATAATTTGCTAGAAAATAATATGTAAGGATTATATTAACAAAATCGCCTTTGATTATAAACAAGAAATAAAGCACTGCTTTATTAACACAGACTTTATCAATTGAATGATTGTGAATATTTTTTATCTATTTATTCTTATTTGTTTGTTTTACTAAATAGATTTCTGAATGCCTGTTTCACTAACTTATGTCGCTAAATGCAGGCAACGATTTCGGAAGATTGAATCACTATCAAGTGACACATGAGGCAACGTTTTCTTCTCCTAATGTCCCTACCACACCTACAGAGGAACATTACGAGTTAATAAAATTTAACGAGTATTTGCGTTATCAATATTGTGAACCCATTAAGCTTCATAGCTGAGAATGATGTCTTTCGGCAGAGCACCAAACACTAACTGGACCATGTAATGGGTATTTAGCAGTACATAGTAATGAGTATTTGGGCAGTATTTAGTAATGGTTGTTTAGCAATATTAGTATTAAGTATTTAGCACAGGTCCATAGTAACGATTATTTATCAGTATATAGTATTGTATATTTAGCAGTATATAATAATGGGTATTTAACAGTATAAATAAAATAAAGTATTTGTTATTTTGCATCAAAGTTAAGTGACCAGGTCAATACCTAAACTGACATGCTCCTATTCGAACTATCAGGCCATAAGAACAGAGGGACAATATATCAAAATTAATAGCATGCGTAGTTTATATCATAAATATCTTTGATAAGATCAGAATTGAATTCGCTGCCTTCTGGTTACAGAAACGATATCGCTACAAAATGGATTATTAAGCGACAATTATTTCGTGTCAGAGCTCACATCTTTGAAAAATTTCATCTCCTATTTTTTCCCGAAAATAAAAAAATTGAAGACTGATAAACTTCTCAAACTTTTAAATAATGCACATCAGTTACATCATATTTATCAAGAAACGTTTTAAAGTTAATACAGTGCTACTAAATTTAACATGCTGCTTCAGTTTTCACTCACAATGAAACATTACTTTTCTTTCAAATTCTTTCTTTTTTTTTTTGCCATGTCCAAACTTTTAAAGTAATAAAAAGGTCAGAAAACAATTTTTTCTGTAAAATTGTTTTTTGAAAATATAAAAAACATGCATCGCATAATGTAATACGATTTTGACATCATTTCTCTTTGAAAATCCTTGAAAAATTCAAGTTACCGCACTTAAAAAATGAAGTTTATTACAAAAGTTTTGTTATTTAACACCTCTAAGGATAAAAATAATTTTAAAATATTTTAATCTCATGAAAAAATTTTTTTCAATGGTAAGAAATATTATATATTTATACAAACCAGATAACTTAATTTTTTTTCATTATTTTGAAATGCGTGAAATTTTAGAATAAGAAAAAAGTTCTTCATATTAGATCTTTACAAAGAAATAAATATCAAATGAAGACATTTGGCGGAATGTCTATTCGTCACGATTTCGTATAATTCTAGTTTTTCGTAGCCTTGAAAAAAGATAAGTTCATGTTTTTGTTAGGAATTTGCATTGAAGCAAACGTCTCGCTTTTCATCTCAAATCAAATAAATTTAAATCGCACACGTAACATAGTTTGTCACATACTATTTTACGAAACAAATTTTGCAAAATCGTTTCCATTTTAAAATGTAGAGATTCTAATAGCCAAAAGATTGTAAAGTTTTCATAGTTATACTGATTACAATAAAATTATCCACAAAAATACCCTCTACAGTATAAATAGAATCCTTATTCTGAGGGTTTGTTGAACTATTTTCAGGGGTTTAATCGAAAATGCCTGGATGGAATGGAATAAAACTTAGATCTAGATATTGGTCTCAGTGGATAACTTAAAACATAGGCTCTAATTAATTTTCAAACTTTGTGATTACAGCTTTGGTTAACAAGTGTTGTTAACTTTAACCGAAACATGTACTTTGTACCCCAGGGCCCTCGCTCATGAAAACAGATGTGGTTACAGTGACCTTGGTTCTAATACCGTCTGTCGTGCCACTGAGTTTAGCTTTTGGCTTCAATAAATGTTATTCGATAGAATAACAATACTAATTTGCAAAACTAATAGAAATTAATCTTTTAAACTAGTATTTTTTAAAAGCAAACATATCAATATATGAGAATACTTTACATTTACATATAGCAAACAACTCGAAATGATCTGTGGATACATCTCTAAAATAACCTCTCAATTTTCTAAAAGAAACTTATTTATTAATTATCACGTATGCATATATATTTTATATGTATTTCCACTTGCTTGAAAACTCATCAAGTGACAAATGGCTCTTTAATATAAATGTCTCTTAAATATATAATTTTATTATATATTTAATATATTATTTAATCTCTTAAATATATAATTTTATTTCTTTTTCAATATTTCTCAAACAGTAAAATCATTGAACAATTTTGTGCTTGATAACAAAGAGATCGAGAGGAAAATGTAAAAAAAATTGGCAAAAATGATAAAAGTGGGGAAATATAAGCAGATCCGACTCCGAAACTAATGATTGAGAAACAACACAGATTGTGTCCCAACTTTTTAACGAAATGTCCCAATTTAATTATGAGGAATTATTCACAATTGTAACATTTTTATGAAAATGCTTACATTATTTTATTTTTATTTTTATTTTAAAAATTAAAGTCACGTTTTATTGGCATGGCAACATCATGACTTTCGTTTTTAACAAAATCTCCAAATCTCGTTAACACGATATCTCAAGTAATAATGAAGATATTTGTATTAAATTTAACCTACATGTTATATATATATATATATATGTATATATATATATATATATATATATATATATATATATATATATATATGTATATATATATATATATATATATATATATATATATATATATATATATATATATATATATATATATAACATGTAGGTTAAATTTCAACTTTATTTTGTACTAAGTATGAGATAATTTTGTATTTTATTTATCTTATACAATGAGATTGCAACAGGATATTCAGCTTTTTCTTTGTATTAGCATCGTCGGTGAGTCATTCTGTTTGATTTATATTCTCATTAGCAATATTTTCGAGGACAAATTATGAGTTAATTTTAATTATTCTAATGAATATGGATTAAATTAATTGAACATAGATTTAGAAATATTCCTGGAAATAATTTTTCCTTAAAACGCAAACATTAGTGACACTAAGAAATTTAAAATATTCTTTATATATTTTTTTCAAACGTCAAACATTTCTTAAGAAAATCTATTGTTAGGGAATCAGCCTAAGTTAAAAAGTTGATTTTCGATTACATGTGTCAATTTTTTTATTTGTGAATCTAATACTCAGAACTGAAGTTTCCAAAGTAGTTTATTTATTTATTTATTTATTTTTTTTTTTGTATATTGAAAAAAATTAAGTTAAAGGAAAAATATTAAGTTACAGTTTTTTTTTTAAATAATTAATATTTTGAAAAACGAAGCAAATGTTGTATTTTGAAACCGGATGTGGTTAAGTAGATTTTTATAAACGGTTTTCCTATAATTTACTGATTAATAACCATGAGTCTGTTATTTGGCTTATACATTCGGAAAGAAGTAGAAACATTGCTATAACAAGCAAAACTATCACTTTGTACAGGGCTTCGGGGTTCGTGTGGATTGAGACTTGAATAAAAGCAATCACTTAATGAACACAAGACTTTTATTCGTAAAAATTCCACTAGAAATACCAGCTGTAATAATCACAATTATACAGCTACAATTCGTCAGATACAATAAGTAACAGCTTCCAATCACAGGTCTCAAATACCTCAGGCAGAGAACAGCTTCTCTAGACTAGCAGTCACGACTAATCGTCTTCACGGACTGACTGACTGGCTGTCTTCACAAAAACTGACTATGTCGGGCTGCAGTATTTATACCTGACTTGGCGGGGAAATCTACTAATTCACCAAGGTTCTGGAAGTTTCTAGGCTATCTCGCTAAATATTGGTCCTAGAGCTTATGTGATGGACGTTTCCAAAAGTATCTATTTCTCGCCAAATCGCCAAAATTCTCGCCAAAACATCGCCAAGTCACCAAATCATTAGAAAACCCGCTTTTAACGTATAACACGTCTAAATGTCTAAATACCGCAATTTTTGCCCAAAATGTGAGTATTTCCGATCTGCCAGAGATATTTGAAGACAAATACAATAATTATTTATAAATTTTTAACAACTTTAAATGTGACTTTCTCGTGAATTCGTTTTTCACAAAATCTCCAAATCTTGTTAATATGATATCTTAAGTTATACTGAAGATATTTGTATGAATTTTTTTTCCCACACGCGTTTTAAGTACTATCTATGAAATAATATATATATATATATATATATATATATATATATATATATATATAAGTATATATATATATTATATATATATATATAATATATATATATATATAATTAATATGGATGCATAACAATTTTTTGTAGAGTGTTTGTTAAAATTTCGCTGAAATTTTCCAGAAAATAACCAATTTCACAAAAAGCATGCTAAACATAGTTAAAAGATTTTTAATTTTATGTTTATGCATTTATAATGTATCTAAAAACATGATGAAAGAAAATTAAAATTAATTTTTCAAGAAAAGGTTAAATCGAACGTAGACGGATATTTTTGTTTAATATAATTTTAAATTATATTTCAGTTACTCGATTATTGAACTTTTTTCCATTCCTTATTGTTTTCCATCTGGTGCGTGAAAAAAATCAGAAATTCTATGTTACAATTAAAATTAATTTTTCTAGTATGATTCGAGAAAAATTTTAGATATCTCGTCCAAACACTTTATATTAATTCTGAGCATACGTTGAGATAGTTATCACAAATATATTAATTCTGAAAAATCAATTCACTGTAACCGGAAGCCGTGAAATAAATTGATTGCGGATATTTATGTGGAGCACAATACATAGCCACTCTCTTAATTCATGAAAAATGGCCGCTCCGAAAGAAATTTAGAAATGGCGCCAATCTCTTCATAATTAATAAGGCTTTCAGAGAACTGGCGCTGAATGAGTGGGCGCCAGTAGCAAAATGTGTTTATTTCCCTTCAGGGTTTGGCGAGAAGAGGAAGGGCACACTCATATTTTGCACATAGGTACGTCTCCCTGGTAGATGTACTCCTGTATGCGAAAGAAACAAAAGAGAATCCTTAATTAAAATAATTTGTGTGCTTATATTTTTATTTGCCTATCATTCTTGCCACTCATTTTCTTATGACATCTTTTGTTTCGCTCTTGTGTTTTATTCTTCATTTTCTTTTTGCAATTACGTGTTTTATAGGCTAATATTTTTTCTGTTATTCATTCTTTCTTTTATGATTTCACATACTTGTAAGGTTTCTTTTTATATATTTAAATCCCTCAGTTTTTTATTATTAATTTACAATACAAACAAATTTAATTTTCTCTATCGTACATATCAAATCACATGCTTAATTTAATGTTAAAAAAATTACTTTTTTTCCTTAAAACTTCAAAAAAGAATAAAATGTTGAGTGCATTACTCAAAGAAATCATCAACGTTTTTGCACATTATTAAAATTTAATGTCGAAATATAAATTATAAAATTTATCACAGAAATCATATGAAAAAACAATTTAGATCAAATATTCAGAAAAAGTCATTTTCATGAGATAGTTTATTAATTACTGGCAGACAATAAGTCCTAATGGAAAACGTGAACCAAGCTTTGAGGAAAAAATTAAGATATGGAAAACATATGTTAACGTTATTTACTATTTACTTATCTTTGTTCATAACTGTTTCGTGCCGCGAAATGAAATCTCGCGTTCAGAGAAGCCGTATGATTGATATGAGATTCTGAATTCCTGAAAATTTTATTTAATAATTAGAATTATTATTTAACGAAGCTATTAAATATTGAAATTTTGATTTCTTTCGTACCCTTCTCAATTCATATCCTTTCGGTGATGCATTCGAAAAAAATGTAAGCACATGCAAAATAAAAGTTTTTTTTTTCGTTTGTCACATCTTTGGTCATTAACTTTTGATTTTGTTTCGTATGTCGCATCAAAAGTCATCTTTTACCCATGAGGGCTAATTAGGCCCAGGGCCTACAATTTAAAATGGATTCCGAATCACTACAAACATCCATGCTTGAGGTGGGTTTCGAAATGTTGAAATGAAGGCAAAAGAGCTAACCATTCAGCTCTCAAATTCACGATACAATTGAGAGAAAACATTAAATAAAAAATTAAAATAAATTGCAATTATTTTACTAAAAACATTCACTGTAGGAATTTTGAAAGAAAGAGCATTCAATGTTGTAAATATTATTTCGCTGTTACCTGCGTTACACATAGATGACAGCTTTAAAAGAGGAAAATGGATTACTCGCCCCTCCATTATTGTAGCTAGAAGTTTTCCAGAGTGAAATGTAGCATCATTTCAAATAATTACATTTAAACAACTTTACAGGGGATTCAAAGGAATGTTAAATAATTCTTAAACTAACTGCAAACATTGAATTAAAATTTATAAGAGAAATATAACTCTCATTATAAGTCAGCGAGAGACCGAACATCTGATATGTTTCCTCCTAATTTGTGCATATAATTCAAGTTCTTGCCTTCCGTTCTATAGTTTTTGGGTTCGAATCCCATCTATGTTTTAAAGGCTCGCAGTGGTTTTAAATCCATTTTAAGTGATAGCTCTTCTTGCGTAGAAAAAACAACTGATGCGTCAGATAGATTCTTAGTGTTTTTTCTTCGTGCATATAGTGTTTAACGTTAACTATATATTGCAAGACCATAGAATTTATGATCAGCATACCATGGAAAAGTTATCGCTCTCATTACCGAAAGGTAAAGAGTTCTATTCTTTAACGGTAGAAGATTCATTGTGTTCAATAATGGTTGGTTAAGGCGCTAAGGCAAGTAACGGTTGCATTATCTTCCAAGGGAAATGATATTTCTGGTAGTGGCAACAGAAATCTTCTGCTTAGTACCAGCTTATGAATCTCAAAGATCCAGACAGAATTCCTTATGATTTAAATTGCGACAAAATTTAGAAATACAACATAGGTTTCTTTTAAAGCGGCCAGAGACGTAAGTCCTGTTGTCTCAGTCCCTTCTGAGCAGTGTTCTGAATTCTGTCCTGACAAGATTTCGATGAATACACAAAATATATGGACTGTATTGACAAATGTGTGTATTTTGTAGCTATTGAAATATCAGTTACTTGCATTAATGTTTTAATAGAACTGTATAGTAAATAACAGGAGACGGTTTGTAGAAGGGATTAAGGAAAATAGCCTAGAAACTATTTACAGTTCAGTCATAGAAAATAAAATGCGGAACCTTTCTTTTCTCAAGAATTTGAAAATAAATACAATCCATAAAAAGGAAACACTAATTATCAAGCTGTGTGAATCATTAAAGTTTCAAACCTATATTTTTGTAGAAAAGTGAGAAAATGCCTATTCAAACATTTGAAAGTCACTAAATATAATGATGAGAAAACATTTTTTTTAGCAGATATCAATTTAGAAAAATTAGCTTGTTCGGAGAACAATGTCATAAGACTGTTTACTAAAATTAAACTAAATCTGTGGTATGACAGCTGATTTGTGAGCCAAAATCTACAGGGCCCATATCTATTTTCATGAACGGGGTCCCTGGGATGTGAAGCATGTGCCCCGATAACGCAATCAGCCTAACTCGATTCACACAGTGTTTAGTTCCCAAGCATGTTGAGTGCACAATTATCGACCCACTTCAGGGATGAAAGGCTGAGTATACCTCACCCAGTTCGAGGATTGAACCTCAGACCTGTGATCTACCACTAAGCAAATGGTCTACAAAAGCGATCGCTTTAATACATATATGGGACCATACGTATGAGATTTTCAGTTTTAAGAGATGAAAACTCATAATGGGATTGGTAGTCTCGCTACTGTCATATTTTGCACACCAGGGCTTATTCGGCAGGAATCAGTTGTTCCAGGTGATTTCCAAATTTCTACAAACTCTCACGGTTGAAATGTGAATCGAATTCACTAACTGTTGAAGTGAAAGTCGCAGCGCTAATTATTGGGTTGACAAGACCAATTCTTAAATTGTAGAATCACTCTCAGCAAAACAAAAGAAAAAATGCATTAAAAAAAAACTTAAACAAAATGATACTTGGCGAAATATACAGTGCATATGGATTCATGGTGTCCCTTATGAGTGTTTTAATAGAAGTTTGATCTTAATTTCAAATTTAAAAGCTCTGTTGAAAAACAAATTGTTTTATCAAAGTTTTCTCTCGTGAATAAGTAAATTATTAATATAATTTGCTATTAGTATAAATGTCATTTTTAAATGCATTGACTGTTTACTTCGTAATATATATATAGGTTTTTTACAAAGTATGTCAAAATATCTATAATTACTCGATATTAACTTAGCAACAATTCTTTCTCGATGAGAGATAATATTGCTATAATCTCTGAAAAACTAAAGTAAGAGAGCAAGTATTATATATATATATATATATATATATATATATATATATATATATATATATATATATATATATATATATATATATATATATATATATATATATATATATATATATATATATATATATATATATATATATGTATGTATGTATATATATATATATATATGATATTTGTTACTAGGTCATCCTTGAGAAATGTTTAGTTATTGAAAGGTGATACTCGTCTGATAATATGAACTTTCAAATAAATCAAAGCTAACTTTAAAATATAAAATCTGTTTTCAGAGATAAGAAAGACTATATTTTCTTGATATTCTTCATGCTATAATAATGCACAAAGCGTTTTTTCATTACAGATTATTGAGTCAAATGCATTTCTGCAATAGAATTATTTAATTTACTTAAAATGTATATATATACCTGAAGGTCAATTTTTGATATTTCTATATGAGCGAAATTTTTTTTCAACTAGTCTCGAACGAAAATATTTTTCAATCCAGATATAAAATTAAAATATACAATTTTGGAAATCTTTTATAGACAAGGTACAATATACTTTAAGTTCTAGTTCTAGTAAAGTGGTACATATTTAATGTAAAATTCTTTAAGAAAAACAATTCTGTGTTAAAAGATGTTTTCAGTTATGAAAAAATCAGCGATCATTTCGGATTGCTTTGATTTTAAGATCTAAGAAATGATATCTCTCAAGTCAGATAGATATTCGTACAGCATATTCGTGAAACCTTAAATTAATAATTGCTGAAAATAACCGTCTTAATAATTTGTAATTTTTTGTTTTTTAATAAACTTTTAAGAAAATTCCTTTTACTAATAAAAAAAGAGTGTTTTAAAAATATGTTTTTAATGTGGCATGAAACGCAACGCGTGACTTAAGGTTATATTACGAGTTTGGATGCCCAAGTCCTTAAACTTCCTCTCGAAGACTTTTCCTTTAGATCTTCTGAAGCTTTCCATTTGAACTGGCAGCTTAAAGGAGGGCACTTTGTCTATCAATTTAACAGCGTTGGGGTTCGAATCCCCCCGCAGGATTTTCTAAATGTTCGGACTCCGTTTTAAACTCTACGACCCTGTTTAATTAGTCAGCGTGTGCTAAATGTGAACGTAAATCCTCAGCCGATGTTTCTAAAACCCTACAGCAGTCGAAATTGATTCTTAATCAAAATAGAGGTTGGGTTTGATACTCGCTCAACGGTAATTTTTGGCATACGTGGGTAAATCGGACCTAAACCTACGGTTTAAAGTGGATTCCATTCCACTACAAACACCCAAATCTAAGGTATGATTTGAATACACGAATTGTTGAGCCGAAAGCATTCGGTTACTAATTTGGCTAATCGAGATAGAGTTAGCTGGATTCGTGAATATTTATGTATATTTACGTATAAATGTCGAACACTAGCTGCTGAAAAATTAAAAGTAAAACAGTACAGATTTAATATTACACACACACACACACACATAACATTAAATAGTACATATTTTAATATAGTTCCAAATCCGATTGTCCTCAATAAATATTGTTTTTTGTAACAAATTCATAATTTTATGTCCCTCAAGAAAATCTGAAAATATTTATTTAAAAGAAAATATATAACTTACTGAACAGAACATTTTTGGCCACAAAAATTTCGAAATTATAATGTATGTATTAAAATCGTTTTCTTTTCAAATATCTGAAATCCCTTGAACGTTTGTGATGAATCCATATTATTAAATAACTCTCAAATAATATCTTAATTTAGGCAGTAAACAAATATAATATGTAATGAATATAAAAGAAATATAATAAATATAATAAAAAAACTAAATTTATTCAGAAAATTCTCTTTTTATTTCTTTTGAACATTTTCCATATTCCACTTTTCAGTGAAAATAATGGGTAAAAGAAAAAAAATGTTTTTACAATAAACTTTGACTGTAGGTCAAGAACAAAGTTTTAAACATACATTAAATTAAAATTCTTTTAAGATATGACATGAATGGCAACAGCTCCTCTTAGATGGAAAATGTCATTGAAAATTTCATTGTTCCACGGTCTATAATCAAAGAAGGTGTTAAAAGTTTGCATAAAAAAACTTTGCAAAAAAAAAAAAAAAAAAAGCCCTATCACATTAAGTGTACACAATTACTAGGTTTTCCCAGAATAAATGAAGAACAATTGGAAAACACTCAGAATTGAAGCTCCAAGGAAAATGTTAACTATATGTTGAGAAAAAAAGAAGTAAGAGGAAAATGTTGGTATTCCACCATTATTAGTGTTCGGTCATGCTCTATTTGCATAAAAGAAATTTCAAAACCTGCAATTTTATTATGTTGTGTTTAAAGGAATATAGGATTATAATTTGGAAACATTTTTGACAAAATAAAGATGTCTTTAACAAGTAATGGACATAATAAATTTGATACCAGGTTTCTCAACTGTTTTTTTTTTTTTTTTTTGGATAAAATGTAAGTAATAGTCTTTACCAAGTAACAGGAAAATAAGTGCTATATTCAGGGCTCTCTTTCATTTTTTAAAAAATAATTTTGATAAAAATAAGTCAGAATTTTATTCCAACGGATTTCCTTCCTTTGTGGAATTATGGGGAAAGAAAAAGCTGATGCACTGACCAAGAAGAGAGCTTAGATAGAACAACGTAGGATTTTTCTTTCTTTTCATACGACTAAACTGTTTATTAACCTGACTGTTAGAAAAATTCTGTTTTTATTTATGAGACTTAGACAAGACAATCTCGCTGTACCATTTGCTATGCGAATTTAAGTCTGTAAGGAGCATCTTTCGTTTAACTCGAGCTCTATGAAGGTAAAAATACTTCTTTGTTCTAAACTCTTCCGATAGATGGGACTACCAGAGGATCCCCTTCCTCAAGTTTGACTTTGATCTGGAAGGGAGGAAGTTTTTTTTCTAGACCATTACACCCATAGTAACTACTCAACGTATGTGACTTAGGACTTTTTATTTTACAGATTTATAACAAGCACATACATCGCACGTACTCTGTGGGTCTTTGGAGGCAATGGGAATCGAACCCAGCTTTTCTGAACGGAAAGCCGTTGGCTTAACCGCTAGGCTACTATGGCCCCAGAAAAGCTTTTTAACAGGGTCTGATTTAACGCACAGGGGATAAGAGATGGAAGATTGTACGGGAGGAGAGAACTGTTCCCAGTTTTTCTGGAAAGACTACTGTTTCTCTATTGAGAGGATTGACTGGACGTGCTTACAGTACCACCTCTACAAAGTTACAGAGTGATGGATTCCCCAAACTGTGTTTTGTGTGACTCTAATCAACCCATAATTTTGAACATTTAAATTACCGAACTTTCTCAATATTTGGACATTATCAAGAAGTATTGGAGGGCACGTGAACTGATAGTCTAAACGGTAATGTTCGGCATTTGTAAAATAAAGTAATAAAAATATGTAAAACTGTAACGAATTACACACAAGAAAAGAATTAAATGCAAATCTACTATGTTTTTTTTTTTTTTTTTTTTTTATCTTAAATAAGTAATAAACAAGCTAAGCAAAGAATGCGGGTCTATAACATGTCTTTTTTAAAAAATATTTTTTTCTTTTAACTCTAAAGTAATAATCTTTTTACAAGTAACACATAGACCTTGATATACAAGTCCTTGCATATTTTCCCTTTCTTTTACAACAATAAATATCAGAGAAGATAAGGTTGATGTGCAAAAAAAATTTTTTTGAAGATTTTCGTATTTATGTACAATATTTGTATTGGCTTAAAATATAGTCATTTTTTTTATTATTTTTTGTTAATATAGTCAGTTTTTTTGTTTTTTGTTATAGTCATTATTTTTGTTTGTTTCAAGTAAATATAATATATTCTTTTTACTTTAAAGGTATAGCTCCAAGACAATCTGATAAAATTTGCAAGATGTTTGGGAGCACCAAAAAATGTGAAATTAATCTAAACATTTGTAGTTTCACATGATTAAGCATAGAATCGAATTGGTCTCAGATATTAAAAATAGGCAACTCATTATGCTGCATCAAATCAATGCCACTCTCCAGTGACAAAAATAGATGATAGTGGATCAGTCTTTCAGCAATTCCTGACTTAATGTTTTTTTTGTGGTTAGAGGTCTGGAGATCATCCTGACCAAAACAACAATCAAATATTCTCTATACCTATTAAAATCAGAAGAAGTAGCATGTGTTCTTGCATTATATTGCTGAGAAACTACGTTTTCAATAGGCTATGATCCTGCATCTCTATTGAATTCGGACACTCGCTGAAAACCATTTTGTTCTTCTTGCTGACAACCATTTCTTTCATTTGAGAAATAACAGGAAATTTTAAGGATACGATATAATAAAGGAATTTCCGATTGAGTTAACAAACTGCGCAACTTTTCGCAGTGTTTCAGATTTTGCTTGTCCATCCTCCTGAAATGCATATCCCAGCCTCTTTTTTCTTTCATATGATAAGGAAGTTCTAAAATAAAATGCATTGTGCTGTAGAGAAATGCGACTGAGAGTCATTACATAAAATGGAGGATTATTAATTAATTATATTATTAATATATAATCATCCATTTTCATTGGAGAATTATTACACAAAGTGATTAATGATTATCTGGTGTGACAATTTAATAATAACCAGCAGAGTAAAATTTAAATTGGTTTAGATATAATAACTATAAAACAAATAAAAAATCTTTTAGTAAACTGTACTGAACTCTTCCGGCACAACAGTGCGAAACAGAAAAACAAACAAATAGGATTAATAAAGAGAAAGTTAGATATTTTAAGAAAAAAACTACATTTTTTTATCGATTTTTGATAGAAGAAATTTATTAATATTAAAAAAATATTCCAAATTTTTATAATGTTGAAAATATCATGACAAATCAAAATTAAAATGCACAATACATGATTAACATAGAAAAATTTCCTTTAAAATTAATAAATGTAAAAAATTTATGTAAA
The DNA here is from genome assembly GCA_030067965.1 of Latrodectus elegans. Classification (NCBI taxonomy): domain Eukaryota; kingdom Metazoa; phylum Arthropoda; class Arachnida; order Araneae; family Theridiidae; genus Latrodectus; species Latrodectus elegans. Next base: position 8,414,393 of record CM057812.1, read on the forward strand.
TAAAAACTGTAAAATGAAATTGGAAAATTATGTTTAATACACATTGTAATCTTGTAAACATGTTTTTTCCTGGCACACACAGCATGTGATTTTTTGTTTTAAACTTTTTATCCCTTCTTATTTTTAAGAGATAATAGAAAGTCGCTATTTCGAATGATATCAGATTTGTCCTCTTCTTTCCGATAACGTATCTTTATTTCGCCGCAAAATGCGTGGCAATAAATGCATAAGAATGGATGTTTTCTATCGCTCATGATTGCTCAAGATTGTTCATATTGTTTTCCATGGAATAAAATTGCCTTTTAATGTATGAAGTAAATTTATCAATAACGGTGTAAATTACATTTGATATCAATTACAGAAATAGTACCAAGTTTTTGTTTATTAACTAATTTTTATTCGAAGAAAAATAATGATGTCCGAAATTTATGTTCTATTTATTTTTATAATTATTTCAAGAAATGATTTTGGAAATTTAAGAATTGTGTACTCATGCTTAATACATAATTTAAGAAATTTATGTAAACATTTTTAGGCATAAGATCGATTCCTTGAAATAATTTACTTGTGATGATATTGTGAGACTTTTAATTACATTAAAAGTTAAAAATAACGTCCATTTCATATTACATTTAAGAAATTAAATCATATTTTTACCTAAAATATTATTGTTAAAAGTATGATAACTTAAACAAGTAAAATATTCATTTTGAGAAAAAAAACATTAAAATTTGATTTTATTTTAAAAAATCGAACCTTTTTTAAGAAATCCATTTACGTTGAAAAGTTTATTTTCGACTACATATGTCATTTTTTTATTTATTATTATTCCCGAATTTTGTACACAGAACATTTCAGTTTTCAAAGTAGATTCTAGTTTTACTTTAAGGGAAATAGAACATAAGTTACAGGAATTTTAAAATACGTAGGCTTTTGAAAAGCGAAATAGGAAATTGCATTTTGAAACCAGAAGTGGTAAATAATAGAAGTATTTTATTTTTATTACTAATAATAAATTTAAAAAATTTATTTGTTTTCCTGTAGTCTGTTGAGATTGGTAAGTCCGTAATTTGGCTGACACATTGGGAAAGAAGTGGCGACATCGTTGCTATCACAAGCGAAACTAACACTTTTTAAAGGCGATTTCCTCATGACTGTTTCTCGCAAAATCTCGAAATTCCTCCCCGTTAACACGATATATCAAGTAATAACGAAGATCTTGTATGAAACTTGGCCTATATGTTCTAAATGCTATTGTTTATAAAATGAAGCGGAATTTTGAATATACATAAAGAACTTTTCCATTTACAGCTATTTTTAAAGGGAATTTTCATTAAAATTTCGTAAATATCAATTTTTATTGCGTATTTATAATCCTTTTTTGTATAGAACAAAGAATATATTGTCACATAAGCTTTATGCCCAAATTAAATTAAAGCTGATGCATCACAATTTTCCGTAGATTGTTGGTCGTTTTATTTCATATTGTTGTATATTTCTAATCCTATTTCCTTTATCACGCATTATTTTTCTTATATTGTATTTTATTTCAAAGAGCATAAACACGATGAACGAATTAGATTCAGATGGATGCAATACAATTTTATGCAAAAATGATAGCTGTTTTTTTAAAATTTCACTAAAATTTGACTGAAAATAACGGATTTTACAAAAGTATATGGCAATTAAAGCTTTAATTTTATGTTTTTGATTCATAATTCATCTAAAAAAAAGATAAAAAAATTTTAATTAATTTTTAAGAAAAAGTTGGCTCGGATGTAAGCGAATACCTTAAACACAATTCAAGTATTCATACATTTGAAGACGCCATTCCTATCCATGCAATATTTATATTACATTCAAATCTCTTTTTTTCCAAAAGGCGTTTGAGGCAGTTTATAGACTTGCTCATGAATAATTCGGATTGAGAGTTTTAATAATAAGATAAGAAACCGAAGGAAGTAGTTGAAATTTCAAAAACATGCTCAGAATGGTAAAGAAAGCTTACTATAATAAATAATATCATGCATTATTTATTGCTAATCGATTTCTGGATGTAAAATAAATTCAAAACAACGGCTAGTTTTTTTAATTGTTATCTTATAATAAATGCAAATAAAATCTTCATTTCGTGATTTCAACGAATTTTAGTTAATAAGTGAGAAAGGCTGTACTGAAAACGAAATGACGCCCACATCAGGACATGTGATCACTGGCTAATTTATAACATGGGTTATGAGTCATTTCGAAATTTTGGTGACAACATTTGTAATTAATTTTAATAAATACTAATTTCAATTCGCCTTTCCTAAGATGACCGTGCTCCGGAGCTTTGCTCGCTTCAGGAACGGGAAAATATCGTTCCTTAACATTTCTTTAAAATTATCTTTTATAAGCAACTGTACAGGTAGTTTGGTTTGTTTGTCGCTTAACGTTTTTTTTTTTTTTTTTTTTTTTTTCATGCAAGGGCTAATTAAGCACAGTTCTACTTAATGTGGATTCCGAGACATAACAAACAATTAAGTCCAAAGTAAAATTCGAACCTACAAACCGTTGAACCAAAGATAAGAGCGTTAATCATTCAACTACTTGCTCTGTACTGTAGGGGATAGAGAAATTATATGCACATCATTGGATCTCTCATTGATTTTACAATCTCACGTAATTCTTATTAAAGAAATAGTGATCTTTATTTTATTTATTTTCTCCAATTGCAGCAAATGTGTTTTTGGTTTTCACACTATACCACTGATCAGATTTTGAGCATCCTCAAGTAAATATCGTTAATCACTAATATAAATATCGTTATTGTTTCCTAATCACAATTTTTAACCTGTAACTATGTACGCGATTTCAACTGGAAGAAAAAGCCTGCGAAAGCTGATCAATCGACTTGGGTCTCTCGTAGTTCAATATGAAATATATTTAAATTAATTAAAACTCATCTACAGCTATAATTTTAACAATAAAAAGCCTTTGAAATTGTGAGATAAGCAAGTTCCCCGCACGCAAAGTATTCTGATTAGAGAAAACTACATTGAATCGATTATTTATTTATTTTCATATTTATTTTTATAACATTAACGTAACATGCAAAAATAATTCGGACTAAATACTTCATTAATTTGTATCCATTTAATTTTGTGGTAATTAATTACTTTTTTATAAAATTTGGTTAATTATGGGGTCGTGTTTTCTATTATCTATCTCCGCCGACGGTTACTACTAAACACAAAACTCCTCGTAATTTTGATCCATGATTAAGTGGCATGGTCAACACTTAACCTAGCAACCTCTTCTTTTCTCTGTGAACACCAAAACTGAGGATAGCCATTTAGTTTTATAAGTTTCTCTAAAACAGGTCGTACCAGCTCGAGGATCTTCAGATAGATATAGGTATTGAATCCGTTGCCTATAGGCCATAATAGCCTTTCTTTACCAGGCCTTTTCGATTACTTGGGGCCTAACGTTTTACTGTTTCGGTATTGCTATCAATGTAAATTTAAGTAATTTTACATTTTTAACTCATCTTAGAAACAAATATTTTGTAAAATTTTACTCGTATACTATAGAAGATTTGCATTTTTCTATTCGGTCGTTAAGCTATCTTCCAATCAAAAGTAAAGAGATTACTTATTTATGAGTATTGACTAATTTCATCTCTTTTTTTAAAAATTCCTTCTAAGTATGTTCCGAAGATTTCATGCTGCTCTCCATAATCATTAAGAGTTGTAAGATTTTCAAAAAATATTAAGTTGGATTATTATAATTCATAGAGGCTTATCTTAACGGACAATATGATATTATTATAAGTTACACTATGATAATTCAAGTATATACCCGGTAGTTTAGTGATAGTTCTTCACACTCTCAAAGCACGGTCTGTGGTTCGATCCTTGGGCTGGACAAGATTGACTCATCCTTCATCCCGTCAGTGGGTGGATAAACCTATTACCAAGTGTGCTTGAGAACTAAATACCAAGTGTTTTGTGTTAGGCTAACCACCTAACTGGGACATATGCTTCTCATCACAGAGCCCTCAGTTAGGAAAACAGTTATCTGTAGGCTTTGGCTCACATATGAGTAGTGCCACAGGTTTAGTTTTTTAGACCTTTTTATAAAAAATAAGATAACGAATTTTAATTCGAAATTATTTTAATAATGATAGCAGCGTCAATTATTATGTTTTAATATTACTGTATACATCTTCCATCGGTCTATTGCCACAAGCATAACACCTGAATACAGCAGCTGATTTAGATGATAAACAGATATCACTCTGGTCTTTAACTTAACAATTTGTGGGTTCGATTCTCACTTGGAATATCGATGTGTGTAATAGTTAACATAAGTAAAAATATTGTAAAAAGCAAATTGGATCTCAGCGAATTAACTATCGTAAAAATTACCCCGTGGACTTACAAGCAAAGTAATAAATAAAGTGAACAATCTTATAACACTAAGCTACATTTTAGTGCCGTTAAAATCTTTTATTTTCATTTACAAAATTTACTCATCTACATAATAGAGAGACATTATATTCCAAGAATATCAAGCCTATACAAAATACCCGCTTAGTACGATGAACAGGTATCGAACCAACAGTTTTCCGGAATCAAGAATTACGGTTTCTTCTTACTTACATATTGACCAGTCCATTAAACTTTAAAATAATATGATTTGTTTTCTATTGGCATTATAAGAAGAAAATGCCTTTTTAAGAATTAAATTCTGGATATTTGCATTAAAATTTCTAAAATAAAATAAAGCAATTATGGCAATTCAATTGCAGTAGTTTTTACAACATTTAAATAAAGCTACTTTATTCATTGATGTCCCGAACTGTTTTCTCAGGTTGTTTTCCAGCGTAATAGGCCGTGTGACAGCGCATTTCGTGGGGCTGCTGGAATGAGATTGTTTGAACAGTTGTCGCGATTCAAGTCCCATTCGGAATAACTCGAATACAGCAGCCTGTAGATCATGTGCTGGGGAAGAAGGAAGCGCTCAACATGTATTGAGTGGCAAAATATGTGCCTTTCTTTGAGTGCAACCGCAGGATATATTTATTAACGTTCTCTCGCTTGTGTCGTTCTAGGTTGGAAACTTGAGAACCATGCCGATGTTCAAGTCCAAGTCCTTAATGAAGCTCCACGAACCGAGGTGAGTCCACGCATCTTTGATTGCATATGCTTAAGATTTGCATTCATCTGGTTCTCCTCCAGAAACTTTATTTTCATGTTCTATTCTGTTGAATGATTTTTTCTTTTAAAAATGGTAAAGAATAAAGTCAATTTATTAAGGAAATGTTTTATTATTGTTTTACAAAATAACGCATTTGTACTATGTGTGTGTGTATAGTTTAATTATATATATATATATTAAATTTCTTTGTTCCCATGATGAGACAAATCAAGTATTTTATGTACTTAGTTGTTTGACATTTTCCTTTTCATTATTTTTGTTTTTAGTTTTAACTTAATCTTGATTTTTACTTGTATATGATATTTTCCTAATCAATAGTACTTTCTTTCGCATTTGCTAACTCGACTTATTATTAAAAATGTTTTCTAAATTTAAAAATTCATTTTTGATTTGTATTTTTTAGTAGCTTTATATTTATACATAACATTACAAAATACATACAAAAATTATGAAATTATGACGTAGACAAAAATTTTGAAATTATATACATTGGTAATTATTTAATTAAGAATTATACTTTGTTTTAAAACAAAATAATATGTATATTTATAGATATATAATTAAAATCGTACCCAAATACATATTTTTTAAGCATTTTGCGTATAAAAATTTAATGAGCATTATAAATGTTCGCATAAATATATAAATGCTTATACTGAATGTATTTTAAATTTACTAAATTATTGCTATGCTAAAAAGCACGATGAATGTATTTCATTTCATTTCAAGATGCGCTCCAAAATTATCAAGAAGCAAAAATGTGCCAAACAAGCCATTAGAAGGAATAATTTTTAAGTAGTAGTTTTGAACTTGAGAAATAATTGTCTTCTTGAAGGCATTCTACATGGAAATATCATTCAGAATTATCGTCTCTTTCGGCAGATTAAGCAGAATAGCAAATGAATTTCCCTCAAATAAAAAGGGAAAATATGTGAACTTTTATTCAACATAATAAAACACGCAGTTATTTTTATGGGTTGGAAACTTAAAATTCAAGTAAATAAATATGGACTCCCTCAATAATTTGGAGGAAAATATGTTTTTCTCCTTCAATCAAGTTATTTTTATTATAATTATTTGACAGAAGTAATCTCTCGCTTTTTAATTTTTCCTTGTTAAATATTAACAACATGAGGAAAGAAATTTGTAAAACTGTTGCGAAAGCTTTCTTCTCTGCTAGAAATGAGGGTTCAAGGAAAATTAAAGAGAAAAATTGTGTTAGATCTGTGTCCAACACAATTTTTCTCTTTAATTTTCTTTGAACTGTACTCAAAGGTTCTATACAACTAGACTCAGGTACTGTAGTCTTCACGTACTGTACTCAAAGGTTCTATACAACTAGACTCGCCACACCTGCTGCATAAGCATTCAAATGCTAATAAAAAAGTTGTTATTCCCACTCAACAGAAAATAAAGAAAAGAATAACGCATGTGATCAAAAACAAATACATGAAAATAACGCTGCAGAAAGAATAATATCCAATGTTATTAGAAGAATTATTTTTGAAAAGTATTATTATTTTCGATAGAACTAAATGAAGAATCGGAATTTAAATTTCTTGAATAAACATTTATAAAAATAACAAAAGCGTGTTCGTTTAAGAAAACAACTTGTAACTGACATGTTTCCTTTACATTTATCTTTATTTAGACGCGTCCATTTAACATTTTCAATGAAAACATTTATTTAAAAAAATGCAGTCACATCAGCTTCACTATAATTAAACACTCCAAATTCAAAAAATTAACAGAATTAAATAAAAAAATTCTAATAAGCAATATATATTAATAAAGATTTTACTATCGGAGACCACGGTGGTTTGGTTAATTAGGGAATTCTTCCTCGATATCAGAAGGCAGTGACTTCGAATACCAGCCTAATCGAAGATCCATCATGTTCGCTCTTAGCAGCTAGAACAGCGGTTTAATATGTTGGAGTCGCAATGTCCTCCATGTGAAATGATACGTCTAGGAATGGCAAGCCATATTTTTGGATCTTCTTCAAGAACGCTGCTTCTAAATTACAAAGACCCTCTTTCGAGGATACGATGGCATACCCACGGGTACCCCATCATATATGGTGTTGTCACTTCCGTTTCGTATAGAGCTGAACAGATGAAAATCCTAAAAACCAGATATTATGCAGCAACAGCAATTTTTATTGTTTAATCTTATTTTATTACATTTCTAGAATATTATATGTTCATTCCACGCATCATTTGTACAAATATTCCCTCTATCATTCACATATTACATTTTTTCTTTTTATAATTGATAAAAAAATCGAGCTTATTTAATTATGTGAATAATCTTATAATCAAAGTTATGAGGCATCGGCTTTCTCCTATTTTGATTGATCATTGTTGTCATTTTTGTATGATTAAAATAAATAGCAAACCATTTTATGACGACCGATTCAAATAGATGCCTATCCATAGCTGGAAAATATAGCTCATGAAAAGTCAATATTTTAAAACTTATGAGGAAAATGTACTTAAATCTGTAATTGTGTCTCGTTCAATGGTCAAGTCAATATAAATGATACTATATGTGTTGTAGTTGTTATTGCTGTAGCAAATGCGATTTCTACTACTGCTCCCCGACTCTTACAATCCTTGTAGAATTTTAGCCTATTTTAACAAACTGTTCAATTTTTGATCTTCCAATTTTTTTCAAATCATTACCCCTCATCATCCAACCATCTTGTACTGGGATGCCCAACCTTTCTTTTACTCTCCAGTGCCCCTCAACATATTTTCTTTGCTGCTCTTTCATCACTCATTCAATCCAAGTGTCCGAATCATTGTGTTCATTTTTAATATTCTATTTACTATATTATATATGTGATTGGCTTTCATAATTTTATTAAAAAATTTAATAATAAGTAAATTTTTACTTCTACCGAATGTTTAATCTACTATTAAAATAAAATGCATGAGAAGAAACAAACAAATCAGTTCGTGTTGACATTTGCAAGCTGTTCCCTCACCTATTCAATTCTAAGAGAATAATTTTGTATTTATAATAGTCAGGAATAATATAGATGAGTAAAAAAAGTCAATATACACTCCACCATTTTGAATTTCGTGCAATTACATTTAAGAACTCGATATTTCAATTAATATCTCATCTTTATTCGTATCGTAGTGACGGAAAATTATATTATCCATTGTTGTTGTTACTTATGGCACATGGACAAGCCAAGATTGCTATGTCGTTGTCTATGCTAATATAAGTTAATAAGGTGCATCTTTTGTTTAACCAGAGCAAGGTGAAAGTACGACTTTGGTCTAAACTCTTCCGATAGGTAGCACCACCTGAGGATGCACTCCCTCAATTTTGACATTAATCTGGAAGGAGAGTAAATTTTCTCCAGTCTATTACACTCATGGTAACTGCTCAACGACAGACCACAATACATTCGATTCCACAGATTTAACGAGCACGTATATTGCATGAACTCGGTGATTTTTTGATGGCATTGGGAATATAACCCCGACCTTCCCTGACCACTAGGCTTCCATCTAGTTTCCCAAATGGAAAAATATGGCAACTATAACACAGAAATAAATATTTCTGAGCATTAAATACAATAAGCTATTACAGTTGGTCAACTCGTTTTATTCTGGAATTTGAATGGTTAATTTAAAAAATTTCAATTCGTAAACTTTTTCTCCACCTTGAGAGTCGATGGGTCGCTGTGATAGGAAATCCACATCAAGCAGTAAGTGCAGGTCGGATTACTTATTGTATGCAAAATAGGATGATTGAGCGACATATAAACTAAGCCAATATTAGTTCACAGTTCATCTGGAATACAATTTACGATTGTGTTACTTTGAAGATTTAAACTTAAAAGGTAAATGTAATTGCCAATGCAGAAAACATAAAAAATGTTTTTATTATTAATTCATTTCAAAAGTTAAGTATGTGATCCTTTATGATTTATATTTTTATTTTATTTAACATTTGAATAATGTCTTAAGGGTCGTTATGTTCTATTATTCATTACAAAATCTAATAATATACTTAAAGGATAAGAGCTTTTGAGTTTTATATAAGCATCAAATGTAAAGAGCGCGGACATGTGTTTTAATATAAACTATATGGAATGAGAAATAACTAAGATAAAGCATAAGATATAGCTATAATTGAGAACATAAATTTTTGATTATAAATACTCGTCGATAAAAAACAAGTATTTTTTTGCACAGTATGATTGAAAGATTTATCTATCTCGTTATTTTTTTTAATATTTATTTGAGAGAAAAATATTCCTTTCTGGTTAAAATGGATTGAGTGAGTATTTTTTTAAACTAATTTTTATACTTACAGTGAATTGAATTTTAAGAAACAAATTAATGGACATTCACTCTATGTGAGCGGAATCCTATTTATGTTTTAAGAGTGTAATTCTGCGTCACAGATTAAATAAAACGAAAGTTTATTTATATTTCTCCTGTATTTTCATTAAATAGTTTGAAACAACAAACTGAAAAAAGAATGATGGTAGCATATGATAAAAGAATGAATGGTTTTTCGAGAATGTAACAGGTGGGATCTCTTATATAACTGAATAGGAAACATTCTCAGTTTCCGTTATTCCATTTTCAAATAGAGTGCGATAGCGTTCAAAATGTGTTTTTGGGGTATTTTTCTTAATCTTCGACTGGAAAAAATAACTTTGGCGCAAATTTTCAAGAAAATGATTGATCAAGTAATACTCAATATGAAAGTGCGCTACGAATAATTTTATTTATTATTTACCACTGTGTTGCCAAAGTTAAATCATATAAGTTTTCCCCTACATTAATTTCATCACTTATAACTTCTTCAAACAGAGTTATTTCCATTAACTGGTTTTTCAAACAGATATGGTGAGATGTTTTCTCCCTCTTATTGCACTATGTTTATGGGCTCTATTATTAGTCAATAAATTAATCAGCATTACTCCTTTATGCAAAATTCTTTTAAAGAGAACATTTTCTTTCATTTTCATGAAAAAAGAAATCAAAATATGTTGGGTTTTACAGTTTTTTTTCTTGCAATAAATACTACTTTCTACCACGGAAGAAAATTATTTGGTAATGAGTGGAAGAGAATTATTAAAACTTTCTTTGATTTTCCAACATTTTACTTCACTTCCCTTGCCACAAAACACTTCAAATCAGTGAAATACATCTGGTTTCCTCATTTGAATTCACGCCTATCATGTCGCTTTACGAAATTAGATCAAAATATTTCACCAAACCTTTTCACGTGTCCCTAATAAGAACAACAATTTAACAATTCATCATCACAAGACTTAAGAAACACACCCGAGTATTTCAGAAAACTATCATTTTGACATTCCATAAGTATTCTAATCAGCTTTAGACATTCCAAGCGATTCGCATTTCACTTTGGCAATTATTGTTGTATTTAAATTTTATCATTTTTTCCCAACAAATATTAAAATTTATAAATTTAATTCATGAAAAAAAAAGAAACTTTTGAACTATAATGAAAAAGATGATCATGTTTGTAAGTTTCGAACATTAACTCCATATTAAACCATGCATTCTCATCTTTTACTGTCCCAAATGGCCTTCAACAAGCAAGGAATATAATTGAAGATGCCAATGTCGTAAATCTTAGTCGGTGTGGAGCCCATTTAGTTATTGCAGTATAAATGCATCGAAATTGACATTTGATTTAGAAAATTTTCCTTTTTCTCTTTTGTTTTTAACTTTGGGGAAAAGTTCTGCATGATATTTCTATTGAATTGAATAACTTCTTTTTCTGGTAGCTTTAAATTTTACATATTTTCTTATATGAATATCATCGTTTTCCTTTATTACGAGGGTCACTCTGAAATTTTTGAGATACAACTAGGTTTTTAAAGTTATACATACAAAATTTTAGGTGTGTTCAAAGTAGTTTCCTCCAACATCAATGCACTTTTGTAAACGAATTTTCCACACATTATATGCCTCAAGAAATTCATTTATTGGAATAGATGAAAAAAATGCATTTATAGCAACATCAATCTCTTCTTCTGAATGAAAATGACGTCCACGTAAGTTATTTTTTAGATTAAAGAATAAACAAAAGTCGCACATATCAGGTGAATACGGCGGATGTTTGATCACTTTAATTTGTTTTTGTTTAAGAAACTCACCTAATAACCCGGCTGCATGTGAAGATGCATTGTCATTGTGAAGCATTAGTCCCCTAACATTCAGTTCTTGTAGATTTTCTGGAACACATTTAGTGGTATACCAGTTTGCTGCTACTGTCCTTCCAACTTCGGCTTTGACCAATCCCGTACATTTGAATAAAACAACATACATCAATTTTTTTCAGTGCGCGTTGCTTTTTCACCATTGTCGGCGTGGGATCATCTTCAAAGACCCGTACTTTGCTTTCTTGGCGTGTTGGAACGTCAAAAAACGGTATGTACGTTTTTCACCTGTAACAATTTTAGAAATGATACGGTGGTCACCATCATTTAGCAATTTAAGAGTTCCTTTACTGAATCTGACACGCTCCTCTTTTTGGTGCTCAGTTAGATTATGGGGAACCCAACGGCAAACTACTTTTTTCATATGTAATTCTTCATGAATTATTTTGTGTATGGCTGTGGATCCAATGTTAAGTTCCTTCTGTATCATTTGATAGGTACAGCGATTATCATCCATTAACATTTTTCGTATGGCAGACACATTATCCGGGATGACTGCCGACGGCGGCCTTCCTGTGTGTTCTTCATCCTGAAAAAAATTGCGACCTCTTCTAAATTCCCTAAACCATCTGAATCCAGTAGCCTGAGCTGGAGATTCATCACCAAATGCTAATTGCAACCGTTGAACGCATTCTTCTTGATTTAACCCTGCTTTAAAATCGTAGAAAATCATAGTGCGAAAATGTTCTCGCGTCAACTCCATTTTCTCTTGTGTTTAAAATTTATTCTACGCTAAACAAGTTAAAATAAGTCATTAAAAAATCGTCTTATGTGTTAAAAAACTTTGTATTTTAAAATTAAAGTGTTATTCTTATTTTGTAAATTCTCGTTTGCATGTATCGCAAAAATTTCAGAGTAACCCTCGTATAATACTCGCTCTTAAATTTTATATCTTACAAATATTGTTTGTATAAATAAATAATTTTACAATCATTATTAATTTTGGAAATTCCTTCTATTATGGTTATAAAAATTGGTACACTTTGAATTTAAATCAAATTAAGAACATGCATTGTGCTTCTCCATAAATGACTCTGGTTGCCTTAGTACACAAAAATATTCTCTGAAAGTATTAAATACAGAACATCAAATGTATTTTTTATTCTAAATCATAGGCAAATCGAAAAAATGTTTATGCCTTTTACAGACATCAGAAATAAAATCAAATTAGTTTATTTAAGTTACACTGCCATCCATCAGTATGAAGACTGGTGTCAATATCAAACAGGACAGAAAAATTCACACAAAAATTAATAAATTCCTAAGTCGCTTATAAAACTTACATTAATCAAAATTATTTCATGAAAATTTTTTATCATATTTAAAATAAAACTATATTCATATAAACACGCTCATTTATATGACTAGGCCCGTCTACAATTCTAAAGACAATATAAAGAATATTTAAAGATTTTAAAAATAATAAAATCTGTTCACCACTATTTCTTTGTGGATATTATGCCACCTTCTTTGGCGTACTTTTTGCATCTAACTCATTCTATGTATCAGAGTTTATAAGATCTCCTCAAGTTGGATATTGCTGCCATTGTCATATTGCTGCCATTTTAAATTATAATTAAATAAAAGAATTCAATAGACTATTCAAAACATTTACTTCATTTTGTTTCAAGTACTTCCTTGAATATATGTGAAAAAAGATGGCTCCTCTTGCTGGAATATGAAGTTTAAACTTACTAGAAGATAAGTGTACAGTAATAGCTGATGTTCTAATACTTTGATACACCTTTTTGGGATCAGTATCAAGTTAATTTTACCACTTGTAGAAATTCCATCCCGAAATATAATATAGCTTCCTTTAAAACAATAACTCCACTAAAAATTTTTAAATTTTGTTAAGTCATGTTAATGATGAGTAAAACTATCAAATCTATCTCAAGTGTTTCTTATCAGAAAGAAAGTGTTCAGAAAACTTATTCCATTAATATTCTCCTGGATGCCGGCCAACTTGTCTAGTGGTCAGGTGCCTGACTACGGATAGGAAGATCCTGGGTTCGAATCCCGATTCAGGCATGGGTGTACTTTCTCTCTCTCTATCCTGTCTTTGTCCTTTCCTTGTGTGTGTGAATGAAGTATGAATGATGCCTACCCTATAAACGGGTCCCTATGGTATGCGTGAGGGTGCGATGGTGGCCCACCCCCTGTGGTGCACCCGGAGCAACGCCTCGGTGGTTATGAGGTCGCTGTTTCTGGCTGGTTCCTTGGGTATCAGGGAACAATAGATTAATAGGCTCTGTTGCAGTTGTAACTGTCTACAATCTCCCATTGGAAAAAAAATATTCTCCTGGATCTATGTAATATCAGCTTCTTAGCGTTAGAATTTATATTTTATAAAGCGTGGTTTTCTATATTTTACCAGTAATTCTAGTTATTAAGAATTCGTCAATCTCTCTATATTTAGCAGTATTTTATTAATATTCACACACAAGCAATTTTTCGAAAAAAAAACAAAGCACTTTTAAATCTTTTTTTGTCATCACGGAAATATTCCAAGTTAGTAAACTTTAACATGTTAGAACATGGCGTTCTTAAAACAAATGCAAAAACGAAAGAAATTTCGCCAAAAAATTAAAATGACCAAAAATTTAAATCTTTTGAATATTAAATAATACTTTGAAATTCTTGTATAAAGTAATTGTCCTCATATTTATAGACCAAAATACATCACAAGTTTATTTTAAAAATAATTAATTATTTAATTAGAATTTTGAGATATAAAAAAATATTACATCTTTTAGCACAAATGATTATTTAAATAAAATTCATTACAATATACAAACATTATTGTTTGTTTTTTAAGAAACACAACTACCCTTAAAATTATGAGCCGCTCTGTTCTGAAGTGTGAGGTTAATTAGCTTTTAATTAAGTTAAAATTAAGAAGAATGATTTCACGATAAAAATAAATTTTCCTGCAACAGATTGTAATTAAGAGTAAGAATTCCGTTACAATTAAACAAAAGAATATTTTGTTCCGCTTCCTGTGATGTTTACATATTAATTCTATGTATCTTTGTTCTTACTTGAGTGAAAATTATGTGTGTGAACTTAATTACCACATAAAATAATATTTTTTTTTTCAATTCTGGCTGTCTGATTAATATATCATTCTGAAATATCCTATTTAATTGAAATATTTTTGGGTATACTAAATTTTTATACATCATGTGATAATTTTTTACCAGTGATAGGGAAAATATAAGCTACGTTACGACAGTGAATATCAAAATTAAAGAAAATATATAAAAAAAAATGTGTGAATGCATAAATGTATCAAAAGGAATCTCTTTGAGTCTTAATTTTTTAATTTTTTGAAAAGTTTGAAATTTTATGTTGGGTTTAATTTTTGGAAATAATTTTTATTCCTTATGTATATCTTCATTTAAGTTTAAAATTTTCTTATATATATATATATATATATATATATAAGATAAAATATGAAATTGGAAAAACAGTGAAATTTAAATAAAATAAAACATGAAAAATATGGAAAAGCACTGAAATATATGAAACAGATGAAAAGAAGAATACATAGGGGCCACGTCTTAATCAGGAGGGAGATGGCCAGCTATGCTAAAAGAAAGAACACTCTTTTCTGACATGCTCGAAGGACAAATGTCTAAAGATCTTCGAGCAATTCCCCCAAAGAGTGTTCGTCGTAATTTTATTGGTATGCCTTATTGAAAATGGAATTTCTTTATTTGGAACTGAAGAAAAATGCTTATTTCGATCAGTGTTATATATAATATATAAAAAAGAAAAACAACCTAAATTTATATAATTTTTTGAATGATGGAATTACATTGATTGCAAATAAAACTCTACAAACTAATGCACCTTTCCATTTGAGTCTTTTACTGCAAATTGAACAATATTTACTATTAATTTGGAAAATTATTTTATTTTGAATTTTAAGATTTGTTCATTTAACTATTTTATGTTTTATGCTCTAAATTTAAGTACAAATACGGCTAACTTTTGAACACGCAAATGTTTTTATAAACGAGGAAATATTATTTCTGCTTTTATACTTTGTTTTAGTTTTTGAATTTTTTTATATCTCGCGTGCAAATGCAACTTTTTTCCAATACATGTATCACTATACAACGGATTATATCACGATATAAAAACAATATTTAGTAAATAAAATCCTTGCTAACATAAATAATTGCTACCTCTTTTATTCTGCCTCATATTTATTTTTTCACAATTATTAACAACGCCTATGAATAAGCTTCATTACACAGGTGAAGATCGAGGTCTACGACTAAATATTTATTGGCTCTCTGCCAAGAAAGTAATTACTCTTTCGCAAAGTTTGGAAATGTTGCCACTCTGAACCGAAAATAAAACCCTAAATTATAATGACGTGTATTTCTAATTCAGAAGTTTTTTATGGTGACACGGTTGCATAAATTTCCGGAGTCTCAGCTTGACAGTGGATTATTAGGAAAGTGCTGCATTCACCTCATACCACAGCACAATATCTCTCCACAAACATTAACCAACGAGAGAGCGCGCATTTCCAATATTATGTTTTGAGTAGAATCCCTTTGTGAGAAAAGTGCACCTGCGTATGTTAATGTAAGGAATATTGGGATTGAAAATTTTACTCCAAAATATGTGCTCGTCGTCTGAAAATACTGATGCGGAATTATTTGTAAATCATTTGACATAACTGAATGAAGTGTTTTATTTGCATTTTCATACACTGGAGTGTTTTTTTTTCGTATGAATTTAAATTAACAGTTTATTAACAATAAAATTCCAATGCGATCAGTAAATAAAAAATATTTAGTTATCTAAATTAATAAAATGTCAATTAAATATTTTTTACTGCTAATAAATTAGGATTTTCTATCGAATTAAATATTTGCTATTAATTTGAAAAACACTTTTAATATGAATTTTATTTAGCTTATTGCTTTAAAATTTCAATAAAATATTCATATACCTGAAAATTATGGAATATATAAAAGCATATATTTTCTCGGGGCCGTGGTAACCAAATAATAAAAAGCATCGCACAATTGTATGTATATATATATATATATATATATATATATATATATATATATTCCAACGGCGGGCACTTGAGTGTGATGAACCCTATACCACAAGGCCAGAAACTGCTTCTCATTTGTCGTTACTCAGCGGGCACCTGTGAACCAAAGTCACAGAGGCGAGTAGCGTTGATCTTGACATACCACCACAAACCTGTTCATAGGGTGAGCCACATTCATACATCACTACAGAAGAAAGGACAGAGAAACACAGAGAAAAAAAGTAACATCCCTCCCCAAATCGGGATTCAAACCAATGACTCACAGATCAAATGTCAGAAACGTTAACCACTCAGCCATCGATCGGCTAATACATACACACACATACACGCACTCATAATCTTAGGTCATTTTTTTATTATTAATTTTCTAAATATATTGTGTCTAATAAAAGCTTATTTAATTTTTAAATGTTTTATTTTTGAAAAGATACTATATCTAGTGTAAGTTATTAAGTCCAGAAGGGCGGGGTTCCATTCCCAATGCCGCAAAGACCGACCGAGTACATGTGATATGCATGCTCGTTGAATCTGCGGAATCAAAATCCTGTGGTCCGAGGTTGAACAGCTACGATGGGTGTAATGGTCTGGAGAAAATTTCCTCCCCTTCCAGGTTGTTTAAAATCAAAACTGAGGGAGTGGATCTTCTAGTGGGGCCATCTACCTTAAAAGTTTCAGAGCAAAGTCGTACTTTAATCTTCGTGGAGCTCTGATCATACTGCTCTCGAGCTTGGCTTGTCCAAGTGTCCTAAATAACAACAAAACATATTTCTTCTGTTCTTCTTGAACAATAGTGTTTTTATGTAATTGCGGATGAAATGCTTGTATAAGCGTGAATTGTTACTAAATCTGCATTAGTTAAGTGTGGAAGATAAAAAAAAAAAAACAGATTCTCCTACTAAGTAAATAATGGAAGGTAGTGTTTTATACTCTACAAATTCCTCATCCATTTGATTTTATTAGATCTTTAAAAATTTTATAATATATTGTTCCTTGTGAATAATTTTAAACTCTAATGTGTTTATTAATACTAATTCTACAAAAGAGATTAAAATTTTGTTGTTCTTTCATATAGAATCCAGTTAATCATTAGACTAAGAAAGATCCATGAATCCATGAAAAGTGGGAAAGACCTTACAGTAATCCCCCCCCCCCAATAATATGGTAGTCTTATAAAGCGATATCATGTCCCTTGTATAAATCGTGTTTTCCCCCATATAACGCGTTTATTCCCCACGTTATATTTCTGTACTTCGAAATTGACAAAGATTAGTACAGTTCACAATCCATTTCACGTACATTTGCACATTGAATTGTTCTCAGGAAATTAAATTAAATTTATTATTTGGACCTTTGAACATTCTGCTAAAAAAATATGTCGGTGGAACGTTATTTCAGGTAGTTCTTACAGCGAATAAATGGTCAATAGAACGATTTTTGGAATGATTTGATTTATTTGAAATGAATTGTTTCTTAATTACATTTGTACAATTTTTATTTAAGACGTTCTTACTTTGATTTTAATACAGCGAGCACATTTCATTCACATTTTTTCTTAGTATTCGATTTAAACCCCCCCCCCTTAGCGAGAAAAATTAAACGTGAACCATGTGTACATAACGCGTTATACGAGGTCATACTAGCGCGTTTTACGAGAATGCTTGTGCTACGCTTTTTCCTATAACGCCCAACCAATAAACAGCGTTATAGAGGGAATAACTGTATTTCCTTGTTCAAATCTAAAATACTTTAGGTGTCTTCTTACGAGTCTTGATAAAACTGTCTGCTGTACATGACTGCTCTTAAAAGTGATAACCCTTGTTTGCCTATCAGTCATAAATCGAGGGAGAATACCAAGATGAAGGAAGCTTAAAAGTTTAGTACCCATTAATGCTTAATGGAGAAGATTTCTTAAACTATACAAATTCTTCACTCATTTGGTTTTATTGAACTTTTAAAATCTTTTATTTTTCCCAACACATAGTTCCAAACTCTAAAGTGTGCACTAATTCTATTAAGGTGCATAAATTTTTATGCCGTCTATAATGATTGATGGGAGGTGTTGATGTAATTTTTGTGCCGTTTATATGATGAATGATCGGACATGTTGATGTAATTTCAACAAATAATTCATTCATTTGGTCTTAGTGGATCCTAAAAATCTTATACTACTAATTGTATATTTTTTAAATTCTGTTGTTTACTTTCTGATGGTATACATACTGCAATCGAAACAACTTTAATTCAAAACAGTACCCACTTGGGTACTCGCGTATTTGCGTCATCTCAGCATTCATAGATGAAAGAACTTAAAGGAAAATTTTTCTTATAATTATATAAAAATGTCTGTTTCTAATTGTGTTTACACTTTTTATATTTAGAAAAAGAAATGCTCGATACTTTTCCATTATTCTGGCTTTTGATCCTAATGAAACAGCAGGTTTCTCATGGAAAACCAAAAATAATACAGCGAATCTTTTTGGTGCAAAATGGACTAAAAAGTGATAAACAGTGGTAAACAAGCTACAGCTAATTCGTGCAAAAGATGGCTTGGTGATAATATTGTCGGTTAAAAGAATCATTACGGTCACACATCACTTAGGGCAAAAAACAACTAAATACAGAAAAATTATATTTTGTTTCATTAAGAAAAAGATGCTATTACATTATACTTAGGCAATCGATCACCGATAAGTTGTGAAACAGTTTGATAAACAGTGGTAAACAAGCTACAGCTAGTTGATGCAAAAGATGGCTTGGTGATAATATTGTCGGTTAAAAGAAGCATTACGGTCACACATCACTTAGGGCAAAAAACAACTAAATACAGAAAAATTATATTTTGTTTCATTAAGAAAAAGATGCTATTACATTATACTTAGGCAATCGATCACCGATAAGTTGTGAAACAGTTTGATAAACAGTGGTAAACAAGCTACAGCTAGTTGATGCAAAAGATGGCTTGGTGATAATATTGTCGGTTAAAAGAAGCATTACGGTCACACATCACTTAGGGCAAAAAACAACTAAATACAGAAAAATTATATTTTGTTTCATTAAGAAAAAGATGCTATTACATTATACTTAGGCAATCGATCACCGATAAGTTGTGAAACAGTTTGATAAACAGTGGTAAACAAGCTACAGCTAGTTGATGCAAAAGATGGCTTGGTGATAATATTGTCGGTTAAAAGAAGCATTACGGTCACACATCACTTAGGGCAAAAAACAACTAAATACAGAAAATTATATTTTGTTTCATTAAGAAAAAGATGCTATTACATTATACTTAGGCAATCGATCACCGATAAGTTGTGAAACAGTTTGATAAACAGTGGTAAACAAGCTACAGCTAGTTGATGCAAAAGATGGCTTGGTGATAATATTGTCGGTTAAAAGAAGCATTACGGTCACACATCACTTAGGGCAAAAAACAACTAAATACAGAAAAATTATATTTTGTTTCATTAAGAAAAAGATGCTATTACATTATACTTAGGCAATCGATCACCGATAAGTTGTGAAACAGTTTGATAAACAGTGGTAAACAAGCTACAGCTAGTTGATGCAAAAGATGGCTTGGTGATAATATTGTCGGTTAAAAGAAGCATTACGGTCACACATCACTTAGGGCAAAAAACAACTAAATACAGAAAAACTATATTTTGTTTCATTAAGAAAAAGATGCTATTACATTATACTTAGGCAATCGATCACCGATAAGTTGTGAAACAGCTTACGCCAGAAATAAACACTGGCGTTTAAATATATTTCATCTGTAAGTGATAATTGTTTAGTTTATAAAATATAAATGTTTGTATTATTCTTAAGTAGTTTCTGAAAACGTAAACATTTTTAAATAATGCATGATACAAATGGAATATTGATGACAATAAGTTCGTATATTTTTCTTTCGCGTTATGGCGAATATCAAAAGTGGGTGTATAATGGTAAAGTACAAAATTTTCTTACTATAGGTTAAGCACTAATTCTGTGCATACGTTTTTGAATAAAATTAGTCTTAATGCGTAAGTATCGACACTTCTCCGAAATGAAAAGTTGGAAAATATAATTATATGTCATTTTTTGACACAAAGTACAGCAATACAAAAGAAGACAAGCTTTTTGCTTTATAAAATCCTTTAAAATTTTTTTAATGCTTTTTTTTCAGGCAATGATCTGAATTTGCAGATTGTAAAAAAAATATCTAAAGGATATATTCCAACAGGCGTACATGTGGCAGATATCCTCTCATACTTCAACAAGGATAAGTGTGGAATTTAGGACCTTTCCCTCCAAAAACACATTAATCTTCCAATATACCACAGTGACCTTTGGTCGTACCATTACCAAATAAATTGAACTTTTATATGTATTTTATTTAAATGGTAAACATAATGTTCTAAGATACCGTATCTGGGTTACCTAGTAACGCCAATTTTTTGTAAAAGGTTCAATCCTTTGGATGAATACGTTTCAAAGAAAGAAATCCGAAAAGCTTTTAGGAACTCGCTTTGTCAGAGAAAGCATAAAGTCAATCCCTTTTTATAACCTGTTGCTGAAAAGGACCTTTAACTTTTCAATCAGATTAAGCAAATCGGATTTAGGAGACAATTCGGTAAAGTAGGGATTGAATTTTCTCTTTCCTTTAATGTAGAATTATCACATATCGAAGCCTAGTTTTTTCTAGTTACTTGTGGTAAATCCAGTTGGGGTAGAAGACCAACCAAGGTGTCGACTTCTTCAGTGGATCATTGTTAAAATTTACAAGCCTATGTATTAAAAACGCCACTAACTGCAGTAAACACTCGTTTTAACGAACTCGTAGAAGCCAATGAAATAGTTCGTAAAAAAGAAAAATAATGTATTAAATTAATAAGATCTGATTATTTTACTCTACTAACTTTTTCTTTTAAGTTTCTATTAGAAAGAATTATTTAGAATGCAATATACATACATACATATATACATAATATATTTATATATATATATATATATATATATATATATATATATATATATATATATATATATATATATATACATACACACACACACACACACATATATATATATATATATGAGAAACACATGCAAAAAATAAGATTCACCCTAGAAACAGAACTTATATTCATTTGATTGATTGCATTTCAAAACGCAATTTTCTAAAGCTCAAACCGCGTCTGGCTATAAGTTTTCAAAGCCAACCGCCTGGTGCCTTTTTTTAAATCCCTTATGTTCAATTTGATAGAAAAGCAGTTGGATTTCTCTTTAATGATATTACCATAAATAGGAATGTTCATTCTTCTCATTTTTCTCTGCCAAAGAAGCAAAGATTTTTGTAGTTGAGGATGTTTTGCCTCTCTTCATTATTTTCGAGAGTGAAAGTTACTGTTTCCTTTTCAAGATTTTTTCTGAAATTTTAAAATTGTCCTGAGGATGTTCTTTTAAATTCCATACTTTTTTTTGGAAATTATTGTCGCATTTAATATTTTTGCCTCTTTCAGAATTTTTTATTCCTAACGTTCGTTTTTTTTCAACCGTGACAAATCCTCAAAGGAATCGGCACAATCTCTCTCGACAAACGTAACTTCATAATTTGAGCTGTTCAATTGAAACCAACTACAAAACAAGAAACGACAAATTTTTAAATAGGGTTTCTTTTTTGTGCCCTTTCTTTCTTTCCACTCGAAACACAGAAATGATTGAATTCGGCACCAGTTCTTTCCTATCAAATGTCTGATATCCACCTGTCTTCAACAATTGTTCCCACAATATCTGGAACAATTTCACGTGTCCCTTCGTTGTTCAAGAATAAATCAAGTTCTCAAGCGTTATATAAAAAAGAATCAAATAAAAAAATTGAAAAAATATCAGGGTATAAAAAAAATCAGAAGAAAACTAGTCGTCAGAAGCGAAAAAGAGATTTTTTTTTAATTTTTAGTTCGTAAATGGGAGTTAAAATTATCCTTGTGTTTACGATGTCAGAGAAGGCACCTGCCACTTGTTTATAAAAACGAGCGTTTACTGTACAGTAATTCTAATTATCATTAGTAAATAATTCTGCACCTTTTAAGTACAAGAAACAATGCTTTGACACCGGGGTACAAAAAACTGATTGCTGAAAATGTTACCATTACCCCAATTTTATTATAATATATTTGTAAAATGACTTACATAAAGAAATGAAGTCAACACTGAATAAACGTAGACACAAGCTATTGAAGTGCAGGTGAAGTCAACAAAAAGAATACAAATGTAAAGTATAAAACGAAGCAATTGTAAATCGAAAAAGTATTTTCAAAATTGTTTTTGTTGATGCGTGTACGAGAAGGAAAAGATTCATAAAGAAATACTTTCCCTCGCGAAAACTAACTGGAATATTCCATTATTAAATATTATTCTCTAGAAAAAATACTTATCATAAATAATTTAGAAACGGAAAAGGGTTCTTTGAAAGTTTTGATAGATGTGTGTGCAGAAATGTAAATCTGTTTCTTAGATTGGAACATTAGTTTTCTACTCCAAATGAAATTACCCAGTAGATAAATAATTTTAGACGGGAAATATTGTGAGAGTTCCATTTTCAATACATAATCAACATCTTTTAATGAAAGAAGCTTAACTTAAAAATATATTTAATCATTTTTTAATATCTTACTAGGAATTAAAATTCTGCAATAATTGGGTGGGGGCTGGGAGATTTTAAGATTTTACACAAAATATATAGATTCAAATTTGCCCTTTTATGAATCGTATAATGTTGCCGTTGTTACTTATGATAAGGCAAACTCGCTTTGCCGTTGATTAGACAAATTTAAGTCAGTAGGGTGCGTCTTTCTTTTAACGAGAACACCACGAAAATGAAAGTAGGACTTTGCTCTAAGATTCCTACAATTGATGGTACCACCAGAAGATCCACTCCCTCAATTTTGACTTTGATCTGAAGGGAGAGGAAATTTTCTCCAGATAATTACACCCATGATAACTCGATTATTTCTAAATTATTAAAGTGTTTCTGGCACTAGCATCTGCAAAACAAAATGTAAATTTTTTAGGTGCAAGTATTTTTTAGAAACTCATAAATGAAAAAATACCTATTATATTATTATTACAAAATTGCTTATTGAAAATTTTAAAAGGAAAAAAAAAATTATTTCATGATTTTTTTTCCCGCAAATTTTATATTTATTATAAAAATATATAAAAACTAAAAAAATTTTAATTAAAATTATCTCATTTATTTTTCATGCTAAATATTGATTTCTTTAATCGCTTAATCGAATTAGTTATGCATTTTAATTTAGTAACTTAAAGTAAGTAGGTGTCTTTCTAATCATTGAAAAAATGACTTATTTCATTTCAACCAATCACTATACTGATTTTCGAATCATTGTGTTAAAAGAGAAATAAGTGTATGTGGGATCGACGAACAAAACTAGAATTAGGAATTTTTAATTGATCAACCTTGCATATCATAGAAGACCAGATTTAATCAATTGCTTGTGCTTCCCCAGATTCGTCCTTTTCCCTGTGCTCTTTTTGTTATTTCTTCACAACCATATTTTCAGAGAAATACGTCAATATTCAACCGTGTATCTTAAATTATAATACCATTTATTCAATCTTAAAGTTGTCATCTCTCCGCCACAAATAGTTTTATCCCGCACTTAGTCGACGAAGGAGGAGCTATTAAGCTGTGGTTGTTGTTGGCTTATTCTCTTTAGAGATCTGACATTTTGTCAGATCAACTACAAATAATTGTTGACAGTTAGAAAGTCGATGACTAGCAGGGGATAGGAGGCTAAATCCTCCTGGGAAAGTCCGACACAATCCAGGATATGTTTGGAGAAGGCTGGATGATCACAGCATTTTTTACAAGTGGGATAATTTTTTGTTCCAAGTTCAAACGATAAACATTTTAGATATCCACTTGAGAATCTGGCCAAAGCAGTTTGAGATTTTCGGTCACATTTTAATTCCAGAAGAGTTCCAGGAGATGCTCCAGAGTACCATTGGCGTGTGAGTGGAATTTGCCAGATTGAATGTAGTCCAGATTTTTCATTAGAGTAAAGTACCTGATATGTAAGTGATGAACCAGTAGGCGTATCTTCCACACTGCCCTCTATGTCCAGTCGATCTGCGGTCTCATTGCCATTAATATTTACATGGGATGGAATCCATTGGAGTCATAAATCATGGTCTTAGGAGATCGTTTTCAATTTCAGCAGAATAGATATATTTGTTTCATCGTTTGTAGAGAACCAGTCACTGAGATGTTGCAGTGCTGCGCGGCTGTCCGACAAAATCCATAGTTCTCCAAAATTGCAGTTGCTGGAAACGATAACAACAAGTCCCATCGTAATCGTTATCAAATCGCTTCTAAAGACTAAACAAGAACCTGAATTTAATTTGGGCATACGATTTATGAGACGATATTCTTTAAAATGAGGCAAAATATAAGTAAAATATTGAACTATAAAAATGTGGTTAAAAATATACAGTAATATGGATATTTTACGAGATTTTACTGAACATTCCCTTTAAAAATATGTAAATAAAAATGTTCATTGTAGACAGGCAAAAATGTTTTCATTTAACAGTGGTTTTAAGACTTTTCGATTAGAGGTAACGTCTTGACTTTAATCATGATAAATTAAAGAAATTAAAGATTAAGAGATATAGGATAACATGCGGAAAAGTATTATTATGGCTTTCAACTCTTAACAAAATAAAGAATTGATCTAATTTGAAAATGGAAACCATAATTTTTGAGCTACACATAACTTAGATTTTTAAACAAAAAAACTTTTTTGATAGATAATATTACTAAACTTAATTATTAATCAGAAACTTTTTATGTATTTTTCTTATTAATTTTATTCAGGAGATAATTTTTTAAAAAAATACATTTCATTGCATATTTTTTCAAAGAATGACACTTAAGGCTAGAGACAGCTTTTTCTTAAAAATTATATTTTAATTTTCTTTTATCTTGTTTTTAGATAAATTATGGCTAAATATGATTTTATGCAAAATTCCAACTACATATAGCATATTTTTTATGAAATCGGTTTTTCTGGCCAATTTTAGTGAAAATTTAACAAAAAGGTTAACACTCTATAGAAAATTGCTATGCATCAATGTCAATTTGTTGTTGCTGTTGGCTTATCCTCTTTAAAGATCTAACATTTGTCACAGATCAACTCCAATAAACTGTTGATAGTTAGAAAGTCGAGTACTAGCTGGGGATCTGAGGATAAATCCTCCTGGGAAAGTCCGACGCAATCCAGAATTTGTCTCGGTGAGGCTGGATGGTCACAGCCTTTTTTACAAGTGGGATAATATTTTGTACCATGTTTAAACGACAGAACATTTTAAGCATTTTAGATGTTCACTTGAGAATCTGGCCAGGGCAGTTAGGGATTTTCGATCACATTTTAATTATAGAAGATTTCCAGGAGATGTTCCAGAGTACCATTGGTGTGTTGGTGGAATTTGCCAGATTGAATGTAGCCTAGATTTTTCATTAGAGTAAAGTTCCTGTTTTGTAAGTGATGAACCAATGGGCGTATCAGCTATTAAGTGGTTATGTGAAGGCAAAACTTCAGAAAATTCCCAAGTGCCCACGATGACTGCGTGTAGAAAGCAGGACTTGTGTGGGACAGGTACGTGTAGAAAGCAGGTACCATTCATTTTTCCCATGAGGACTATTTAGACTGAGTTGTACAATTTAAAATAGATTTTGAACCATTACAAACATCTAAACAAGAGATCGAATACAAGAATTGCTGAATCGAAAGCTAGAGCGGATCAACTTATTCAGAAAGCCATACTCATTCAGTTGTTGATCTACGGCGATGTATGATGCGTTTCTGCTATGCAGATGCAAATCTACCATGGTGGGTGGATGATAGTCTTCATGGTTTCCTTTTTTTTAACATATGAAAACAGCCTAAGAAATATATTAAAATTATGCGAATTAATCTATGGGATACCTTTCTGAAAGTCAATAATATTCTACAAATACTAAAAACTTGATAGCAGCCTCTATTTGTAAATTATTTTCCACGCAGAACCAAATTAAAATCAAACAATATTTTATACATGAGCAAATTTTCATATTAGTATATTCTAATATTTTCATCCTTTTATTTACCATCGATATTTCCAAGTTGCACTTATCGAAAATATATTCGGAATCAGATCATTTTTCGAATCAGTTCTTGTTGAGTCAGCTCTTTCAAAAGAAAACAGATTACATTTGGCTAAAAAAAAAAGAAGCAGAATGACTAGCATTGTCAAGCTCCAACGGAATAGAACGGAAAAACTGATTCCAGATAAATTTTATCACAAGTTGAACTCTAAAAATAACTTTTTAGATTGTGAATTAATCGGTGACAGCAGTTAACAAGTGTGAAGTATGTAAAACTTGAAATGCAGATAGGTTGATGTTTAATTTTAGCATTTCGGAAGATTACGCATATTAAATAAAACTCTCTTATTAACTCATTGTCTTGCGCAATACAAATAATGAACAATTTCCCCAAGAGAAAAATTATCGCTTAGTTTTTAATAAGATTAATTGTAGTTTAAATTCATTTTTTTAAAATCATTTCTTGGAGTATTTTGCTTTAAACTGTTTAATTGTTTCAGTGGCTTTAGTTTAAATATATTATAACCAACAAATTACCTGTTTTATTGAATAAGTTTATTATTTTCTTTAAAATATTCTCAGGTGTATTTTTGTTTACGTTGGAAAAATTATTTTATTCTGTTGCCGAAACTCTGAGAATAAAATAAATTACAAGCTAAAAAATTCTTTCATATGCGAGCAATTGAGATTATGAATTTATAAAACATTTTGCAACATTTAAAATGTAGTTATACAATTTTGTAAGGTTAAAAATGGTATAAATTTAAGTATTGAAAAAGGTATAATTCTGAAGTGCTAACATTCTTTTTAATTAAATTACAACAATTAATTAATAACAACAATTATTTTTTAAAATAACTATGAATAACACTTGTGTAAAATTTAGCATTAACGAAGAAAATATTTTATTTGTATTTTATTTTTGTATTTTTTTAGTTTACGAAATGAAAATCATTACTTTTCAGATTCTTATTAAATTTTCTTTTTATCTTGTATAATTGTTATTTCATCAATACTTATTACAAGGAAACAATAATATTTAATTTAGAATTATTTAAAATAAATGATTTTACATTTGAAAATATAATTACAAATGACATATTACAATGAAATACATATATATTTCCTTTATAAATTTTTAATCACTTATAATATTTTTTTAATTAATAAATGATTCAGATAAATTTACAGTGCCTTAAAAAATTTAAAAAGTACATTTTTTTCTTATATTGCTATAGCAATCTGTTTTACAGTTAGTCTTGAATTTATTTCTAGGTATAATAGTAAGATATAAAAACATTTAACCGAATTAATTTTGAAATTTCTGTCATAAAAAATATGTTTTCAATTTTTAACGTTACCAATAAGAGAATTTTTAAGCGACTGTTTCTTGGTGTGAAGAACTTATGGAATTATGAAATCTATTGGAAAGATGCTCCCTGTATACTTCCATTTTGCTTAACTCAATTTGGTTTGCTGATTGTTAATTTGCCTTTCTTTCAGAAAGGCAATATTTATTTGTAGCACAAAAATATACCTTTTAAAGAATAAAAAGATATGTATTATTCATTTAAATAACCATTTAAAGTATCAAATTATACAATTAAGAAACAAATTGCAAATATTTTATAATTGTATTACACATAGTAGTAAATTGAAATACTTTTCGTAGAAATGTGATACGGTGAACTATATATTTAAGAGATTATTTTAACTGAACAAAATAGATTTTACTGCTTAAATGTTAATGTTGCTTGCTTGCAGTTAAGGACGGTCCTACCATCGAGTAATGAAGAGTTTGCTAAAAATTATCAAAAATTAATCACAGCTTCATATTTAAATATGTATTTTTAATCACAATTTTTTATAATTAATTTATAAAAAATTATAAATTAATTAAAAATATCTTTAAATTAATTTTGATTAAAATTTCTAATATTTTTAGTAACAATTAATTAGATACATTAAATTGACAGTAATTTCTCTAAAATAATATTTAATTTTATTGTTTAATTTTATTTTTTTATATGATATTAATCTAAATGTTAATTGAAACAAAGCATTTGATTAACGAAGTTAAATGCATTTGTCTGCATATAACATTGTTAATTAAATATTTTGTAAATTTTATGCGAGATTAAATTGAGCATAAATGAAGAATTTTTCAACTGTAAATCTTGCTCTTGTCAATTAGATTACCTCGTTATTTTAAATATCTGAAAACTTATCGAAGTTGAAATGCAAAAATATCTAATTTTCATATATATCTAAAAAGACAAATTAATTATTAAGAGTTTATTTGCAATTAATTTCGAGTCATAAATTCTAAGAGAATGGACTTTTTATGATAAATCTCTAAAAATATCTTAAATTGTATTCGTTTATTGCGAATCCTTATCAATAAAAAACAGAATTTCGCCATAACCAAATGGTTAATTGCTGAAGTTCTGAAAGAGGCAGCGAAATTTTAATGAACACAATTTAAGCAATCTAAAATACAATGGAATGAAACTTCGAAAATATACTAAAACTTGTATATTTGCGTTCTTTTTGTTCTAAAAAAACTTTAAAACAATTGGTCTATAATTATAAAAAATAAAATCCTGACGATTTTGACAAATGCATAAATAAATCCCACTTCAGAATTCGTAGTAATTCTCTTGAAAATACCAAAGGCAAATATATTATTTTTTTCTGTTAATATTTTTCGAGTATTTACTTATCAGATAATTGTCAAATATTCTGCATATTATTTGTTCTCTTTCTGTTCCAGTTTAAAATGATCTTATTATAAAAAATTTAAAAAAGAGTTACCTGTGTTCCGTAACTTCAGCCATCTTCTGAAGAGTGAATTTTCAAAGTCCAACTATTTGATTTTCTTAAATGAATGATATTGTACAGGACGGTCACTCAATTTCAACAAACAATTGCACGTTGCGCTTGGAAAAACCATTTCATTCATCCGTCCATGTCTTTCGGAACAAAGCTAGCAAGTTCATAAAAACCGTTACCAAATGAATTATCGAATTATTGAGTTAGAATATGCATGGAATTCGTTCGAAATTATCGTCTGGCACCGCTTTTATTGTCAGCTCCGTCATAAACGTATGAATTATTCGAATCTCGGAGATGTTATCGTTGCAAAATCTTCTTCAGAATGGAGAGCAGAGGACGTGGTTGCAAACGCTCTGCACAAGCGTCGAAAATAGTCAATAAGATGTTCCTGACGTCACGTGTAGTAATCGATATTGGGGTCCGGCACTTTGGAGAAAGGTAAGTGTCTCCCCTCGCGGAAACACGCTGCGTAGGCATGTTTCCATTTATAAATATGATATTTGAATTTGTCTGGTTCATAGATGATATACAGTATATTCTGCGCATTCAATGAATTAAAATGCGTGGCTTTGGCAACCGAAACATTCGTGCAAAAGCCTAGTTGCCAAAGTAAATGTTACCCCAGTTTTTGTTTCGTTTTTCAATTTTGTGGGAAGGAGACCTATATATAAGTTTTAAGTATCCGAATTCCAAAACTTACTGTGTTAAATTTGAAGGAAACCCGAATTGTAAAAGTTTTTTACATTGGCGGTTTTAGAAGAAATCATCTCTCTCTCTCTCTCTCGCTCGCTTGCTCCAAAAGATAATAAAAACTTTTCACGTCGATAAAATAATTCATAGAAATATTGTAGAATAATGAAATAGTGATATAAACTTGCTGTTCAAGTACTATATGGTACATTTTCTTGGCATCATAATTTTAAGTTTGCTTTTGAATGTAAAGCTATTTAATTTCTATTTGATCGCAAGATTTATTAAATATCATGAGTAAAAGTATGAAAAATATTTTATTCTGTCTATCTTATTAATCAAAAATTCTCATTTAAAAATAGTTTCCATAAATACTTAATATTTATGTGTGTTAGTTTATTGGTTTATCACTCTACGCGATAATATTTTTCAAACAATTTCAACTGTATCTCCATTTTAAGTTATCCGCCTATGTTTAAAAGTTGAATTTCAACTACATGTGTCACTTTTTTGTGAATTTAGCATTTAGAACTTTCCAGTTTCCAAAAGAGTTTTTTTTGTTTTATTGTATGTCAAATAGAGAAGTTACAGAGATTTTAAAATATGTAGCGTGTCTTTTGAAAAACGAAACAAGAAGCTGCATTTTCAAACCGGAAGTAATAAAGAAAGTGATATTTTATTTTTTGACTATTTCTAATTGGCATGTTTTTCTATTATATGTTGATTAATAGCAATAAGTATGAGGATGCTAACTGGTTTAAATATTCGAAAAAAGTGGCAACATCGTCGCCATCACACGCGCGAGAATTACTTTAAAGGCGATTTTCTCTAAACTTTCATATTCACAATACTTTCTAACTCCATTAACCCGATATCTCAAGTAATAAAGAAGATACTTGCTATGAAACTTGTGCCCTGCATGTTTTATATTAAATGTTATTATCTATGTGAAATGAAGCAAAATTATTAATATATATGAAGAATATTT
Organism: Latrodectus elegans; assembly: GCA_030067965.1. Taxonomy (NCBI): domain Eukaryota; kingdom Metazoa; phylum Arthropoda; class Arachnida; order Araneae; family Theridiidae; genus Latrodectus; species Latrodectus elegans. The sequence continues at coordinate 8,445,567 of CM057812.1, forward strand.
TTCATTTAGAGCTATTTTTATATAACGCTGTAAATTTCATAAATATCCATATTTCTGCATATTTTTAATAATATTTTCTTTAGCGCTGCATATTTTTCTTAGGCTTTGCTTCATTTCAAAGAATATTGTCACATAAACACCATGAAGTAATTAAATTAAAATAGATGCGTTACATTTTCCTGTAGAGTGTTAACCGTTTTCTTAAAATTTCACTAAAATTTTCCGGAAAATAACCTATTTCACCAAAAGTATGGTATATGTAATTAAAATTTCGGCTTATTTTATGTTTTTACATCATAATTTATCTAAAAAGAAGAGAAAAGAAATTCAACAAACTTTTATGATAAAGTTGCCTCAAACTAGGAGAATACATTAAGAACTAAAGGAGGTGGGTGATCTTTTGTATGGATGCCTTGTATGGGGAAATGATTGAATGTTTTCCAGTTTCTTTTCTTGCCTCTGGTGAATATTTTTCAATGTCTATAAAGAGAGGATATTTCAAAGGCAGTTTACGTGGTGAAAAATAAAATGCTTTACACCAGCTGTGTTACGTTAGGCTGTTCACAATCAGGTATCGAAACATACATGCCTAATGTTAGTGTTGAACCCAAGAACTGCTGAACTGAAGGTCAAATCCATTTCGCCAATAGGTAGGCTGATATTTAAGTATGGAAATGTTAATTTAAAATATGTAATATGCCATTAGGTCATATATATATATATATATATTGCCAACCGCGGGCCTTGGGCGACTAACACTTCGCCGCAAGAATATGTGGAATATAATACTCCTTTATCATTACGCGGTGGGCACCTGTCAACCAAGTCACGGAGGCGAGTAGCATTTCCCATGTCACTCCTCCACAAACCCGTTTATAGGGTTGGTCACATTCATTCATCATCTCAGAGAAGTACTGAGAGAAACATCCACTCCCGAACCGGGATTCAAACCCAGAACCAATAGCTTAGGAGTCAGAAATGCTAACCACTCAGGCATCGATAAAATAGTTTCCGCTTTAAAAATAACAATGCTAAGTTTTATATTCAAAACAAACAAGTAATATTCATTTTTTTTATTTTATTTATTTTTCTATAAATGTACTTTAGATTTTTTTTATCCGTCAGTACTTTATTACTATTTCTGAAATTATATTACTTGAGAGAAATCACTTAAGGAATAGGAATAAATATGGAAATATGGATTTACTGCCACATGCACTTTGTAGCACAACACATTTTAAGAATCGTGCCAAATCCTCCTCCCTCTTTGCTGACGCTCGCCAAACATGAAGAACCACTTCAGAATTTCTTTTACGTCGTGATCCCATCTTGTTTCATTCCGTATGTTGCATAGAATGCTAAAATGCTGAGATTATGTCAACATTTTAAAATTGCGACAAGGAATACATGGGTGATTTAGTCTCTTATCCTCCTCTCCCCCCCCCCCTTACGTAAAAACATTGAAAGGGGAAAAATAATTATTCTCTACGTACGTTTGAATAAAGAAAGGGTTACACTCCGACTAAGAACACCTTTGCTGCCTCAAAATTCTTTCGAGGATTTTTTTGAAGATAGACTCATGTGTAATGGACGGTAGAAATACAGGATGACGAAAGACTTGAGAAAATAAGGAATGATAAAGAGATTTACGTTGTCGAACAAGAGAATGATGCAGTTCCAAGATCTCCAGCAAAACTAACAACTGAATGGATAACAGGATTACAGTACTTATTTTGGAGGGAAAAAAAAAACAAAAAACAAAATGTTTTTATGCATTGAAAAAATTGCAAAAATATATTTTTAAAAAATTGAGTTTTTAAATCGAAAAAGATAAATAATTACTTTGCCTGATTTCCATCAATAAAATGAAAGTAAAAACTCTTTATAAGTAAGAATCTTATTTTGTGTGTGTTTCTTACAGTGCTTTCGAAGTAATTTTTTCTAATATGGTATTTTATTTATAAAGAAGATGTAGTTTGGTAAAAAAAAAAAATCAGATGTTAATAACCTAATACATTATTTTTCTATTTCACGAACTGTTTTACCACCCCCTATGATTTCGTGAAAACGAGCGTCAAATTTTATAAGTCATAAAATATAAACGAAAACTAATTTAAATGCGACAGTTATAAATACAAGTTAAAATACAATCAATTAAAATATATCATTAAATAAATACAGTATTTTGTTCATAGGCCCTTCAAGAATCACTTTCCTGAATTTAGGGGCTTAGATGTCACACTGAATTTCTAACACAGCGATTTAAAATTCGACCCTATTTTAGCATTAATATCACTTTTAATCATAAACGCAGAATTTTTCGAAAGCAGACTAGCAGAGTGGATAAAATCTAAAAGTTGTGTAAAATATTGCATTACATAAGTTTTTGGTTTTCGAAAAACAAGAAGGGGAGGGAATGTATTACGTTAAGTAATTTATCATTGAAGATCTAGTTTTGATCGCGTTTAAATATCATTTTGATGCTAAGCCTAATGCGTGAAATTTAAAATAAATTCGTTGAAAGGATTAGAATACACGTGGATCTCTTTTGGTCATTATAATTAAAATATTTAGCCTCAATTATTTTGAAAATACCCGGCCGATAAATAGTGGTTAACGTTTATGACTTCTAGACGATTGGTCGCAGGTTCGTTTGGTTTGTTTGTCGCTCAACGGTCATTTTTGGCACACGAGGGCTAATTAGACCGGGGTATACGATTTAAAATGGATTCCGAACCACTACAAACATCCACACCCAAGGTGGGATTCGAACCCACGAACTGTTGAACCGAAGGCAAGAGCGCTAACCATTCGGCTGCCAGCTCAACAGTTGGAACATAGAAGTTCCTTTCCCTCCATTCGAAAAAAAAATTTTGGAACAATTGATATTAGAAATTTATCAGACAAATTATTCGATTTGAAGTACTGAATAAATAATAGTAAAAATACGTCAATATGTTCTAATGTTCATGAAATATTTCATTTTTAGAGAACATAAAGCCATATTTCATCAGTATACAAATGTAATTATTTAAAAATATTGATACAAAAAGCAGTTGAGGGAAAAATAAACGCATTTTTCATTATTTTTTATAAATATTTTAAAGCGTATTTATATTCTATAGGGGCTGAACCCTCGTGGCAAAATGTATACACAATTTTTAATTTGATAAATAATAATGTCTTTAAAAGCATTTTATTACTATATTTCACTGAAAAATATGAAACTTTTAAGTTGATATAACTAAAACTATTGATAAAAAAAATTGAAAGATTTTTCTAACGTAAAATTGAAAATGTATATGAAATACAAAATTTTTTTAGTGATGCAGCGTAATAACTTTCGAACTGTTTTGCCTTAGAGTCTAAGACAAAAGACCACTTTTGCAATTCCGTAAATCATTATTAATGTATGCATATTTCAGCTCAAAAAATTCTTATTCTTCAACCATTTTTTACCGAAGTTGGGAATAAAACTAAAAGGAAATCGCTGAAATAAAAATTATAGTGTCGTCTTTTTTATCTTTTACAATTCTAAATCTTAAAGAAATAATACCATTGTAACAGAATACGTCGATATTAAAATAAATTATCAAAATGACGCAGGCCTGTAAATTGTATTTACATAAATTTTAAACAATAGCAGGGCTGTATAATAAAAAATAATAATTAAAATAATAATAATAAAATTATTATAAAATTAATGTCATTATTTTAACACGTTTAAGAAAAAATTTTAAGTTGTGGCAATTATTTCAAGCCTAGTTATTGTATGCTGAGAGAACTTTGTTTCATAAATGTTTTCCTTATAAAAACACCGCCAAGGACAACAGTTAATTACTTCAAAGATTTTATCTTAATATAATATTGAAATTTAAAGTATTTTTTTATTTTGGTAATGATTTTACGTTAAGATATTTGTCAAAATTTACTAGATTAATTTTTGTACTTATACTTTAATTAACAAAACCACTTGTTTTGCTTATATAAATGAGTTAAATCTTATCTTTTGTTTGATATTTTCGATAAACTTTTTAATCATTTACATGTTAAAAGCAGAATTTTTTTTAATATATTCCACACAAACAGAAAAAAAATTGAGGAATTTCTTTTTTAGCCTTAATATCTGACATTAACGTTTAAAAATATTTAATTCTTTCAGCATTTTTAAATTTTTAAAAAAACATTGACTATATATTTTGTAGATGCCAACCGATGGCTGAGAGATCAGGTTCCTCACCTGTAAGTTGTTGGCCCCGGGTTCGAATCCCGGCTCTGGTATGGATGCTCCCTTCTCTTTGTGTTTCCTTGTCCTTTCTTCTGAGCTAGTGAAGGAATGAATATGGCCCACCCTATAAATAGGATTTTGGAGGTGTAACGAGGTATGCTAATCGCCTCAGTGACTTGATTAACAGGTGCCCACCGGATAACGATAAATGAGTAACAGTTTGCATCCTTGTTGGGGTGAACCCAGAGCCTACTGTTAGGGAAAAAAAGCAAATTTTGAAAATAGTTGAGTTTTTTTTTTTTTTTTTTTTTTTTTTTACTAAACACTTTTGTCTTTATTCTCATGAAATTTCCATCTGTCAAAAGTTTATAATTTTATCTTTCGTTCAGCAGTCATTTTTGAACAAACGGTCCGATTAAAGCAGGACTTTGAGCTTAAAGCGAGTTCCGAATTATTACAAATACTCATGCCTTGAACAGGATTCGAACCCACGAACCTGAACAGAAAACTAATGTGTTAACTATTCACTATCACTCCAGATAACTGCTGATAAGTTCCATTCAAAGAATAATTTTTGTAGTTCAATTTTTTGTTCTATGATTTACTGGCCCATAAAACAGAAAGCATATTTGTCATCAAATAGTACTTTAAAAATAAATTAATGAAATATAGTATAACCAAATAATAATATATTTTAATCACTAACCAATGAGAAAAGATATTTACTATAATAACTCCTAAAAATGTTTAATATCTCTTGAAAATGTTGAAAATATATTTTTAACAATACACTCACACATAAGTCAATTAAAAGAGCTAAAACAGGAGATTTGGAATCATATGATAATAAAAAACATTATGTTATTTTTAAAATGTGTTTTATATATATATATATATATATATATATATATATATATATATATATATATATATATATATATATATATATATATATATAATTAGATTAAGACGCAAAATATAGCATATCATCCAGTATGTAAGTCATGATCAAGTGAAGAGGGCGACAATTGAGGTGGCAACTTCCCCTCCTACACCATACTAAAATAAGAAAATTCAACTTTTCATATTTAACTTACGATCTCAAAACAGCAATCTTCAACACGATCGAGTACTAAAGCCCTATCATATGTGTGGCTTGGTACATAAAAGAAAATGTAAACAATAAAGCATCTATGCCATTAATATCAATTAAAGAGAAAATCAATATTTTAAAAATATTCCATAATAATGTTGGAATATTTTTATTGATCTGATACAAATAGTCATTGTTCTGTATACAATTTTTATTATTCGTGAAAGTTTTGGAAAGTCCTTAAAAAAATCGCTTCTAGAAGTTGAGTGAAAAAGTTTATTTATATTTTACCTTTCTTTTTATAATCAGTCTATTCTGAAAAGGAAAATATATTGACCAAGGTTAAATCTGGTTATTATGGTGGCTGCTTGTATTCAATGGGACTTAATTTTCTTACAAAAAAGTTAAAGTAGTAAATGCAAATTTAGGATTGTTTTTATATATGCCATATTACAATAAAATTTTGTTTCGATAACAAAATATAAATATATTACTGTAGCACTTATCTGGTTTAATAGGAACAAAGAAATAAGTTCCTTAAATAGCTCAAAATAATTTATTACAATTAAGGGTACAATTTGAGCACAACACAGATACATATACTACAAATAAAACAAAATTAAATCTAAACACATAAAGTTAAAGGGAATAGGGTAAACATGAGAGTCATATGGATATACGTCTCATTCCTACGGTTGCTGGAGAGGGACTGACTTCCTTGGTGATGACGTCATGGGTGGTGCTGAAGATATGGGGCGCTACAGACTCCCCCTCTGGCTCCGCCGACGTCCCGGCAAGGAGACAGGATTGAGGTTAAGGTTGAGGTTGTCTACGGGGTCTTCCTCTACTTTTCAATGGATACACTGGCCCTTTATCTCTAGAGGATTGTTGATAAGGCTTCAACATACTGGTATGGTAAGTACCGAGTACTTGATCAGGGGCAGCAGGATCTGCAACATCATATGTATTTGGGGATTTATTCGTTAATATAATATAAGGTCCTTCACGCTTGGGCATGAATTTTTACTTGTTTTGGTTTTGGACTTGCTCACGGGATGTAAAGTGATCCAAACTTTATCACCTGGTTGATAATAAACGGGTCTGTGCTTCTTGTCAAAGTACTCCTTTCTAGCATCTTGCTTTTGCTCTATACGTTCTCTAATTATGGGTGTAAATCGTGCAAATTCTTTTAAGTAAGGTGTTATCTCTGCGACGAAGTTATCGTTATCAATGACAGCTCTAATATCATGATTGACATCGTCTGTGGTTCGAAGTTCTCTTCCGAACTGAAGGTAAGCTGCCGTATGACCTGTAGAATCACATTTTGCGGTGTTTAAAGCAAAACGTATCATGGGTAGTTTGTCCTCCCAAGTATCATGTGAGTCACCAACTAGAATTGCTAATTTGGGTTTTAGATCTCGATTTTTACGTTCAGCAGGATTTGCTTGAGGATGGTATAAAGGTATAAGATCTTGCTTAATATCTAGGATCTTACAAGTTTGTTGCATTACAGCACTGACAAATTGTACACCGTTGTCGCTGATTAGTCTTCTAGGTAAGCCATAGCGTAAGAAGACTTCTTCTATCAATATTTTAGAGCAATTGATAGCTGTGGCATCTTTTAGGGCAAAAGTTCGACCCATCTTGTACTTGTATCTTCAACAAGAAAAATCCATTTTTTCCAGCTGGGGTCTCTGGAAGAGGACCAAACAAGTCTATTGCCAGCGTCTCAAATCTTTGTGAGTAAATAGGCGTTCTGAGTAATCCAGCAGGTTTCTGGTTGTTAGATTTGTACCGATTACATTCAGCACAATCTTTCACGTATTCGGCGATAAACTTTCTCATACCAGGAAAGAAATATCTAGAAGCAATTTTATGATACGTATTCTCAGCTCCACAATGTCCTGCCGTGGGAGAATCATGATATTGCTGTAGGACACGTTCTCGCTCGTGACAAGGGACAACTAACTGTGCTTCTTCTGACTCTGTTTCAGGCGAATATCGATACAGTATTCCCTGATTCATGAGATAACCTCTACTAGTCCAATTTACATAATTTTCATCTTTCCGTCCACTTTCAAAGCAGTCTATGATCTTTCTTACATCCTCGTCCTTCAGTTGTTCTTCGCGAATGTCTTTAGATTTCCGGGATGGTAAATCTATGGAAATAGTGTTGAAGTTACAAACAAATTTGTCCTCTGTATCAAATGGTCTAGACAGAAGATCTGCAATTACATTAGATTTTCCTGGAGTGTAAAGTATTTTCGGATGATATGACTGGATTTGAAGAGCCCATCGAGCTAAGCGTCCGGATGGCGATTTAATACTCATAAGCCACTTCAAGGGTTGGTGATCTGATGCAATAATGATTTCTTGATTTTCCACATAGCCACGGAACTTCTCAAGAGCCCATACTACCGCTAGTGCTTCTTTTTCGGTAGTTGAATAATTTCTTTCTGCCCAACTGAGCAATCGACTGGCATATTCAATCACATGTTCTTCCGGTCTTTCTCCTTGGATAAGGACTGCTCCTAGAGCGTAATTACTCGCATCAGTTCTTATGAGGAATGGTTTAGATCCATCTGGCTGAGACAACACAGGTGGTGAAATCAGCCGTCTTTTTAACTCTTCAAATGCTTTCTGCTCTGTATCACCCCATGTCCATTGTTTATTCTTTTTAGTTAAGTCACTAAGGGGTCTAGCAACTTCAGAAAAATGGGGAACATATCTCCGGAACCAGGAACAAGTCTGTAAGAAGGACTGAACTTCTTTAACACATTTTGGTGTTGGAATTTTTTGAATAGTGGATACTTTGTCAGCATCTACTTCTACACCTTTTTCAGTTATCCAATGACCTAAATACTTCACTCTGTCACAAGAAAAATTGCACTTGCTTCTATTGGCATTGAGCTTAAATATAGAAAGTCTTTCAAACACTTTTCGTAAATCTGATAAATGTTCATCAAAAGTTTCTGATAAGATAATGATATCATCAAGGTATGACAATGCAAAAACATCTTTGAGACCAGATCTAAATTTATCAATGAGACGTTGAAAAGTTGCGGGTGCGTTGCGCAACCCAAAAGGCATACGTAAAAATTTAAAAGTTACAAATGGACAGATGAAGGCTGTCTTCTCTTGGTCTGATTCATGAACTTTGACCTGATGATAACCAGATCTTAAATCTATCGTAGACATGTATTTCGTCGACTTGGCCTCAGTCAATAAATCATCCATTCTAGGTAGTGGATAGTTATCCGGAATAGTCGTTGAGTTTAACTTGCGGTAATCAACACACAATCTAATGGTACCGTTTGGTTTAGGTACTAATACCACAGGACTTGCATAAGGAGACTCACATTCCTCAATTATTCCTTCTGTTAGTAAGGAATCTAGCTCTTTCTTCAACAACTCTTTCTTTGCAGGCGTCATTCTATATGGTGGTTCAGCAACAGGTAGGCTATTTCCAGTCTGTATTCTATGTTCAATAAAAGGAGTAGGCTCTCCCCTGGCTTGAAGTTATTTTCAAATTCTTCCAGCAATGAATTTAATTTGTTTCGTTGTTCTCTTGTCAAATGTTTTCCTTCATCATTCCTCAATTTCACGGAATTAGAGGTTTCTGAAATTTCAGCAGGCATATCAGGAGAAGTTAATTTCTGCGACATTATTAATTTTGCAGTACTTACGGTTTCGGATGGTTCACGATAAAATGGGTAATGTCTGTGTGGATATTCACTAAAATGCCAAGTGCCATTCTGGATGTTAAGCACAATTCCAGCAGCCTGGAGAAAGTCAGTGCCAAGCAATGTTCTATTGCCTCTAGCGTTTGGTAATGCAATAAATTTCATACGAACTTTCTTTCCCTCTACATTAAGATTTACGACTGTTGACAAAGCTGGGACATTTCTTTCTTTTCCATCAGCAAGTACCATTGTAATATTCTTCTTTTGAAATTTGAAACCTTTCTTTTTCAATAAACTATAAAATTTCTCTCCCGCAATGGAATTTGATGCACCGGTGTCGGCACAAAAAGCTGCTTTTTCACCACAAACAGTTAAAAAATTGAGCTGGACAATGAATCTGAAGATTGTGCGGTATACAACTTTACACCATTAACAATTGTTTTAGCCTCTTCTTTTAATTTGTTGCACTTTGGACACTTAGACTGAATAAAACCAGGATTACCACATCCATAGCAATGAACAGAAAATCTTCTTTCTGGCTTGTCTTTAGTAAATTTTGGACTTTCATAATTGGAATATTTAATTTTGTCATTTTCCCTAGAAATAGGAAGCTTATAGTTTCTCTCTGAAGCAGATTTAACATAGTCTTTGAAGTTTGGCTTCTTAGCAAAGATAGGTGAATTTTTCTTCATTCCCAGTCTTACATTTTCATAACTGTCAAGCTTTTCTGCAAGTTCTAAAGGATCATTCAGCTCTGACCATTGATCAACAAAATGTTCTCTAACCTCTGGAGGTGTTCTTTTCTTTAACTGGTCAGCTATAATTAAGTCTTGCAATTTCTCAAAAGTGACGATATTTAATTCTTTTACCCATCCTTCGAAATACGATTTAATTTCAAAATAGAAGTCTTTCCATGTTACTTCTGCACTTTTTCTATGTTGCGAGAACATCTGCCGAAACTTATCTGAAGTAAGTCTAAAACGCTTCAAGAGCATCTCTTTCGCCTTTGAGTAGTCTTTAACGTCCTCTTCATTTTCTCTAGCAATTAATTGATTTATTTCGGCTGGCAATGAGCCTATCAAGTACGGCATCCAATTCATCTCAGGTATATTCACTAATTTTAATTGACGTTCAAATACTGTCAGATAAAGTCCGATTTCATCTTTATTGGGATTAAATTTTGGGAGAATTCGATTCAGATCCCAGTTTGTTTTCTCTGTTTCACTGGATGGATCTGTGGAGGAAAGTACCTTCTGAGCTTCCACTTGAAGTTTTAAGCGTTGCAACTCATACGCTCTCTCTTTTTCAATGCATAGTTCTTTTTCTTTGGCAATTCTTTCGCATTCAGCTTGTTTTTCTTTTTCAAGCCGTTCCTCTATTATATTAGTTAGCATATTTTTCACCAACTCTTCATCATAATCTTTTGATTTGGTTATGATATCTTTCAGTTGAATTACTTTCAGATCATCTGCTACCCCTAGCCCCATTTCTATAGCGAGGTTTCTCAGATCCTCCTTTTTCCCTTTCCCAAGGAATGACATTTTTGCAAGTGTTTTTATTTTAGTTAAAACGAAATTTAAACAACATCAGTCTTAAGTACCAGATTATGTTAAAATATAAATCTTTTATAACTCTAAATATATATGAAATGTAACTTATTACTATTTATTCAAACATTAATTGCAAATAAAATGAACTCTTTAATTATTGTAAATAAACCTGAAATATTCATATGATATTCACCATAATAAAATAATCAAATCAAATAAACCCGAAATAATCATATAATATTCACCATTATAAAATAATCAAATCAATTTTATTATATTAATCTTACTAAATTTATAAAGATTCGCTCTTATTTTATATTTCAATTCAAACAAAACCGAAACAAAACATTTCAAAAATTCTATCATGAAACTTTTTATTTTCTTTCATTTAAAACTCTATACTATCGTTTTACAATTACCAATAATCACTTAATGTACCTTTGTTCATAAATTATATTTTATCAATACTTCAATTCCAACATTCAATAAATCAAAATATATTAATAAAGATAACTTAATCATATGCATTCAAAGAATATTTTATATATAAATAACAAAATTTTCTATTAAATTTTTATTTCTTTAAATTTCCTCAATTTCCTAAAATATCTATTCTGATTCCTTTTACCAAAATATTAATAATATATTATTTTGTTATCTTAATATATAACCTTAAATATACATGAAAAACAATATATTTTCATTCTTTATTCAATGAAACCACTTACTAAAAGATTAAAACACAAAATTCCAAACAGAAAGTGAATGAGGAAAAAAATAAAATAAAAATAAGCATTAATATATACTGAACTCTCATAGCATTCATAGATATTGAGCAGCTAGACAGAGAGGCATTTATGAAAACAATAACAACGGTCGTTTGCGGCGCCTTGTTTCGTGTTTTAAATCAAAACAAAAGTATCATCACATGAAAAACGCACAGTCATCAGACATTTAAATTCTGTTAGCTACTCAATTTTAAAACACTATCTCACCGTAAAGATTGTTATCTTCAAATATTCAGAATTAAGAAATATAATATATAAGAAATATATAATATTCAAAAGTAACAAATATTTTACTTATTGTTCATAATTTTCTTAAAATATAATTCACGCACACATACTATAATACTTCAAATATAATAATAAAATAAATGTTTCTTTTTTAACTCAATATTCTACTAAATTTTAAGCATTTAATAAGATATGAAACATATCTACCAAATCAAACAAATAACTATACTCATAAGTATTAATACTGTTCTAAATTCAAGAACATAAAATAACACTTTTATCGAAACACAACAACTTATAAAGAAACTTTTTATACAGTTTTATATTCATAACTGCTTAAACATTAACACTCATTAATTACTTCCTTAATTGTAATTCTTCACAATTAATTAGGAAATATTAGAAATATAAAACAGTAACAAAAACTTATCTCGAATTCATAAATCAAAACTGGATAATCCAAATGAAGGAGACACTCCACTCCAGTTGAACAACAAAAGACACTCCAATCTCGGATGAGATTATATTTTGCATTAATCCATAACACACAACACATCAGGAGGTAACCTGTAAAATTTTGAGTTCCCCTCCAACAACAAGATTTAATTCTGGGTAGAATTTTTAACAGCGAAAAGAAACTCTAACTCGGGCCTCACGTTGGGCAGCCATTATTTTATATTGTAGCACTTATCTGGTTTAATAGGAACAAAGAAATAAGTTCCTTAAATAGCTCAAAATAATTTATTACAATTAAGGGTACAATTTGAGCACAACACAGATACATATACTACAAATAAAACAAAATTAAATCTAAACACATAAAGTTAAAGGGAATAGGGTAAACATGAGAGTCATATGGATATACGTCTCATTCCTACGGTTGCTGGAGAGGGACTGACTTCCTTGGTGATGACGTCATGGGTGGTGCTGAAGATATGGGGCGCTACATTACTGGTTTCTTTCTCTCTTTAAAAAAAAAAAAAAAAAAAAACAAGTTTTAATTAAAAATAAATTTTTAATTTCTCTTAATACAATTTAAATTTTCTTTATATTTTGCATTTTATGTTTTGAAAAAGTATTTTCAATAACAAATCAAAACCATTGAGGAAAAAAAATATTGACAATTTGATAAGAACGGAACAGAATTTTATATCGAATCACTCTTGGCACTATCTAAACAAAATTTCGAAGAAAAACCTACGCAACTTTGTAGCAAAGAAAAGTTTCAGTTTAAAATTACAACATTCTAAAACGATTATTTCACTTCACATTTTAAAATATTTCACAAGATTTTCAAAAAAAAATTATAATGAAATAATTAAAAAAAGTTTTCTTTCCCAGTTCAAGAAAGTAACACACATACTCTTTAGCATTCTTGATTTCTGAAGAAAACTGCTGTCTAAAAGGCTCAATGAAAGACAATTAATTATAGACTAATTTCCGGTTAGCTCTTGATTCGAACTCGCTACCTTACAATGAAAAAGAAAAAACGTCCTGACCAATCAGGTTATCTTTTTCTTTAAGTTGCAACATAATTAGCACTTATTTTAACTCCCTGTAAAGCTTCTTAAGCTGTGATGCAGTTAATTTAAATTACTTAACATTCTACTCCGGAAATCTACTTGTTTCTAGAAAGAAATGCTTAATTCTTTTCCTTTTATTTATAAAATTTCATCTGTGCATATCGCTGGGAGTAGCAAAAATTATAACGGTAACGTATTGAATTTTGCTCTCTTCAAAGAATGCGTTTTCGCCTTTCTTAGTATGCATTAGATCGCTGATGGAAAGATTCCAGACTTCACTATTTAATAATGTAACAACTGAGTTTTCAAGCATTTCGTTTTTGTTTCTAACTAATCTATGCTTGAGATTTTATTTTGTGATTCAAGATATCGTTTCGTGAAATTGTTTTTAAATTATTTTGAAATATCTACATTTTTATGTTTTAAATTATTCATGTTTTTTTTTTTTTTTGCTTTAATCTAAAATTTTAGTCAAGCAGCTCAATTCCTAGGATTTTTGTTTATTTCTGTCTATTCCGTAAATAAAAATAATCTAATGTACGTTCTGGTTTTCTTTTCATTGGATTAATTCGATAGTTATATTTTCATTTCCTAATTGACGGGAATTCTCAAAATCTGCGTACACGCGTTTTCCTCGGGTAAAATCTTAACTATATAAACATATGCGCAGGGCCCGATTTAGCCTATTTGGATGCAGAGGCAGAAACTTCTTTGGGGGCCTACTCTCTGTTTCGTTTTCTTGTTTGTTGCTCAACTGTCATTTTTTTGCACACAAAGGGTAATTAGACCGGGACCTACGGTTTAAAGTGGATTCCGAACCACTACAAACATTCATGCCCAAGGTGGGATTCGAACCCACGAACTGTTGAACCGAAGGCAAGACCTCTCTGTTTCACTACAACAAACTTTTATTCGGTTAGGCAAACGATTCTATTCAACTGACAACGTAAAATAAAATTTCTATCCGATTTGGCAAACGATTCTATTCAACTGACAACATAAAATAAAATTTCTATCCGATTTGGCAAACCATTCTGTTCAACTGACAACGTAAAATAAAATTTCTATCTGATTTGGCAAACGATTCTGTTCAATTGACAACATAAAATAAAATTAGATCCGGAGCATGCCGGGGCATGCCGCATGTTCTTGTCTTTGTCAGGACTCTACATGAGCAGTAAGTTAAGAGTAAATCTAGATTTATTGAACTTGGTATGAAATAATTTAAACGAAACACAGGGGTGCGGTAAGTTCAACTGATTTCAAATAAATTTACAGCAATGACTCCATCTGTGAAGTTAGCCTCAATGAAAACATTTTTTACTGATAAGACAAGAATGTAAATATTTTTTACTGAAAATTGTTATTTTACAGAAAAATTCCAACACTAATTCTACTGTTAGTCATCTTGTTCATTTCTAATTGTTTGAATTTCGATTGAATATTTCGGAATTTTTACTGTAAAAGGAATATTTTATTTATTAGGAAATAGGATTTGCACTTTTGTTTTTTCTTCTAAAAAAATCACACAGAACGAGAGATATCAGGTGGTTTATTCTTTATGGTGCTCCTTAGTTTCTCGCCAATTTAAAAACTTTAATTCTTTTGTAATACATTGCACTTGTTTTCAACGCCATTTTTTTTTTTTTTTTTTTTTTTTTTTTTTTGAACACGCTGGACAACACGTTAGAAAATTAAGTTTGCTTTAAAAAAATATTGTAATCGAGCTTTTTGGTGATTAATATATTAGTTTACCTTTAAAAATGTCTTATGTTTACCCTTTAAATCATTAGTAAAATTTGTATGATTATTTTACTTGTGATTTATACCATCGTGTTTTTAGAGCTATCTTGTTACCTCAGGTATACACGAAAATACGCTTGGCGCGAAAAAAATTCGCCAATTTTTATCCTAAAGTATATTTTGAGATATCATACTTCACGTGATTTTGCTCAGACAGTCTTCGAACTATAATCAAAATGAAATTTTATTTCAGGGTCTTTTCTTTGGCCTTCCTGATATCACACTGAGTGAACACCGATACTTCAGTTTTTATAACCGTGCAGATAAAAGTAGTTTTAAAATGCGTGCATCGAAATGTAAATACTCCAGATAAAACGCTGAGGTATCAAAATGTTCCGCTAAAATATAAAAGAAGGATATTGCGATGTATTTTAATATCATTATAATACTAAAAATGAAATAGCGATGTTCTGTTTCACACACTTTAGAATTTCATTGAGTCTAGGGACTAAAAATGAAACAAATTAAATTAAAAATTAAATGTTAACAAAATGTCGTAGCTACCGAGATATCAGTTTAGTGATAAGAACTCGTTTCTACAGCTCATAAATTCGGCTTCTTGGTCACGAATATTTGTAATGATGTCAAAGCGACTTAAATCTGTAGGTCCCGTTCGAATGTGACTCGATGTGCAAAAAATGATAGAGAAACAGCGAATTGTAGTTAAAAAGAATAAGGGTTGAACCGCTTTTTCTGACGATTACATTCAGTACGATATAAAGAATTCGATTAAATTAATCGTTATCGTTTGACTTTTCTTAAGCCTCCATGCACTTTAACTTATCGTTGAACGTGATATTTTCTTATTTGGATGATGTTGAAACGAAGATGCAAACTCGGATGTTGACCTCGTCATCAATAATTTTTCAAAGTTACGAAGCAATTGATGGTGAGCACACTAAAGTGTCAGCTAACTGATTCAGTTTGAAGTTTCTGTTCTATTCTGGATTTTTACCAATATGACAATTGAGTGATTGACACTCAGATTTCTAATTTAACAGTCCGCGGGTTCGATCATTACTTTTAGTCTCAATTTTTGTAGTATTTATGAATCCACTTTAAATTGTATCTTGGCTAAAGTAGTCTTTGTGTACAAAATGACAGTAAGGACATTAAAGAGACGAATGAACCAAGCTCTTCCTTTTGTTTATATATATATAGATATAATTCGATGAATAATATAGAGAGAATTATGATTTCTTACCAATTAAATTAGACAACTATATTTGGAATTCTTACTCGTGAAAGCTAAAATGTCTGAAGAAAGAGTTATGCTTACTCATCTCTTCCGTTAAAGGGTTGTCAAATTTTTCTAACGGAGTGTGAGACCGAAACAAATGGATCTAAGAAAACTGAGTTGGGAGCATATGGCAAAACAAATGCCAACAAGTAACAAAAGTAGAGTTACCTAAGATCTGATAAGCACAACTAAAGGAAGAATTGGTCCGTTGCTAATTGAATTGATGTTGAGAGTCACGGTCAAAGTGAAGAGAATTTTTCTTTTCATACATTTTCTTTTGTCTTATACACGATAATGCAAATATTTCGCTTTTAGACGAGATTTTTTTGGTGTTTGTTATTTGAGGAAAATGTTGACGATATTTCGAGTAAAATGAAATTGGAAAGAACATTTCTAATTATTTCCTTCCAAATTTTATTTTATTTTATTTATTTATTTTGCATGCTCTTTATTTTTTATAAAAAACTTAATGAAACTCTGTGAATTTAGAAATAAAATGTTTTATTCAATATGCACAAAATTAAATAATGTATAATTAAATAGTACAAAATTCTATAGGAGAAGGATTAAAAAATATTATTACTTTAAGTAATGCAAAACATTGAAAACATAAAATTATTGCAGATATAAATCAATAAAGCTTAAGCTTCGCAAATACTAAGAAGAAAAACGGGTATTATCCTTTTTTTTACAAAATTTTCAAATTGTATTTGGCACTGTTATTAAATGCACATTTGCTCTAACTTATTATATTTGATTATATAGCAGTTTTCTTTTTTATTCGATACTAGAAATGATCCATTTTGATATGGAAAATTTTTAAAACTCATTATTTTCAAACGAATATTATGAGAAATTCTCCAATTTTAATTTCTTATTTTAATTTGAAAAAGCAATAGTATATGCTAGCTCATCTCAGTTGTATAATCCATTCAATAAATCAAATAAAAGTAAATAAGATATTATATTATATATGTGTGTGTGTGTGTGTGTGTGTGTGTGTGTGTGTGTGTGTGTGTGTGTGTGTGTGTGTGTGTGTGTGTGTGTGTGTGTGTGTGTGTGTGTGTGTGTGTGTGTGTGTGTGTGTGTGTGTGTGTGTGTGTGTGTGTGTGTGTGTGTGTGTGTGTGTGTGTGTGTGTGTGTGTGTGTGTGTGTGTGTGTGTGTGTGTGTGTGTGTGTGTGTGTGTGTGTGTGTGTGTGTGTGTGTGTGTGTGTGTGTGTGTGTGTGTGTGTGTGTGTGTGTGTGTGTGTGTGTGTGTGTGTGTGTGTGTGTGTGTGTGTGTGTGTGTGTGTGTGTGTGTGTGTGTGTGTGTGTGTGTGTGTGTGTGTGTGTGTGTGTGTGTGTGTGTGTGTGTGTGTGTGTGTGTGTGTGTGTGTGTGTGTGTGTGTGTGTGTGTGTGTGTGTGTGTGTGTGTGTGTGTGTGTGTGTGTGTGTGTGTGTGTGTGTGTGTGTGTGTGTGTGTGTGTGTGTGTGTGTGTGTGTGTGTGTGTGTGTGTGTGTGTGTGTGTGTGTGTGTGTGTGTGTGTGTGTGTGTGTGTGTGTGTGTGTGTGTGTGTGTGTGTGTGTGTGTGTGTGTGTGTGTGTGTGTGTGTGTGTGTGTGTGTGTGTGTGTGTGTGTGTGTGTGTGTGTGTGTGTGTGTGTGTGTGTGTGTGTGTGTGTGTGTGTGTGTGTGTGTGTGAGAAAAATCCTCATTCAAAATATACATATATTCTTTTAACTGGGAATTAATTTGAAACAATTTTCCTAGAACGTCATTTAATTTTGAAAGGGAAATTAAAATCCATTCATATAGATTCTAATTATTATAATTAGTGAGAAAGTAAAATTATTTCACATGCTTTGGTGCTACTTAATCTTAAAATATTTCCAATGTATTTTTATGTGTTTTTCATACTCTGTTTTCATAACACCTAGTACAAACAGTTAAAATATATCGTATCTCTAATGTTTTTAATCCTTTAAATAATTTAATTCTCTGTAAGTTTCTTTTCATAAATGCATACTTCGAGGCTTCCCTTACCGCTTCATTAAAAGAAAATAAAATTTCATTAAAAAGGAAAAAGGACATTCCATTGTTAATATTTCCATAAAATGTTTTCTACAGTTTAAAAAGAAACCTTAGAGCAAATAACAGTTTCAAAATAAACTTTGTTTACTGTTTTTTTTTGTTTTTTTTTTTCTTTTTCTTAATATGCTTTAGAAAAAATATTATCTAAATGTGCTGCATTCATTGTTATATGCAGTTCCTGAAGCAACAAAAATAACAAGAAACAGCAATTTAAAGAAACGTTTCAAAGTTTAAAAGAAATGGTAATTTAAAAGGAATGAACTTGGAGAAAACATTGCGTTGAGTAGAAAATTCTTGAAATAAAACTCACAAATTTTTATAGAAATTGATTGTGCCTTTATACTTAGGTAAGCCTTACAAATTTCAATCAATTTGTCGGCACAGATCCATTCTTTATAAAGTTTGTGTGATAAATATAATACAGAGATGATGACTCGAAGCTACGGGTATCGGCTTCTGACCGAACCCGTAACCTCGAGCTTTCAAATCTCATATCTCATACTTTTTAAAAAATTTTACAACAGTAGACACTCATTTTTACAAACTCGTAACGACCGGAGGTTCCTAAAATTGAAAAATAATGTATATTAGGTATACAAAGATCAAATTTTTTTTACCAAATTATTTTCTTTTCACACAAAATATTATTAGAATATATATATATATATATATATATATATATATATATATATATATATATATATATATATATATATATATATATAAACTCATACATAATAAGATTCCTACTTAAAAACAGAACTTACTTTCACTTTATTAATGAAACTCCGACAAATTAGTCATTTACCTTTTCTATTTCAAAACTATATTTAAAATGCACACAATATATATGTATTTAAATATGTTTTCACATTTTTTTAAACTATATTTTTTTCATTTTTTCAATGCATAAAAGCATTTCGCTGTTCTTCTCTCAAAAAAGTATTTTAGTCCTGTTTCCCTTTCAACTGTGTGTTTTGCACTGCATCATTTTCTTGTTCCACATCTGAAATTTTTTAAAACAGATGCCGTATAATCCACGTTGCCAAAATCTAAGTTTGATGATTTTTTGGAAGATTTTCATATGTATGTGACAACCTGGTTTTAATTACGTCATAAAGATGGAGGCCTATAAAATTATGCAGAAAATTTTATTTTGGCATTTCTAGTATCTACGTCATCGCGCACGTCACAATGCGTCATCTTGGCAACATTTCTTCATCGCCAAAAAAATTCGGAAATTAGTATCCTGGATTATACGGCATTTGTGCCACTCTCTTTTGTTCTCATTCCTTATTTTCTGAAGACTTTCATAATCCTGTATTTCTAACGTACATATCACACGTGAGTCTACATTCGAAAAAACCTCGGAAGAAATGTTAGGCAGCAAAGGGTTTCTTTGTCGGAGTTTAACCCTTTCTTTGTACGTAGAGAAGAGTTTTTCTCACCTTTCTATGTTCTTACATATGGAGAGGGAAGAGTCTAATTTGGTACCAGAGCTCTTTCCCACCAAATGTCTGTTATCCATGTATGTTTGATTATTATTCCCATTATGTCTGGAATGCCTGCATGTGTCGCTTGGTGGATCAAAATTTATCAAATTCTCAGGCGTTATGTAGAAAAATATCAAATAAAAAAATTTAAATATTTCATAAATATAAAAAAATAAAAAAACTGAAAAGAAAACTATTTGTCTAAAATGGAAGTTCGCAATAAAAGAGATTTTTTTAATTTCAATTCGTAAATGAGAGCTAAAATTATCATTTTATCTGTGGTGTCAGGGTAAAGACTTGCCCCTAATTCGTAAAAAGGTGAGTGTTCTTAACTTGGAGCTTCTTTCTTGGAAACGAGTGTCTACTGTTTTCGATTTCTTATAGTGGGCTACCTAACAACTAAAAATTTAGATAGACTTCTTTAAATATCTGTTGCTAAGTTACTTTTTGGGAAGATTTTTCATGGATAATTGTCGTACTAGTAAAGGAAGAACTCTGGAAAATTCTGAAGCGCCCACCTTTATAGACGTGTATATTGAAGATAAAAGCGCAATATCCATCTCCCACTATCAAGCAACTTCTCCCTGTTCTCGAACTTGGAACCTATCAAATCAGAAAACGTGGTCCCATCACGTGTGATAGTGAGTTTAAAAATCTTTGTTTTAGCAATTTTTAGCAAAATTTTCAAATAATAGAAACAATTTCCTCCATAAATAATTCTTGGAACTTACTTGCAGAGTAGTAAACGTACACTCCTGGTAGAGGTTGATTTTAACTGATGTTGAATATTAGTTGATGATTTTTTTTGTATTTGTATTCCTATTAGGTAAGGCGGGTGCTTGGGAGTTTTCCATCGTCCACATGTGCGACGCATAAATAAGGTATACTTTCTATGAAAAGTCCTTACGCTAGGTCATAATATGCAATGAGTGTTACCAAGCTTTATCAATTATTTCTTTTATTATGCCACAACAAATACACTGCCCGACATTAAAAATGCAATACCAAGAAGGAGTAAATCATGCAAATTTCAGGGTAGACGGACCTTACCGACTTATGCAAATGATGTTAAATGCGCAGATCTCCGGCCTACATAGGATAAGATATAAAGAGAGGAACCGGCAGAATGGGCAATATTCGTGACGTTATTACAACTTAGAAAGTAATCGTTGGAAATTTGTTCGTGTTGTAAAGGACGCCTGTAATTGCAGAGAATGCCAGGCCATCATCGACGGAGTCAGTTCCAGCAGATTTATGAATTTAAGAGGGGGCATTGGGCTGAGAAGGGAAAATTGGTCCATACGGCAAATCGCAGCTGACAGACACCTAGACACGTCCACAGTAAACCGGCTGTGGCGAATATGGTTGGAACAAGGAACTGTGGAACGTTTGAGGTGAAGCCAGGGTGAAATCAGAACGCATGGATCGATACGTCCGACAGGAGGCACAGTGGCACGTCAACAGAAATTCTGCATCATGTGCAAGGCACCTGAATGTTCCATATCAAGCAGGATCTTTTGCTGTCAATTGGTTGCTAGTGGCTTGCTTTCATGGTGTCCGTTAAGAAGACTGACATGGACGCCACAGCATAGACGCCAACGTCTGGAATGGTGGCGGATTAGAGCGATGTGAACGACGGTGTGGCACAAGATCGTCTTCTTGAATGACTCGGCGCTTGATATATTTATTACTTAATTCCAAATGTTATCATTTTACTCTGTTGGAATTTTTAAGAATATTAATAAATTATAGTCTCCTATTTCTACTGTAACTGTTCTTGAGATAAAAACAACGGTGGCCTTGCTCTGAAAACTATTTAATTCAGTATCCTCAATAACAGGACACAACAGAAGAACAGTGTGCACCGAGATACTTCCCTGTATCGAGCCAGCAGTCGGGCTCTACCTCCCAATACTTAACATTCGAGCCTAAGAAGTATCATTTCACTTGGAGGACATTGCAATAATTAGATCCAATTTAATACACAAAAATAGCTACAAAATTGCACCTAGAGACAGAACATAATAATTGATATAAAACTCAGAAACATTGCATTTCAATATTCATCCCATGGCAGCTAAAGTTTGGTTCTCAGTTGAGTTTGTGCCATCCGTCATTACTAAATTTTAATAAATTTTAACTAAAAGTTTGAAAAAATTGCAACGTTACACAATCATTCATAAAAGAGCTCCAATGGCTCAGTAACTTCACGCCACTTCCCGTTAAGATCAGCAAAGCGAAACATCATTTGCCGCTGACAGTGACTGGGAGGTTGAACACGTACGCTCCCTCGCTGGGTTACTGGAACTCTGTGGGTTAGTGACGTGTCCATGTTAATATGTGATGTCCTAAGTCCTTCCTTTGATGGAGCGTCGATGTGGAGAGAAGGATGACAGCTCAGGTGTGACCTCGCCTCTTGATTGTGGTTCAAATGAATGAGACACTTGGTGTTGCGCGAGTATTCTAAATCCGTTAACCTAAGGTACAGTCCGGGTCTCGCCTGCACCACTATATATGTATCATTCATAAAATAAAAGCCAAACTTTTGAAAATGTTCTTAGAATAATATGACATAATATAAGAAATGATATATGAATCTCTGTTTTGCTTGTTGCTCCTCACACACAACTAAATTCTTAATAAAATTAACAGAATTCCATAAACACAACCATTCATGAAATAAAAAGGCAAAACAAAAGTTTAAAAATATTTTTAGAATAATATTATTTCATATAGAAAATTATAGAGATTAATGAATGTTTGAATATATTTCTTATTATCAATAAAATTTTGCTTGTTTCCTAAATGTTAAATTCCAATACACAGATTAAAACAAAAATGTTTTCCCTTTGGGATTATTTAAAAGAGACGAAGAAGTAAAAAAAAAAACTTCCAGTAATGTTCAGTGCGATAAATTCCCCTCATCAGATGCATTCAGTTGGTTAAAACAGATTCCGTTGGATCAATTTTCTCCAAGCAAGAGAATAAACAATCCAAAAAAATTTCTTTTATTTTACTTACAAATGATGAGAGCGAGCCAAATGATTCTTCTTCAAAGCAAAATGACTCTCAGCAAGCGGAGTTTAAAAAAAGTAATAAAAGAATTTCATAAGTTATTATGTTTTATTAGTATGTTATGAATCATTGTCAGTAATTTTTTATGTGTAGTAATAACCACCGTTGTTCTTTTGACACGCGTTGTGATTTGCTAAAGGACCTAAAGACGTTGTAAGGCATTTTAACGTCCACCACGATAGGACTTTTCATAGATTGTGGGCCATATTCACATGCCGCAAGGAAGGAAACCTGGAAAAACTTTCAAGCATCCTACCCGACAGATGCTATACAAAGCAGTGCAGGTGAGCCCTGGAATATACTTTAGGTTTGGAATGCTCCCCCCTCACCAAGTGTCTCGTAAGTTTGAACAACAGTCAGGTGATGAGGTCATACCTGAGAGCTGGCATCCACGTCACACCAGCGGAAGGACTTTGGACGTCACATATGAACGCGGGCACATCCCTAACCAAGTGAGTTCCAGAAACAAAGTGAGGGAGAATGTGGCCACCCTCCCAATAACTGGCAGTGGAAAATGATGCTTCACTTTGCTGATCGTAACAGAAAACCGCGTGCAACTGCTGCGAAACTGGAGATCAAAGCTCAGACGTGCATACAGAGAAGGCATCCATCTTCTATTGTTTAACAGTGGCAGGAATGGAATCTGGTATCTTTCGCTTTGCTAAGCAGGGTCCTACCGCGATGCCATTGTAGGCCACGGTGGCCTGGTTGGTTAGGGTGTGGTTCTCATGATCAGAAGGTAGTGGGTTCGAATCCTGGATTAACGGAAGATCCAATATGTTCGCTAAAGGCGACTGGGTCACATTAAAACTGGGCATAGTCGTAATGTCCTCCAAATGAAATGATACATCTGGGGTTGGCACAGGCCCAAATATTTGAAGTGCTCTGCCTAATCTCTTTGAAAATCACGAAGACTTCACCCGACTGCTTCTATCTAACTGGTAGAGACTACCTTAGGGCTGGGTACAGGGAAGCATGCTGATGCAACATCAACTAGGCTAGTATTCTTAAAATGAATAACCTTCTTTCTAAAGATATTTAACGCAAATTTTTGAGAATAACTCAATTTCCCTCCCTAAAACTAATGAAAAAGTAGTATCTGTGTCTTCTCTACGCAGGAATGGAAGTATGTTCCCAGTTTCTGTAATTTAGCAACAAAAGGGATCAAAAATAAAATTGCAACTTAAGATAATAATCAAAATAAATGCGTAAATACTTTGAAATTTTACAATTTCTTATTGCAAAAAGCTATTTATGTTAATTATGGCATACAAAATTAACATAAATAGCTATAATCTAGGATTCCAAATACAATCTAGGATGCCTAATTCTGAGTTAGGTGATTTTTTTGGCAGAATTCCTTATGTATCGGGAAATCTGGCTTTTATTACATCATAGATATATAGACCAATATGAATTATGTAGAAAATTCTATTTTGGCTATCCTAGTATTTATGTCATCGCGCCTTTCACAATACGTTATTTTGGCAACACTTCTTCATCACCAAAAAAAATTCAGAATTTGGCATCCTGGATTATACGACATCTATCCCTGAATTATATATAAAATATGATATTGATAAAGTTTTTTTAAATACAAATAATTATGATAGCTTTATATTTATTTTTAAAGAAATATTTTTATTTCATAAAAAAATGTATAAAGAAAACGATGTTTTATTTAATAATTACATAAATATTTTGAAATGTTGAGTTTAATTATTGCTATAAATTACGAATATTTATTCATGAAACAAAATTTTGAGTTATTTTTCTGCAAAAATAATTTTAAAAACATTTCGATTCATTTACATCTTATATAAAAAAATATAATAATAATAATTTTTATTTTTATTCTTACATCAAAAAATCATTCAATATGTTTGGCCTTTTTCTTTGTTACATCCCTTTTACTTTACCTTTTTCTTCGCTATATCACTCGTCACATTCCAGAAAATTTACAATCATTACAAATACATTTTTGAAAAATTTTGCACACATTTTCTTCTAGAAATTAACAGTGTTTATTGCCTGTAAAATTCAAACTTGAACAAAATTTAACACACGAACATTTTTTTCTAAATTTTTAAATTTAACTAACTACTGCTAAAAAAACATTGTTAAATCGTTACATTTAATTGTTATATTTAAACACTTCTTAATTGTTTTCATCCAATAAAAGTTCATTTGATACGCGCATTCTTCTAGTTAATTTTTTGGTATTCAATTTAATTCTCGATTCAACAAAGTGTACAATTATTACATAAGGGGCCGTTGCCGCACGCCCCCACATCAGAGGGCGTTCCAAATCGAATAAAAAGTTTATTTTACGTTGTCATTCGAATAGAATCATTTTACTAATCGAATAGAAAGTTTATTGTTGTGAAATAGAGGGTACCCCCAAAGAACTTTTTGTCACTGGCTCCAATCAGGTCTAATCGGGCCCTGAGAGCAAGGACAACAGTTTCGTGATTAATACACCCCCACGAACCGCATACATCATAGGTGGGATGTTAAAAGTAAAAAAAAAAATCTATGAAACAGATAATGAATGGGCGGGATAGAAAAAGGACAAAGCCCCGCCATTCCAATAGCTACAGGTTGTGAAATGAGAGGTTGGGAAGTTCCAGAACACGAGACATTCATCATTTATTACGTTATTAAAATATTACAAGAAAGTCATAAAAAAAAAGGAAATTACTAACTATGGCTTTAAGCTGAGGTCAAAATTTTGATGACTGTACTAAGAGTGAGTTTGTTTGATATCACTTCAGTTCGAGATCTTTAATGACGAACGATTTGCGGATATTTAAATAAATGTATCATTGAAGCCAAGGTTGATTGTACTTCGAAACAAAAATCGTTTTAAAAAAGAGTTTTATTTTCTAAATCCTCCCTGATATTTAATAATTTCAATTTATTATTTTTTTAAAGACAGTAGCATTATAAAAACATTTAAAATTTTTCACGTAACAAAAAAGAAAGTTCCATTTAAAAAATGCTGAATTTAAAAACACACACAAAACGATTGATTTATATTTGTTTTCAGCTATATCTGAATATTGTATTTGATACAAAAATAATTTAATCGAATTTTGTTTAGTTAAAATATACTGCTGGCCACCGTAAATGCAACACCTGAAGTAAGCATGCAAATAACATGAAATTTACAATATGCATTAGCGGAGGTAAGATATGCAAATGATTAGAATTTCAACGCAGACACACGTCACACGCGCGTGTGGTGCTCCTTCAAAGCGCTATTTCAGGCTTGGAGATTTCAACAATTTCAAGTTCGACAATTGTGTTTTTCTTGTGGTTTTTCAAAAAAAAAAAATATATATATATATATATATATCAATTATGACTCGTAGAAAACAGCGACCATTTTTTCATCAAGCATCTGAGTACGACAGAGGAAGGAGAGGGGTCTACTGAGACTGTCGATTATCTTTCAGGTAAATCGGTAGTCTGTGTTGGACAAAGCTAAACTATTGATTTTGGCAGGAACCACACTTCACATAAGTCTATAAGTTTAATCATTTGATACTTGGTCGGAATGTTATCGACAAAATTTATCTTGTTCTGATATCTCTTGTCTTTCTTGGTGTTGCAATTTGAGTGGCCAGCAATATATTATTATAAACAATGTTAAAAAATATCTTGACTAAAAAAATCATTGAATCATAACTTTTATTGAAAAATGTAAGATGACTGATAGTTAATTTTTTTCTCAATATAAATATGAAAGACAATATCATACCGAAAATAGGGATTGTTCGTCGTTTTCCAGTTACTTTTTGCAGAAAATAGATAACTATGCCAAGACCAACAAACAAACAATTTAAAATGGATTCTGCAAGCATTTCTGCTTGAAGTGAACACGAAACCACAAACTGTTTATTCAAAGCCTAAAGTGCCAAACATTCAGCTATTATCGTGGGCAGTAAATAAAATGTGATCATAAGGATAAGGATCTAATGAGACAAAACCTAAACATATTTTCATTTGAAATAAAACGAAATTGCATTTGAAATTACGGTTTGAATTTGCCATTGAAATGACCATTGACACGAAAATATCATTAAAATGACTTCACATTTCCCAACTCAAATGTTTTAAATTTGCATCTTTTAATAAGGAGAAAATATTGTACCATTGATGAATAAATATTACTGAACAACTTTTTGGTCATCCTGACAAATATACTCCTATATCATTCTGGTTATTATCAGCAGCGACTGTTAAACTGGTAAAAAGTTGTTAAAAACTAAGTACAGTGCAGTTTGGTGTTGTCACCTTACATTACACTTTATAATAGTAAGAACATGCCACGAAATTTTCGAAAAATTCGGATACAGATTCTAAGAAACCAGAAACTAGAGCAGCCAACTCTGGGCTCAATAACTGCAGTTACGAGACTGGGTAAAGAAATTTAATAATACATACAGATACATACATACATAGCGGTGCAGGCAACTCCCAGACTGTACTTTTTGGTTAACGGGTTTGGAATACTCGTCCATCACCAAGTGACTCGTAATTTTGATTCATGGTCAGGTCATGATGTCATATCTGAGCAGGCACTCTCCTCTCCAGATCCACGCTTGATTATTGGAAAGACTTTGGACCTCCCAGATGAACTAAGACACGTTCCCAGCCCATGGAGCTCCAGCAATCCAGTGAATACGGCATGGTCACCCTCCCAATCTCTGCCCGCGAGAAATGATGCTTCACTTAGCAGATGCCAACGAGAAGCGCTGTGAATCTACTGAACCACTGGAACCCTGGAGGTAGGACAGAGCCCAGGGTTCTATCACATTAAAAATTATATGAACAGGATAAATTTGAAAAATGACGTCAAGTGTATCATTCATTTCACATCCACATAAAGTTCATCGTCTGTCGTGTCATTGAAGGCATTCTTATTTTTGATATCACGTCAAAAGTTATCATAACCGTCGTTAGTGGTAATGCTAGCTACTAGAAATTCCATTGTTTGCGAAGATCTGTGTTATCATACCAAGAGCAACAGTTTTGTATTTAAGGTTTGTGACATAACAGTATTATGCCATATATATATAACAGTATCTTCCAGGCAGATAATACCACTAAAGTCCTACAATCTTGATTGTCATGAACTCCTCGATCCTACATTTTGCTTATAATACCAACACCAGTAAAAAAATGTAACCAGTAGGACCTTGGTAGCCTAGTGGTTAGGGTATCAGCCTTCTGTTCGGAAGGGCAGAATTCGACTCCCAATGCCTCCAAAGACCCACCTAGTGCATGCGATATACGTGCTCATATGTGGGATATATGTGCGGAATCGAAGCTTTTATGGTCTGTCGTTCAACAGTTACAACGGGTGTAATTGTCTTGAGAAAATTTCTTAGCTCTTCAGATCAATGTCAAAATTGAGGGAATGAATCATTTGGTGGTGCCATCTATCGAAGGAGTTAAGAGCAAAGTCGTACTTCGCTCTAACTTTTGTGGTGCTCTGGTTAAATGAAAGACGTGCCATTCTAACTTAAATTCCCATTCCAACGGCATAGCGAGCTAGGATTGTCCAAGCGTTTTAAGCAATAACAACAATAATGCTGTAAGATAAATTACAATCCCATAAATCTTTAATTCGACCTCGATAAGTATCTGACAAGTACTGGCAGAAAGCCCTTTTCTTTCTCACGAGAGTCATAACAATAAGCTTTCTTGTCAAAAAGCAGGGCTCAAAGATGCTATTTCTGAACCTCGTAAAATTTATTTAAAGTGCTTAAAGTAAATAACGGTTCAGTCGCCTACTTTGCATGAGTGCGTTAAAAAAGTCAATCAGATGTATATCATAGTATATTTTGTCATGAAATATTCGCATTTATGATCCCACGTTTTTGGTGTAGTGACTTTAATATCCAAGAGTGTAGTTTATCATTAGTGATAAACCACAAATGATAAGTTGTTCTATCCACCATTAAAAAGATTAAACAAATTCGATTAAAATTATGTAAATATTTAACGAAATGTGTGCAGAATCTGCCAAAGCAATAATGATTTAATGGCTCTAAAATTTTAATCTGATATGGGCAGAGGCAATAATATTTCATTTTTCTACTATATTTGATTATTAAATAAATATTCAGATATTATTTCCATGTAATGACTCTATAACATTCTGATATGAATAAAAAATAGCTAATGACTAACAACAAATAAATTACTACATCTCAAAATTTTAGAACAGTTTTTTGTAATCGATTAAAACAAAAGTTAAAAGTCAATAATTGTTGGATTTCGCCTTTTATATCCCTCTTTGCTAAAACGGTTCATTACTGCAGATTTTAAAAGACGCAGACAGGAAAAATAAATTTAATGAGTTTTCAGGAGTCCATTAAAATTTTTATTTTTTTTTTGCAAGTGATTTTGCCATTTCGTTCTCCCTTTCCCCCTCTCTATCATAAATGACGGGAATAAAAAAAAATGCCACTGAATAGGGGCATTAAAAAGAACTCTTTTCGAGCAAAATAAAATCGAACTACCATTTAAAGAAAAGAAAGATTAAATCAGATTTCATATTCAAGTCATACAACTTTTAAATGGTTCCATTTTTTTGTAGACACGTTTAACAAAAAAAGTAACTTAAAAATATTAAAAATAACTTTATTTTGATAAAATGAGACTATTTTATTCATTAAAAATAATAAACTCGAATGAGAAAATTAATTATATAATAAAATAATTTCCTCATATATGGCGTAATTTTTAAAAGAAACTTTGTTGTATATCATCAGAATTAACTTGAATCCATTGATTAAAAACAGCAATTATTTGAATATGCAATAAAAGATTGATCAGTATAATCAACTTATGATCAATATAGGATTTAAACACCCATAAATTCATATATACTAAGTAAAACTACATTTATCTTGTATATTGATAGTTTGTATGGCTGCTGAAATTCCTGTATTAATCCTCAATCCATTTGTAGAAATAAAAGACCCTGATCTACAATTGGTGAAAAAAAACCTAACTTTTGAAAATTCAAATTTTATTTCTTTTTAGTAATATCTCTTAACCTATTTTAACTAAGCATTTTATCAAGAAGAATTTTAAACGTTCCTTATAATCCTATCTTTTTTTAAAAAAAATGTAATATATTTATTAATATGAAATTTAATAATAATAACTCCATAACATTAATACCTGATCGATTTAAAAGTTAGAACATCGTATTGAAATGAAAAATTTGCTATTTTATGTCTTTTTCATCTATTTTTTTAATTGAACTCTATTACTATAGATTAAAAACAAAGTATTAGCCCATAATATAAGAAATACATTGTTATGGTAATTTTTGATACCAATAAAGCTTTATTCTAAGAAATAATATAATGCTGAATTCCTCGCCAAAACTTATGCTTGGCGACAAAATATAAACTTATAAAAATAAAAGTAAAATTTTCCGTAATAACTAGTATTATCCGTAACTCAAAATTTGGCGCGAGTTTTACTTGAATTGAACACTTTATTGTAATATTAATAGAATTCAAATAATAAAAAAATAAAAAGACAAATATATAAAATTCAAATAATAAAAGAGAATTCAAATAATGAAAAAATACAAAAAAATAAACAAATAAGAAATCACAAATAAATAAAATAAATAAAAACACACAAAACTTGTAAGTTTTTTTTTTCTCTGTCATTTTTTTTTTTTATTTATCTCTAGTCCTCTTTTTATGTTGATAGCCAACTATAATTATATAATTACGTTTGTGAATTTTTTAATTGCATTTACTGACTTTTTTACAAATTTACGTATAAAACATACCTTTATATTATTTTTTTCATTTGCATATAATATTATGTTACTTTTCATATTTAAATTTAACTTTAATTTTTGTTCTCGTCATATGCCAGGTCGGCTGGCATTATGGGGTGTGCTGCTCCACTTTTCCAACTGAACCATTTTTTTGGTGTGGGGTCCGACATCCTCAGTACGCACGTCCCTTAGGGAACCCTTTTATAGGGTAGGCAACCATTCACAACCCATTCATACAAAGAAAGGACATAGATAGAATAGATAGAGAGAGAAAGAACATTCATGTCCGAACTGGGATCCGAACCTAGGACCTCCGTATCCACAGTCTGTCACTCTGACTACTAGACAGGCAGGGCGGCTTACTTTTAATTAAAAACTATTAATAAATGAGAAGTTTTTAACTTGAGTTTATTTTCATTCATCGTATGTAAAAATTTTAGAAAATTTAAGCCTTTCAACTTCTCCAAAATGTTTACTATTGGAATTTTAAGAAGATTTACTCCTTCCCCCAGTTTTTACCTCTTTGCCAATCTCTAATAACGATAAAAAATATTTTCACTTTCACAATTGTTCAGATAACGAACTTCTATTTTATAGTTTTATGCTAAACTTTCAGTAGGTCACAAAATTCACTTTTCAAAATACAAGTAAATTAGCCAATCAATCAACACGTCGGAATGAGTGACATAAATGGGCGGCGACGAATTGATATGTGTGACCATATTGGTAATGCATAATAAATTATTATAAAAAAAAAATTCCCTACGTGCAGCTTGTTTCATCCATTTTTATTATATATATTTAAAGGAAATTCCTATTCCGTTTCTACAACGAATTTTTGTCGTCTGCGATGAAATGCTCGCGGTTACAAGTAATGATATGAAGCTGACATCAGGTTATGACTCTTGATAAACTTAAGAGATAAGCTATATTCGAAATTTCCCTCGCAGCGTTTGTGGCAAATTTAAACCGCAGTAAACGATTTTTTGAAGTTACTGTAAAGCTGATTTTGCTGCAATGCATACCATTCCCAAACTTATATTGAGGGATGAGGTTCTGAAGAAATTAATGAAATATTTGTTTTTAAACTGTCACTTATGGATGATTAGTGATAGTGAAATATATATATATGTAAAGCATCAGCTAAAGTTATTTTACAATAATTTTTTTTCTGATTTTTTATGAGTATTGTTTTTTACTATTGCACTGAACGTGTTTATGCTTTTCCCAATACGCCACCAATAAGGAATGCATTGGAACACAGATTAAAGGAATCTCCATTTCAGTATTTAATAACTTTGTATCGTAAGGAGGAATTTTTAAGCGTTCCATTTATCTAGATTTGTTTTTAGCTGATTATTTTATAAAATCTCATTTTATGATATAAAACGTTTTTAAAAAGTTAAGTAAATGTTAAATAGCATTAAAAACAGTAAATGTTGCAATTTTTCCTCGAAAGCTATTTTACACTGGAATCTACCACCTGTGAAAGGGATTTATTTGGAATTACACAAGGTGCGTAAATCTATATTTATTTAAATCACACTGAACTCAAAACTGTCTCTTTGCTAATTATTATGAAAATTATTGCGAAGAATATAATACTTCAAAAAGTAACCATTTACATAAAAATAATTTACGATCAGCAATTTTCCAACGAATAAATTAGAAAATAAAATAATTTAATTTGAATAAAAAATTTCATTCAAAAATCTATTATTTTTCTTTAATTTGCAGTTACTACATTGAATTATTTTTAATCGTTTAAAGTGGGCAGTTTCACATAATTTAGCAATACACGGATTTTGTAAAAGAATTGGCAGCTGAAGAACAATAGCATGACAAGATATTAAAATTTCTTAGATTTGAACTTAATCGCAAACTATGCAGATCTATTTTTACGAGTTTAGTTATTATTATTTATACCTTCCTTCTCTTTGCTTTCCCTTTTATTCTTCTAATTTTAATAATATTACCGAAACCTAAGTGTCAAAAGAACGCCATGGAAGGTACTAATTACTAACTTTTAATTATACCCCATTAAGCATTTATTTCATTAAGAATTATTTATTTCTTTAAAAAGGATTCTATTTCTAACCGCATAAAATGAATGAGATAATTTCTTTCTTTAGTTTTCAGCAAGTGTTTAGTTTCAAGTTATTTTCGTTTATAAAAATGCTGCAAATTCTCTCCATTAGAATAATCCGTTAATGAAAGAGAAATGAAATGTTTGAGATTCTATTGTGTTTGAAGGATCTCATCTGCATTACAATATTCTTTTGTTCCGTTGACTTTTAACAATCTGTAAAACTGTTGAAGATTTTAATATTCAGAAAACTATTTAGCAGGGAATTTTTGTATGCATTTAATTTTACTTAACACTAAATTTACGACAGCCTCCAGTGTGACGCAATTTACGTTTCTTTTTTATAAAAATGATAAAAAACTTATCGCATTTTCATAGTATCTCTTACAATGACTTTCCTCCGCTTAGCAAAATAAAAATAGAATAAAGTCTATTTTCGTAAAAATTTTTAAAATAATATTGGAATTCTATTGCTTTTAATCATGACGCTTGGATAAGCCAAGTACGTTATGCCGTTGGCTCTGCGAATTTAAGTCAGTATAAAGTACGTATTTCGTTTTAACCAAAGCACCACGAAGCTGAAAGTCTGTTCTAAGACTCCTCTGACAAATGGCACCACCTGAGAATCAACTCCCTCAGTTTTGACAGTGATCTGATGGGGAAAGAAATTTTCTCCAGACCATTAACGACCGAAAACGGGACTTATGATTCCTCAGATTCGAGCGCTGATAACGCTTGAACACGGTGGGTCATTGGGAATCAAACCCCGCCCTTTCGGACAGAAGGCTGTAACTTAATCACTAGGCTACCATGGCCCTAAATTGAAATTTTTTATGGTGTATATCTATCTCTAAGCAGAGGCGTCAGTTTAATGTGGTCACTATGAAAGTTTGAGTTTCTTAGATTTACCCTTGCAAAATGGCAACAATTATAAATAAAAATGAAAGACACTGTCGGAGCCGCAATTTCAAACGAAATCAAGCCCGATAAGCAACAAAAAATGAAAGTAACGTAGAATGGTAGATTGAGTATTTGTGTAAAAGTTGTACGGAATGAATGGTGAAGTAATGTACTAAAATACAATTGAATAATAAAAAACTCTCTATAAATATATATCTCATATTTACCTTTTCTACATAAAGCATTTAATTATGTTGCTTTTTAAATAGTCAGGTTATTTAATATGTTGTTGTTGCTATATAATGCCCGTCTATCAGGATTTCTCCCTTTTAGCACTACAAGAGGAGGATGTGATGACACCTTATTTAATGGAGCACCCAGTGGGTGTACCATCGTAGCTCCGAAAGTGGGTGTTTCTTAGAAATCTGGAAGCAGAGACCAAGCAGAAGATTTTCAATTACTTGACCTGCCATCTTCAGAAGTATTATTTCACATGGAGGACACTGAGACCATGATACGCCCCACCCACTTCACGTCATCCCACTTGTCCATCCCACTTTATGCTTTCAAGGTACAGTCTCGATCCGACTCAGCCTTTCATTCCTTCAGTAGGTCGATAAATTGAGTAGCAAGCAAACATGGCTTCGCGTTAGGCTGATCTCCGAACCAAAACATAGGCTTCGCACCCCAATGCCTTTCATCATAAAACCAGTTGTGGACACTGCAAGCCTTTACAAGCATTAACTGTCGTGTCGCAGGTTTAGTTTTTTTTTTTTTTTTTTTTTTTTTAATATTAATAGGTTATTTGAGAAATACTAATTTACATAAATCTTATGAAAAAATTAATTTTTCCAGAATGCATATATTGATTAAAACTTATTAAATCTCTGTTCAGGAAACTTCCGATATCGTTAGAAATTTTCAGGCACACATACTTTTATTTAATTTTCAAAATCTGAATTCATAAAAACTTTTCTACTTGAGATATCATAACGATATCGTTTTACTTTTGTCTTGTTTTTTCTTTTCATTCTCTACAAAATAGGTTATCTTTCCACTTCAAACTTCTTATTTTCAAACAGAAACTAGTTTAAGCTTGCAATTATTTGTTTTCAGTTGAGTTTTCAAGCAACCAAATATAACTTTCAAAATGATATTTGTGCTGCTTTACAAATGTACTAATCCCAAAATATCCCAAGTTCTAACAGTATTTACCACGTAGCGCGTGGAATGCTTCAGTGGGAAGTACTTAGCAAACTAAACACGCGAATAATTTATTTTTGCAGCAAGAATTTATATATAGACACATAAAGTTTACGTGTATATATATATATAAGTTTAATACACAGTAGAAGCTCATTTTTACTAACTTGTTTTTGTTGAATGGAAAAATAATGTATTAGATTAAGATCCTATTTTTTTAGCCACTTTTTTCTTTATAATTAAAATACTATTAAAAATAATTATTTAGCATGCACAATAAGAAAGACATGCAAAATTAGATTTATAGTTAAAAACAGCTCTTACTTTCATTTTAAAATTGGACTTCACCCCTCAATTTTTTATATCTCTAACCTCGTCTGACTTTAAATTTTTGGAGCCAGTTGTCTAATGCTTTGAAATTTTTTACGTTCAACTTCCTAGCAAAGCAGTTGGATTTCTCTTTAATGACAGTATCATCAACAGTAATGTTCTTTTTTCTCCTTTTTTCCTAACTAAGCAAGCAAAGTTTTTTTCCACTTTAGAATGTTTCGTTTCTTTACAATATTTTAGAAAAGGTTACTCCTCTAAAATGTATTAAAAAGAGAGGTAAATATTGTGAAAAGAGGAAGAGACGTTGAGAAGGAGGTTACTGTTTCCTTTCTCAGATTTTTTCGAGTTTTTAAAATTGTTGAGAAGCTGTTTTTTGAAAATTCCATATTTTGTGGAAATTTTTGTCTAATTTAATATTTTTTCGTCTATTTTTGGATTTTTCTTGTTGTTACTTATCCCCCTTCCCTTAGATAAACTAAGCCAAATTCAAGAGATCATGTCGCACAGTTAGATCAGAAACAAAATCCCCCCTCATTCAACAGTTGACTCACAGAGGAACCAATTTTAGTCTAAGATATGAGAGGGAGAAGCAATGACTAAACAGTGGTCCGAGCCGTGGTAGCCTAGTGGTTAGGGCCCCGGCATTCCACCCAGTAGGGCAGCGTTCGATTTTTTAGTGCCACCAAAGACCCCCCGAGTGCATGCGAAATGTGAAAAATTATTAAGTGGATCCTCTGGTGGTGCCATCTATTGAGGGAGTTTAGAACAAAGTCGTACTTTCACCTTAGTGGTGCTTTGGTTAAAACAAAAGACCCAGTCTACTGACTTAAATTCGCATAGCCGTCAGCAGAGCGAGCTTGGCTTGTCCAAGTGCCGTAAGTAACAACAACAACATAAGCCTTCTCATCTTCATTGAACATGAGACTCTTTATATGTCCAGATCTAAGTCTAGCTAGAATAGTTTGCGCAAGTCTTGGACAGGAGCACTACAAGAACAATCCAGAGTATTTTCTTTTTTGCGTCAAGCGATATCGTTTCTTCAACTGCGGTAAATCCTCAACGGAATCGGCTCAATTTCTCTAGACAAACGAAACTTCATTAATTGAATTCTTCAAATGAATCAACTACATAACAAGAGAGTGCAAACCCTTAAAGAGTTCCCTCCTCCCTTTTATGTTCTAACGTTCGTGGAAGAAAAAAGATTTTTCTCCCTTTCTTGTTCTTACATATAAATGAAACACAGAAATTGTTGTTGTACCAGCATGCTTCCCTGTAGCCCTGAGTTTGGCTGTACCAGTTAGACAAAAGCAGCCGGATGGTGTCTTCATGATTTTGAAGCCAATACCATAGAGAAGATCCCCAATACTTGACCTGCAACCCCAAGAGGTATCATTTCCTTTGAAGGACATTGCAACCGCGCCCTGTTTTAACGTGCCCTAGTCGCCATTAACGAACACGACAGATCTACGAGTAAGCAGAGATTTGAACTCACTATCTTTCGATAATTAGGACGCCCTAACCAACCAGGCCACAGTGTTCTAAAACAGAAGTTGAATTTGGCACCACAATTCTTCCCCATCAAATGTTTGATATCCATGTATCTTCGATTATTGTTTCCATAATGTCTGGAATGCTTGGACGTGTCCCTTCGTTGTTCAAGAATGATTCAAGTTCTCATGCGTTATATAAAAACGAATCATATAGAAGAATTGAAAAAATACCAGATCATAAAAGATTAAAAAGTGGAAAAGAAAATTGTTTGTCAGAAACAAAAATTTTCATAAAAATTTTTTTTCAAAATTTTAGTTCGTAAAAGGGAAGTTAAAATTATCATTGTATCTGTAGTGTCAGGATAAGGACTAGCTACTTGTTCGTAAAAAACGTGAGTGTTCGTAAATCACAGGTTCGCAAAAAACGAGCATCCGCTGTGTTTATTAAAGTTTAGCTATATACATTTCATCCTAATCCAGACATGTGCCCCGGATGTAGCGTAGGCTTAAATATCTGGGTTGCGAAGGAATGCATCGTAAATTTCGAATCCAGTCACTAAAACCCCGAGTTATATGTCGCAGTTCTATCGCTCTGAAGATACCCAGTGGGAATACGAATGGCATCCTTATACCCAAATCGTTCATCAAGTCGACAGAATAAGATATCAATAAAAATTTCAGTCCTGCGGCTCGTCTTCCTACATTAATTCTGTCTTATTTGGGTTTCTTTTTGTCGATTCAGTTCCTTTCCTTATCTTCCTCGTGTCTCCTTTTTGTTATAATTTTTCTGAATGTGATCTTTATCACAGTTCACGTCCAAGATGTCGATTTCCGTTATATAATTGAGGATGTCGTATCTTTTCTTGCAGTTAAAATAGTTTTGAACAGAAGGTTTCTAAAAGTTCAGTGAGAATTATTAAATGTATCATTTCGCACATTCAATCATTTTTGGACGATAAAAGGAAGGTAAATGGTAATAAACTTAAAAATTTGTGATGTAAATCCTTTTGTAAAATCATTGATATCAAAGCAACTTTAAAATTTATTGTCAGAAACTCTCTTCAAGAATAAAATACGGCAAGATATTTCATGTGCTCAAATAAAACCGTCTAAATGTTGGGATGACTGCAAATCTCTTGCCTCGACGAGATTTTAAGGCAACAGATTAAATAAAATAGTGTTTGCTTATGAAAGTGATACATTCAATCTCTTAGAGGGGCCATAATTTTCGTGACAATTTGTGATGTCTTTTCTCTGCACATTGTCAGAGATGTGACAGAATTGGAATTCTATATTTATTGCCTTATTACTCGAGCCATGCGAATGAAAGCAATTTCTCGAGTGATTTATTTTTGCGCATCACGTAAGGCACATCTTCAAAACCTAGAACTTTTTAGGAACAGTAGGCACTATTCACATGTTGCAAAGGGGGAAACATTGGAAAACTCCTAAGCACCCACGTCGGTAGACATGCATGCGTAATCACAACATCTACCTCTTATTGTGAAACAGTGTCTGGGCTTGAACCCGGGGTCTTATAAAGAGCATTATACTATAGCTAGGTTAAGCCTAAAATTCTTCTATGATTTACGGTAATCTAACATATTCTTAAAATTTCGCAGCTACATGAATTTTATATGGAATTTATAAATTCTATGTCTCCACCGCATTCTTGCCCTAGAATTGAATAGAGATTGTCCACGTAAAAGAATGTAACTCACAATGCCAATCTCTGCTTAATTATAACATTACCTAAGTTTCAGTTTGAAGTTTTGGTAGTCTTTGTTAATAATTTAAGCCGTCATCAACACTGATTTGAACTTATTCTAAAGTTGCTTTTATCATGTTGCTCACCGATACGGAACTCTGCTCGCTTCAAGAACGATAGTATGTATTTCTTCCCTCATTTAAAAATGTCGTCTCTGTACTTAAATCGGGGAATGGGGAATAAAATGCGCAGGCAACATCGGGTCTCTCTTTCTTTTTACATTCCTTAATGTATCCCCCATAATTTATTTTTAAAAAGTAATGCTCTTTAAAAAAAACATATATATTGTTTTTGTTCATTGCAAAGAACATTTCTATCTTTATTTCTATCTTTATCTTTATTTTTTTTGTTTACCCGATTGGTTTTATAGGATGAAAAACTTCATGTCTTTTCTGTGATTAATGACTTTGTAACTATAAGGAATTATCAAGCATTGCATATTTCATTAAACTTGTCTTTAGCTGATTCATGGCCCTCGTTTCGTGCTTATTTAATTTTGTTTTCCTGAAACAGTGTTTTAGAAAAGCAAAATTAAATAAAAAAATATATAAATATCTTTAAAAAATAGTAAATAGTATTACATTACATAAGCGCAATATTTCTGTGAAAGCTATATGCATATATTTCACTGAAAATGTACCTCGACGTTGACTGGCAAGGGCTGGCGTGTTAAATAAGCAGTGACTTTGACTGGCAAGCAAAGTTTAGAGTCACAAGCAGTGACTCTAAACTTCCTCCTCTTGGGTCAAAGACAAATATATACACTTGGTTTGCGAGACGTTTTTTTTTTTTTTTTTTTTCTTAATTGTAGTAACATTTGAACTGATTTGTATCCGTTGAATAGAGATAAATATAGGTTGATGTCAATTTTCTTCAAAAATTTTGACATTATCTGAGAGGTAAATTTATCTCTACGGATAAAAACCCATTGGACCCGGTGTTTTTAAAAAAAATTTTATTCAGTTTTACCCATGCAAAATTTACAAGAAAAATAAATATGAATACAAAAAGGTCAGTATCATTATTTCATGTGGATAAGCCCAATAAGCAACAGAAAAAAAAAAAAAAAACAGAAATCGCAAAATGTGAATTGCATTCAGAGATTGAGTATTTGTGTAAATAATCTACTGAATGAATATAGAACAATGAAGCTATATGATTAAATAATAAAAGTTTTAAAAAAATTTTCATTTTTCGATTTGTAGTGTTTAATTATATAGCTACTTATTTTTTTTCTTTCAATATGTGTATTCGATCATGCTTCTAACGGACGCGTGTTCGTCGAGATTGGTACGTAAGAAATGCCAACAAATCTAGTGTTAAAGTTGGTATTATGTCAGTGGTTAGTGTTCCAATAAATGAATAGTTATATGTTTTTTCTCTCATATATTACGTGGATTTAATCTAATGATTATTTAAAATAATCTGAAGAAAAAAGTTATTTTTTTATTTCCTTCCGAGTTCCCTTCATCTCTAAACTTCCTCCTCTTGGGTCAAAGACAAAACGACGTGACACTGATCAACTAAAAAAAGAACAAATTGTTGAAGTCATCGGACGGAAAATGGCCGAGGAACCTTGCGCAATACTTGGCACGTGGCAGCGGAATATTACCTTGACATTTTACATATTGCGAATGAAAATAGTTGAACATTTTATATACCGTTACACATAATCTGTTTCCCATAAAACTAATGATACATCTATATATTTTTTCACAATCTTGAATTCATCATTGAATTATCGCAAGTTAACAAAATTCTTTTTGAGTATCCCCCCCTAAATTTTTTTATTCTTTATGTTGACATGCAGTTATTATTATTCTAAAACGTGAATACAGCTTGCAAATAAATAATTTTTTTAATGTAAACGAAATTTGGAAATAAAATATAACTCGAAAATAATTTGGTGAATATTGGAGAAGATCGTTTGTTTGATCTGCCGAATTTTTGAACACCGGTATTGCGCAAGATGTCGATTTCAATAGTTTCATTCCAAATTATCATAAATGGAAGAGGGCGCTACTGTAGACGAAATTTTGACACTGCGTAAAGAACAGCCTAATGGCATTGGGCTGCTGTAAGATATTTCAGTATCCACAATGGGGGTTGCCTTCAAAGAGGAGTTTCATAGATTCGGCCGCATTCTCTTGTCGTCAGGAAAATTGATTTCTCACTCAATGTTTTTTTCCAATGAGGGCTAAATTGTAAAATGGATGTATAGCTCAGAATGTGGGCGGTAGTCTGTTGGTTAGAGCGTTTTTCTCATTATCGGAAAGCAGTGAATTCGAATCCCGACCTAATCGAAAATCCGTCGTGTTCGCCGATGATGCCTGGGCCACGTTAAATATATGACATAATAACTGTCTTCCATGTGAAATGATATCTATGTTTCTAGTTGGCCAAATCTGTGTTCTTCTGCTTGGTACCTGTTTCTAAATAACAGAAACCCACTTTGATGGCGGCACGCCCACTGGCTGCCTCACTATATAAAGTGACACCACCTCTGCCCTTAGTAGGGCTGAAATGTGGAAATCCTAGCTGCCCGGCATTATCTAACAACAACTGATATATGTCACATGATTTTTAAATTAATTTCAAATAAATATAATGAAATCTAGGTTATAGAATTTCAATTCATTTATATGTCCTCTCATTACATTTCCTTTTCTTATCATTCATAAATTATTTAGGATATACGGTGCGAAATTTCAACACATATATAATGCCATTATCATTCTTGTGCTCAATAAATTACTAGTTCAATACTGGATACACCCTAAGCTCGACTGAGAAATAGCCTCACACATTTAAAAGTTCCATAAGGTCCGATGTCCCTCCGCACTGTAGTGGGGAGAGCAAAATTCCAGCTCAGATGTCGACTCATCACTCGACAGTCTCTCAAAATTACATTTTGGTTGGTTGAATTAGTGATTTTGGATGGCATAAGCAGCCACACAAAAATGTATTACTAAACCTTCGACGTATAATCGGTTGTTTGTTTTCAATGCCAGATTCTGAGATTTTTAGCTTTCAGCACTGCAAGGGCTGGAATTGAGGGTAAATTTATTAAAAGAGGCATCCACTGGGATGACCATCATGACTCCAAAAGTGCGTCTTCGTAATTCAAAAAAAAGGGACCAAGCAGAAGGATCCCAATCTTGTCTCCCAATCCCAGAGGTTGGGAGACAAGTTTGAGGTCTTTCTGCTTGGTCCCTTTCTGCCAAGACCTCATTTGACCTGAAGGATATTGCGACAACTGCATATCTTACGTGATACCTCAACCCTCATGAATACGACAGCTCTTCGTTTGGATCCTGGTTCGAACTCACTGTCGGGAGAACGACGTCCTAACCGGGGCCCCATTTAGCATAACTGAGACCCGAGGACAAATCTTCTTTATGTCCCTCCTCTGCTTCACAACTATAAACTTTTTATTCGATTTGGGGCCCCTTTGATATGGGGGCCTGGGCCACTACCTCACATGCTCCTGCTTTAGTCAGGCTCTGGTTCAAATAAACCAATCCGTTGAGGCTCATCATGTCTTTTTCCAATAATTTTGTGCTTTTGGTCCACTTTTTTTCTATATAAAAGTATAAATATTAAGTTACGGAGAAATATTTCCAATTGTTTCTTCTGGCCAAATCCGACCGATACACCTAACCGACTTGTAATTTTTTGTTCCGTTAAGTGACGATGTGGACAACTAAGTAAGCACTCTTCTTTTCACACTTATGAATCGTCACTGGGGGAGTATTGTATCTTACGAAACGTTTAACATACATAGACCTACTCAGCACGAAAGTCCTTGGCTGGATCGCAACCCAATGAACATAATAGCACCAGCGTTCCCCCTTTTGGTTAACCCCTTCTGAATATTAACTGTGTTTAATACTATCCATTAAAGCAATATAGCAAATATAAACAATATATCAAAGCAGAGATATACAATGATAAATATAAATGTTTCCATTGTATATCTCTGTAATTTAAATCACAGGCTAAGCCAGGAGCTTTTCTCTTTTCCTATGACATTATTTTAATTTAAATCGTGTTTCGTTCACTTCGGGATATTCACATCTTATATATATATATATGTGTGTGTGTGTGTGTGCGTGTGTGTGCGTGTGTGTGTGTGTGCGTGTGTGTGCGTGTGTGTGTGTGTGTGTGTGTGTGTGTGTGTGTGCGTGTGTGTGCGTGTGTGTGTGTGTGTGTGTGTGTGTGTGTGTGTGTGTGTGTGTGCGTGTGTGTGTGTGTGCGTGTGTGTGTGTGTGTGTGTGCGTGTGTGTGTGTGTGCGTGTGCGTGTGTGTGTGTGTATACACTCTGGCCATTAAAATTACTAAACTAGGAAGAAATGCAGATAACAAAATGATATTTATTGGACAAATATATTATATTAGAAATAACAAGTGATTAAATTTTCAAAAAATTTGGCTGGATAGATCCTGAGAAATCAGTACCCAGAACAACCACCTCTTGCAGTAATAACAGCAGTTATACGCTTGGGCATTGAATCAAACAGAGATT
The DNA here is from genome assembly GCA_030067965.1 of Latrodectus elegans. NCBI lineage: Eukaryota > Metazoa > Arthropoda > Arachnida > Araneae > Theridiidae > Latrodectus > Latrodectus elegans. The sequence continues at coordinate 8,488,462 of CM057812.1, forward strand.
GGATTGCATATACAGGTACAGATGCCCATGCAGCTTCAACACGATGCCGTAGTTCATCAACCGTTTGGTGACGAGCCAGTCGCTCGGCAACCATTGACCAGACGTTTTCTATTGGTGAAAGATCTGAAGAACGTGCTGGCCAGGGCAACAGCCGAACATGTTCCGTATCAAGGAAGGTCCGTACAATACCGGCAACATGCGGTCGAGCATTATCCTGCTGAAACGTAGGGTTTCGCAGGGCTCGAATAAAGGGTAGAGCCATGGGTCGTAACACACCAGAAATGTAACGTGCACTGTTCCAAACACCGTTAATGCGAACAAGAGGTGACCGAGACGTGTATTATCCAATGGCACCCCATACCATCACGCCAGGTAATGGGCCAGTATGACGATGACGAATGCACGCTGCCAGTGTGCGTTCACCACGATGCCGCCAAACACGGATGCGACCATCATGATGCTGTACACAGAACCTGGATTCATCTGAAAAGATAACGTCTCGCCATTCGTGAGCCCAGGTTCGTCGTTGATCACACAATTGAAGGCGCTCTTGTCTATGACGCAGTGTCAAGGGAAGCCGCAGCCATGGTCTCCGAGCTGAGAGTCCATGCGGCTGCAAACGTCGTCGAACTGTTCTTGCAGACACTTTTTGTCTTAAAAACGACCCCGTTTCTTGACTCACGGCTCGTGACATGGTTGCACGATCCATTACGGCCATGCGGATAATATGCCTGTCTTCTCGGCTGCTAGTAATAGGTGGCCGTTGAGATCCCGCATGGCGTTCCGTATTACCGTCCTGAACCCGTCGATTCCATATTCTGCTAACAGTCATTGGATCTCGATCGACGGGAGCAGCAATACTGCGATAAGATAAACTGCAATCCCGGTACGCTACAATTCGACCTTTATCAAAGTCAGAAACGTGCTGGTACGCATTTCTTCTTCTTACACGAGGCATCACAACAACTTTTCATCAGGCAACAACGTTCAAATGTAATTTGTGTATGAGAAACCGGCTGAACAATTTCCTCATTTAAACACAATGTAGGTGTCGCTACTGGCGCTTGCTTTGTCTGAATGCGCTGAAAAGCTAATCATATGCATATCACAGCACCTTCTTCCTTTCGTATAAATTTCACGTCTGTAGCATGTTGCCTTCTTGGTGTAGCAATTTTAATGGCCAGTAGTGTATATATATATATATATATGTAGCTTATCAACAGGCAGATATGTTTTATTCAAATTCAGAAAAAGAGAGGGTCTTTTTCTAGATTCGAATAATACATTACTTTCTGCTTGTGAGAGCAATGTGTTTGTAAAAAGCGGGTTTGTAAAATATTTCTATGGCTTCTGTAAAAATACTCAATAATGTTTGAGAATGTGAATTGTATTGAAAATAAATTTATATAATTTTTTAAGTCACGATTTTATCCCTTATTCGTGGCTTAAAAATTGCATTGATAAAATTAATCACGAGATGTGATGTACGGGCATAAATATGTGCCACATCACATGCTGTTTAAAAAAAAAATAGTTATTGACATTCAGCTATTGAAGAATTCTAATGGGACGGTAATTCCAGTCTTGGGATTATTTCTGTTTGACGAGAAAAAATAAAAATGTACGGAATGTTTACGTGACAAAAATTACATAGAAGGGTTGTAAAAAAATGACAATAATATTAATTTCCAAACCGTTCACGTTGTTTTCGATTCAAATTCCATTCTTATCTCTTGGAGCAATCCGAGGTTCTTACTGGTAGCAATTCTTCTTCAATTCTCCCCCCCCCCCCCAGCGACTGAGATCACGTGAATCTTCAGGTTCCGGCACGGCACACATCGCTCATCCACTAGTTTTTTTCTGAATTCATTAGTTTTGACACCTTATATCGCCTCTGGTCGTTATCTGCATTCGGCAAGGTGGGAAGGAAACAACGGGGGGATGGAAAATTCCCTTCTCGTTCCCCCTCCACCTCACCCTAACGTCTTACAGGTGTGTCTGCTCGTTCTCGTAATCGCTGGTTTTGATTGCACCGCGGTAACAGCACAAAGAGGCGAAATCTTCAAGTTATCGTGCAGAAGGAACACTAGCGAACTTTGGAACGTTGTCTTTGGTGTGCTGTTCACTCCTCTTTCTTTTGATCGCGCTCCCGGCTGCCGAGAGCACCCTCTGTCCATGATGTCTCTCCACTTCTCGGGACACCTCATCGAGCACGGCAATCAGTAAGTGCAATTTCTGCCATTTCTTTTTTTCGCTAACTTCTTTTTTCTGCCGATTTGGGGTCAAAAAATACATTAACTTCAACTTCAACTTGGTGTAAGTTTTTTCATGCGTGAAATAAACGCCAAAATTGTTCTGTCGAGCTGCTTAAAAGTAATATCAAGATGATGACCAAAAAGTTATTTTTGTACACATTAAACTGCGCGTGTAGTTAGAAAACGATTTTTTATTCAACGTCACATCCTCATTATCGATTCTTAACAGGAATGGCGTCATTGGCGGATATCAAAAGATACGTCACTCATTAAAGGTTGTGCGCAACTGCAATACCTTCTCGTGTGCCTATTTCTGATGACCGTAGCTGCTGAATATCGTCCACTGTTTGTTTGCTTCTTTGTCCTTTAATAATCAGTTTTTATACACATGGGCTAATTATACCGGAAATGACGATTTAATGTAGAGTCCGAGACATAACAAATACCTAAATCCTGCCGTAGGAATTGAACTCACGAACTACTGAACCGAATGCCAGAGTACTTATCATTTGGCTGTCGCTTGGAATACAAACTAGTTCGTAATTTTGATCATTATCAATTCAGGAGGTAGACACCTGAGCTGGCACCCTCTTCTTGACTCTAACAGAGGGATGTTGGACTTTATGGGACGTCCAATGTGCCTTTTCAGCATGATGGCTTCCGATTCAGTCAGGTCTGAAATTCTTCTGACATCTATAAGGACGATTTTTTCCATTTGGCAAATGGGCTGCTTATTAGTTAACTTTTAATACTGTAAAAATGTTGTTTTTTTTTTAATTTCTGAGTCGTAAAAAATAAAAATCTATAAAGAAATAGAAATGACAAAGTAAAAAAAGCCTGCATGACTTTCAAAAAATTTCACCATCATAGTGTAAAATTAAATTTTCTGTGAAAGAATTTTCAATGTTATACACTTGAAAATCGAAAAGTAAAACTTTTTGTCAAATAATAAATGAAACCCAGTGAAGATGTGCCACTTGAAGTGGTTAACAAACTTAATTATGTTCAGTTCAAATAATTTTAAACGGTAACAGTTTGATAGTATTAAGTTTACTTAAATACTTTTTACTGAATTAATATCACTAAAATGCAAATTATTATATGAAAAATTTTAAATAATTTCTCTTGTAATGAATCACTTTTTCTTACTTTAAAATATGCTATTAACAAAGTAATAATTTAATATTAATGTTACAAGTGATGCATGTGGAATGTAAGATCAGGAAATAAGTCTTGAGAAAATGATATTTAGATGCGACAAGCAAAAGAGTACTATAGACTAACATTTTTTTTTCAGCAGTATATTTGATATATAGCATAACTCGGAATGTTCGAGGTGGAACACTTTTATAAAGCATGCCTCAGTGTTAAAGTTTTATTAGATAATTACCCTTTATCAACTATCGCTAATTTTTATATCGATTTAAATAATGATGGAAAAGATACGGCAATGAAATTCAACATTATCTATAATCAAATTAAGATAGAAAATATCATGAAATATGAATATTTACTGCTATATTTCCTTTAGTATGTTATTAGCTAAGTAAAAATTTGTTTAATAAAATGTACACAGAGTATATTTTCCTTCTCATGCTTTTTTCTTATTGCTCTAATATAATACTTTTGCTATAAAATATTTACTCACCAATATCGTAAGTCCAAATATGATATGAAAGTAATTGTACACAAAGAGTTAAATGCTACAGCACTTATTACTACCATGCTTCCTTTTGGTGGGGGATTTAGAGCCCAAGTGATGACTGAAGGTCGCTCTCGTGTCTGGAAAGTAACAGATTCAATACCTGCCTCAGGAAAAACCATAGAATCATTTTATTCCATATCTCATAAAGTTTTATAAAAATCGATACCTATTCATAGACGCTGTTTAAATGCAAATGCATTAAATAGTGAATTTCTAGTAAGATTATTAGTGTATAGTAATTTTACTATATAAAAATTTACAACACAAAAATTTAGATTTGAGCATTATAATTCAAATACACAAATTGTTCTCGAGGACCCTTTCCAACTTACTTATGAATCACAAAACATTTAGACTATCAAACTAAAAACAACTGTGTTCAAGTACATAAATGAATATCACAAGACCTACTCTTGCTTTTCTTCTTCTGATCTCCGAATTTTAATAAAAGTTGCGTTAGTATTTCAGGCTGTAATTATGCATCTAGAGTCTCAGAATCCGTGCGAGCCACAGGTTAGAAATTTCCGTGTCAGTAAGGATCGAGTAAGAGTTACAGTCACAGTGGCAACTTTTAGGGTTTTTTTATTTTTTTTTTTTTTGTTTTTTTAGAAGCTGAAAATGACGTTGGTATCGGAATTCGATTAACTGCCCGAATAATTAAATAATTAGTTTTCCGAATGTGGCAACCCTGTAAGTAATGATGATAAAAGTGGCAATATTTCCCAGACCGCAATTCGAAACCTCAAGAAAAAATATAATAAATTATTACAGAAATTCACTTACCTTGAAAGAAAAAAAAAATTAATTGCTTGTAATTTTATATCCAATCCTATTTTTAGATGAGTGGGTTTTAACACAATAAAATGATAAATAATTATTTTTAAAAACAATTCCTTAAAAATTAAAATCTAAAAATATAAATTTTATTGGGTTTTTTGGATTGTTAGTTTATAGATATATTTTTGTTTGAGGTACTTAAATAATCATATCTTTATTATTAATTGGAATTTATTAACTCATTTAAGCATATATGATAGTTCTAAAGAAATATTTAATATGAAATATTACGTAAATTTGGCGATATTACTTTTTATTACAAAAAATGTATGCCAAAATCACTCCAAAAAGACAATATGACATCTGTGCCAAAAGACATCAATAATGCGAAATATTTACAGATATATACTGCATAATGTTTTATTGTCAGTTTTAACTCCCCTTCCATTTGTTCCCTTGCTAAACTAGTAGCTGATTGGTTTGTTCCCTGGCCTTGAATTTTACAATTCATGGGTTTGAATCCTAACACGAGTGATACATTTATTGGTTTGTAACCCACTTTAAAAAGTTCAAACATTAAATCGGTCTAATAAGTTTTCTTATACAAGAAGTTACCGTAGAACAATAAATGAATAAAAACTTGTATTCGTTTGTTTTATTTGCACTTAAATACTTTTTGCTCAAAATATTTTTTTTTAAAAAAAAGACGTTTTACTTTTTCTGTAAAGGTCTAACATATTTAATGATGCAGCCTTGTCTTATGCAAATTCTCAGGTGGTTTTCAGCAGTCTTATGAAGGCAGGGGCTTATGGGGCAGTTGCCCTTAGCCCCCACTTCAGAGGGGCCCTGAAATCGAATGGAAAGTTTATTTTTCGTTGACAATTAAAAAGAATCTTTTGCCAAATCGAATAGAAAGTTTGCGAGGTAGAGGTTGGCCCCCAAAGAAGTTTTTGCCCCTGGCATCAATTAGGCTAAGTTGAGCCCTGTTTTTCGTTCTAAAAATATTGGAAATCATGCATTTTTGATAAACTTTAGAAAAAACTTGCTGCTTTAGGCTGTCTGTGTCGAAAGGCATTTCTTTAATATATACCGCGTAAATTTTCTTCGGGAAGGAGTTCTCACAACTAATGAAATTTTAAATGAGGAAACGCCGAAGACTTCAAAGCAGTTGCCTTGAAAAACGAGCATGAAATAAATGCAACATTCACCTTCCGCTGATTAACAATACCTGGTATTGAACCCAGAACATTTTGCTCTGAAGAGCTAAATCTTTCCATAAAGCCATGCTGTGTCCAAAATATGAACTATAATTAATTATTCGCAAGTCTAGAGATAGATGCATCATAACATTAGACTCTGGAAAATTTTTATTACACAAATTTCAATTTTAAAGCTGATTCTAATGCATTTTTTTTTTTAATTTTTAGTTCTTGATTAATTTCCAAGTATTTTTTTTTTTAATTTTTTCATTCACATAATTTCTAAACTCATTTTAGAAAGGTTTTGCGCATTAGTATTAGAATACGTTAAAATGTCGTTTTTTCAACTGCAACATTTTTTTTTTTTTCAAATTTAGTATTTAAAGTATTTTTTGTTTACCTGTACGAAATTAGACCTACATGTTTTACACGCTATTTTCTATTAAATGAAGCAAACTTTTGAATATACATGAAGAACTTTGAATATTCATGATTTAGTTATTTTTAAAGGAAATGTTTAAAAACAATTTCGCGAACTATCTATATTGCTGCATACTTTTAACGCTATTTCTTTATCGCTGAATATTTTTCTTAGATTTTGTTTCATTTTAACGAACATGGACACATAAACCATATGCTCAAATAAAAAAAACACATGTTACAGTTCTCTTAAGAGTGTTAGCCGTTAAAGTTTGTATGAAATTTACCAAAGAATAACCGATTTCACAAAAATTACGCTATATGTAATTAAAGAGAGAGAGAGTTTTGGCTAATTTTTTATTCTTTTTTACATCATAATTTATCTAAAACCAAGATGAAAGAAAATTAAAATCAGCTTTTAAGAAAAAGTTGTGCTTCAAACGTAGGCGGATACCTTAAGTATTTGCATCATTTTCTTACATTTGAATGATATACGCTAAGAGATATATACGTTAAGAATAATTCCTTATTACAGTATCAACGTATACCTTTTTTAAATTAATCTAGTAATAATGTTGTTGATTCGAATCTAATGATGCGAACGTAATTATGTGACCTTGAAAGTCGAGTACTGCGCTGTTCTTAAACATTTAAAATAACAAAATCAAAGTAATTTTTCTTACATTTTTCAAAACAAAAGTGTCATCTTTCATTTTTAAGATCTTGCTGCCATCTTTTTATGAAGTCGTATCTTTATTATAGATGGTATTTTTAATATATATAATTAATGACTGACATTTATTGATTTGTGTATTTTAGCCATTTTCAAATTATTCATATCAAATAGGCTGATTTTCATGTTTTATATTCTATTTATAATACCATGTCTTATTTGATTATTTTGTTTTCAGGAAATACATTTGGTTTATACGATCAACAATCCGATTTTTATTTATTAGCTTTTTATATTACTGCGTTATTTTATGTTTCGTTAATATACGATCAAAAATTTTTGACTTCAGTTATTAAGTTTTAATTTTCATTTATTTTATTAATTTTTATTTTTATTATTTAATAACAATTTCTTATTTGTTATTAATTTTTATAGCAAAAGTATTTTTATTTTTTATTGTTAATTTATTAAGGAGAGAACTGGTAATCGTATTTGCTTGATGCTCATGGTTAATTTTTAATGCGAATAGTAATTGAATCGGGACTTGTAATCTAAAGAGAATTACATAACTTTACAAACATTGTCATATGAATTGGGAATGGAACCCAAGAATTATTTAAATGCTAATCAGATAGTAAACAGTTTACTATTTTATTTGCATATATATATATATATATATATATATATATATATATATATATATATATATATATATATATATATATATATATATATATATATATATATATATATATATATATATATATATATATAATTTTATAATTTTATTTGGCTTTTTCATTTGAAAAAAATCATAAATTTGTATTGTGGGTCATATTTTGAATTTTGTTTATTGCCATTGATTTATTCTTATTTCGCTTGTTTTTGAAACTTTTGCATCAATTGTTGATAACAATAAAAAAAATGTAATCTTTGAAACTTTTATGGCAACATCAATTTGCAGTACAATTTTCCATTCCGTTCAAATTAGTGGTGTGAATTCATTTATACAGTAAACGAAGAAAACAATAGCACAAATGTTACATAGATTTGATTTGTTTGCAACATTATGGATGCTGTCTACTACTATGGGGTTATTCGAAAAAGATCAATGGATTAAAGGGAATTATACAAACCTCTATAAACATCCCTAGTTGAAGTGGGAATCGAACTAACAGTCTGTAAAGTTGAAGACCAAGGTTCTACTATCAATTCAATAGATATAGATTTGAGGGTATATGTTACTAAGCTAAACTCAGTGGCACACAAAAGCCCATTTTGAGACCATAACTTACAGTGCCCATGTGGGCTAGTTGTCTAGGATGTTGTTTTCATGATCGGAGGATGGTGAGTTTGAATCCTGACTTAAACGAAAATTCGTCATGTTCGCTAAAGGCACAACTGGAGCACATTAAATATTTCGTCTTCGAAATGTCCTCCAAGTGGGTGGCAGGCCAAGTATTGAGGGTCTTCTGCCTTTGGTTCCTTCTTCAACTCTACCCGGCTGCTTCTCTCTAACTGGTACTACCCTATTCAGGGCTAAGTAAAGAGAAACATGCTGGTGCAAAACTAGCAGTTTTCCTGACCGAGGGCCCAGAGAGACGAAGCATCTGTCCCGGTTAGGTGGTCAGTCTAACGCGAAACTCCCAGTGCTTAGTCTCCAAGCATGCTTTGTCCTCAGTTTATCGACCCATTGAGAATTTAAAAGGCTGAGTCCCGCAGCCGAAGGATCAAACCTTAGACCTTCGCCTTGGGAGCCGAAAGCGCTACCACTAAGCCACCGGGATTCAGTGATCGATGCAATTTAGGCAAATAAATGTCATTTTCCTGAGTGAAGAATAGACATAAGCGAAGTTGCGCATCATTGTATGCATTATATATCTTGAATATTAAATGGCAAATTCAAAAGTGAAGATATTGTCATTTAAGTCCTTCCTACTAACCACAAATGAATTCAGTTGTGATTTCGTCATATTATTTCGCGTAAAAATATTATTCTCATCATCATGCAGTACACTTGAATTTTCAAGTCATCTTTTCGAAAAATTCCAATTTTTTTCTTTTTAATAAAATGTTCAGAAAGGGTTATATAGTTCTATATACTCTGAAATAATGCAAACAAATACTTAATATTTCCACTACCAGACCCATTCAAAATATTAACAATCACACTTCTCAATTTTTTTCAATTAATAAAATTGAATAATCATTATTCGAATCTAAATTTTAATTTTTCTTTTATTGTTAACCAAGCTCTTATTCTATTTTTGAACAATTTTTATTTTTACTAATCACTGCAAATAATTTTTGTACTGTATGTTTTTTTCATATATGGTATGATATTTTTATTTATTTCTAATATTATTTACCGGGTAAGCAATTATATATATATATATATAATAATTAATTTCTTTGCTTTACTTAAATGTTCTTAGTTGTCATTATGCGTATTCTAATAGCAAAAGAAAGGAACTAATAGAAGACCCCAATGCATGATTTGCCGCCCCTTGAAGTATTATTTCTTTTGGAGGGCATTGCGACCACGGCTTATTGAACGTCCTCTTACTTCCAGCAGTAAACTCGACGGATCTTCGATTAAGTAAGGATTCCAACTCACTGCCTTCCCACATTGAGAAGGCTGATCTAGTCCTCCTACGACAATTATATACCACAAATCAACTGACCTATTGAATCATTATCGTATCAATAAATATCTACCAACGCATAAGAATTTCTGTTATAATATATGTATAGTCATTAAGTTAATTTAATTCAAAGGTATGTAGCATCTAATAAGAAAATAAAAATTTGCACTTAACCCTTATAATCTATTACAAATTATAAAACAATCGTAAGATAAATGTATTTAATAAAGTTATTTTTATTTAGTATTCATAGAAATCGTAAAAAAACATGCATATATATTTGTGTGTGTTACTTAGGCACATATGAGCTAAACGCACCTGCAGTTTGCAATAGATTACAAACATCTAAAAGCTTAGTTAGAATTCGAACCCATGAACTGTTGTCTTGAATGCCAAAGTTGTAATCCTTCAGCTATCAACTCAACTTCTGAATAAATATCCAGATCAGAAAAAGTATAAGAAATATTATACATAGTGATTTGAAAATTTGTAGTAACAATGTTAACCAGAAAAATTATTGTTAAAATGAATCGAAACTTTCATTGAAAAATGAAGACAATATTTTTGTAAAAAGAATAATATGCGTATGTGTGTAGTGTCTATAACAAAGAATTTAAATCACAAAATGAACATTATAATAATCTAAATAAAATAATAAGATATTGAAATCGCATTTTTTTGGAATCACACTTAGCTGTTGCTCAGTGGTGATTCTCAAATATTTTTTATTGTGTGAATTAGTATTTATGAAGGCAACGAGACTCTAAACTACATTCATTGAACTGAGGAAATCTGAAGAGTAACAAGCTGTTGAAAAGATTTCCCTCCGGAGCGACATCTATATTCGACTATTATCATCATGATTGGTAAATTTATTTCCATACCTCAAAAAGAAAAGTATATTTCTTAATGATGAAAGTAGTGAGGAACATTTCAGTTAAAGAAAAATAATGATTTTTGCTATTGTCAAAACTGCTAACTATTATTCTAAAGTAATTAATTCAACTGGTAGTTAAAAGAATACTAATACATAAAGGAAAATCCTTGTATAAATAGTTAAAAAAAAATTCATTAATATTATCGTATATTTCTTCATTTTCTTAAAATACAAATAATTTTTGAAGTCCGTCAGTAGAAATAATAAATAAGTTACTATATTTCAATACAGATCTATCTGGTGTTCATAAAGGAAATCTTGATCATTATGTTTCATGGGTACAATGTCTTGTGAATAAATAGCATTATGTACATTGCAAGGTAAACTCAATGCATATATTATTTCGTGAAATATTTCTGCCTTCTTCTTTAAGATTATTTTTAGTCAATTTAAGCTAAATCTTTTCGAGATCTTATGAAGAAATTAGAAATAGTTTTTAAATATACTGTGATTTGCCACCGCGGGATAATTGTGATTACCCCTTCTCGAAAAACTTTTCATTGAATAAAGAAGGTAACAATTTTATGAATGTACAAAATGTTGCCATTCATTATAGTCAGAAAGTTAAAGAAGATTCCTCTGTCGAAAATAATTTTTCTCGTTTTATATCAACAGATGTTGAGTTGCTCACGCATTTCTGTGAAATCAACAAACTTCCCGAACGTCAGGAATAGAATATGAAATAGAAAAATCTGTTTTTAATCTTATAAATTTATAAGAGTTTTTATTTTAAGTAATTGAAAATTTTTCTGCCCTTGTCAATGATGAAGAAAATTGACTGCTGTTACTTACTGTTGTTGTTAACGATCAGGTTTAAATGCAAAGTTATTTATATTAAACTATTTAGGGTTTTTTATGTATTGAATATCTAGAATGGAAAGGGTGAATATGCAGTATGAAACTATCTGGAATATTTTGAAATATTTAAATTTATTAAAGAACTCATAGTTATATTTTCGAACAAAATTATGATATAGTATTATGAATTTTTATCATGATATAATAGTTTAAGTTTGCGACAATATCTAAGCATGAAGTCCTTTTTTGTAATTTGCAGTGAAAATTCTATGCGAGCAGCCGAGAAAGCTGGAATTTTTCTGCCAGGTTCACCAGGGACGTACAGGAAGATCAGCGCCACCGCTCAACTGACAAATACGAAGAATAGATGCATCACCGACTCTGGCAACATTCTAGCAAACAAAATGGCAGAAGTGCCCGAAGTTTCGTCTTCGACTTGGCCGAATGATAAGGAATCTTACGAATTAGGAGAAGTTATCGGTGAGTAATTTTGTTTACTATTCATTTGTAAACACTTTTGTGTCTCACTGGCACGAAATAATGCTTGTTTATACATACTTATCTGAGTTTAAATAAAGTGAGATTACCGGTGTAACGCACGTTATAAATGTCATGCTTTGATTGCTTATAAGTGACAGTGAGATTGTATTTATTTATATTCACTGGATTCCGTATGTTTCTTATACAGTCTGTGGATTACTGGGGATTTGCATATTTTTGTGTTTTCAATCTTTGAATTGTCGAATTGAAGTATATTCTCGATTTATAAGGTTTTTTAAAAAAAATAAATAAATCTCCTAACATTTAGTTTTATAGTTAAATGGATTTTTAAATTTTCTGTATTGAATTATATATCAATTAACTCATTGTTGAGAATTATAACATATTGTGGGGAAATGTAAATTATATATTTATTAATGTTATTGTTTTTTTAATGCCATTGCTCATCATACTAATTTATTAAAACACACTCCATAAATTTATAAAATTCCTTTTAGTGAATCGTTTTCTAATTTCTTAACCATATCTTAAAAACAATTTATGAATATTGATGTGATTAATACAGATAAATATTTATGTTCTTATTTGAACTAATAAACTCATTTGTGGATAAAAAATGAATTTTTGCAGATAACATAGTAGTTAAATTCCATGAAGCATTTGAAAAGAATTAAAAATGATTCACTTAATAATAAATTGATTTTGAATATTTATTTGCTTAAATTAAAATTTTTGTCACTGATGTACTAACTTAGTAATTAAATTTCGTATTTTTTAGAAAGTTGCAGTATTTTAAAAAAATTAATTTGTATTACTTTATATGTATCATCTTTATTTTATTTGAAAATAATATTTTAAACCTTTAAAAAAAAAGTTGCCAAAGTTCCAAAAGGGCTATTGAAGAAATGACTTCCTTTGTGGGTCAATTTATTTACAACAAAGTTGTAATCATTCTAGCAAAAATGTTTCACTTAATATTAATCTTAATATCAGAGGCTTTGATTAGTTAGTTTGATTTGAATGTAACAAAGATCTGTTGTCTTCACTAAAGGTGGCTAGGGACTTCAATTAGGTTGTGGTTGCATAGTTCTTGAAGTGAAATAGCTATGGTTAAGTCAATTCTAGGGGTCTTCTGCTTGGTCTCTGTTTTTAAATTATGTGACATATTATTTTAGGCTCATAATGGCCTGCATCTTCACTGGATCTCCCACTATATAATGATGCCATAAATTTTGCTTTTTAAAGCTTTTGAAAAAGGCATCATAACTAATGCCCCAAGGTGTTTCAAAAAAAGTATTAGTTTTATTTTTCAGATTGGTATTGAACATCAACAAATTTAAATTGACTGTCACTAAAATATAATTCCGATTTCATCAGATTCCACATTTATACATGCTCCCTTTCGGCAAATCCTATAATATTACAATGCTGTGGTATAAACTTATTATATTTTATTTATGATTCACAAGCATATAATTTGAAATTTCTTTTGCCCAAATTTTGTTTAATATGGATCCATAGAGTGCAAACCTGCTATTTGAGTTAGAAAATCTAATTTTAAGAAGTGCAGAAGGGATATGTATATTATTTCTTAAATTTCTTTTGTATTTACTTACAGATACAACATTTTAATTGATTTTTTAAATGAATGCATTTGTTTAGATTATTTTCCTGTAACAATTTGCATACTATTAGAATAGCTTTTGAACTAATTTTATTACACATGATCAATTTGCTGTTTATTTTGAAATCTTAGTAACATACCTGATATTGTTTTTATTTAAAATTATCTTTATCGTTACATCAGAATTAATTTATTCTATACACTCAATCAGTGTCAGACACTTTATGTAGACATAAATCAATCTGATGTCATTTTAAATCATAATTTTTTTTGTCATTTATAGTTTTATAAAGAATATCATTTAAAATATTTTTGTCTGTACTGTCAACTCTGACTTTAATTATCACGTTAGAACTGTCATTTGTATAAAGTGGTTCAAAATATAAAAATGTACAAAATTAGTCAATTATGGCTATGTATTTAAATAATGGCTATAGAATAATAAATAAAGCCAAATTGTGACTTTGTCATCAAGTAGTTCCCAATATAATTAGCCATCAAGTGCAAAAAATGACCGTTGAGCGACAGACAAACCAAACCTTCTTTGTCATCAGATATGCTTTATTTACATTTAAATAGTTGGCATTCTGTTTCTAATGTTTTGGAATTGTGTAACTGGTCCACTTAACATGTTCCTGTATATTTGTTTATTTATAATTTTACAAAATTGTTGTTTTCGCCTTAGACTAGGGAATTTGGATAAAATTTGTGTGGGTTTAACAGTTTGAAGTATATTTGCATGATGTAATTTTCCTTTTATGATGTTAATAATCATGTGATGTGCATTCATTTTATGTGCAAACCTTGAAGCATTTTAATTAGTAATTTTATTTATTTACAATTTTAGAATTTGAATTTCTTTGTTAGGAATTTTCGAAGTATTGTTTGGAATTTTTGGAAGATATATTTTTTATAATTATTGTTTCAATTTTTTTAAAAGTATATTGTTTGAGATTATTTTCAAGTTGTATTATTTAATATTTTTGTTTTATTGACCACATTAAAGATGTCTGTGGGGTACTAATCTTGTGCCTAGTCAATTTGAGTCATGCCTCCCAGAGTATGTATAGCAAAAAAATCATTGTATAAAATTTGTTTGATACAATAAAAACTGTTTATTTTCTGACCAGTTATGATAATTTGTAAGCCAATGATTTGGTGAGTTATTTTGCTTCTCATTAAAATAGTTGCTGTATGAAATATTTTATATATATATTCATTCAGAGTGGGAATGTTAATTAATTAGGAACTCTAGTTTTTATAAAAAATGTGTGCTCCACTTAAGTGTTAAATTGTGCTGCACTGAACTTTTTTTAATGGTTGCCACAGCATGATTAATTAAAATTTGAATTTTAATAAAAAAAATGCAATTTATTTACATTAAAAATTTGGCTTTATTCTCCAGTTGTCCCTGTTGTAGGTAGCCATGCGCTGAAGTTTCTTTTAAGGTGTGTGCTTCTGTTTGGTTAATTAGAATATGAGTTTTAATAAAGAATGCAATTTGTTTACATTAGAGATTTAGCTTTATTATGACATGTTAACTTTTGTAGACAGTGATACTTCGTTGATATTTGATTTTTATTATGTATTTTTTGGGTAATTAGTTTCTAGTAAGTAATATTTTAATACTTCTATAATAAGTAATTATAATGAAATATTCAAAATTTTAATATTTGGAAGTTAAAATAGCATGCGATTGCAAAGTTGAAGTTAATTAGTGATCAGTATTTGGTAATCAGATATTGCACATGGTATAATTTTGGTTGGTGAGATAACTGTGCAGTGCTTGGTAAGAAAATTGAAAATTGTGCCAAACTTGCACAGTTCCCGCATCTTACACTGTTATTTTATTTACATAATCTATTCGTATGATATATGTCTCAGTAAAATAAATAGATATTTCTGAAAAAAAGATAGTTTTATTGTATATTATCATATCTATATTATCATCTTTTAATATATCATTATTTAATGAGATCCTGGAAAATGCAAAATGAGAAGAATTAAAAATATTACATTTTTCATTTAGTCAAATTCAATAATTTATGGAATTTTACTTCTCTTTTAACATTTAAATATTTGAGAATATTAACTATAATTTGAAATAATGTTCAGCATTCAAACTAAATTAAAAATATTGTATATTTTTTCTCATTTATTTGAATTCCTGTTTGTAAGTATGGTTTTGGTTCTTTTGTTAGCAGTTGATATTTAATTGTTTTGAAACATATTTATATTGCTGCATGTAATTGCTCATAATAATTTTTTGTTAAACTTCATTATTTTTCAAATACTTTATTATTCAGAAATATTATGATTTTAGGTTACTTGTCATATTTTTCTTAGGTGTTGGGGCAACTGCCATTGTCCATAGTGCTTTTTGTAAACCAAGAAAGGAAAAATGTGCAATAAAGCGTATCAATTTGGAGAAATGGAACACGAATATGGATGAACTATTAGTAAGTTTTCTTTAAAAACAAATTTTGTTAACAGATATAGAATTTTCTTGAAACATTTGTTGTATAGTTTTGTGAAACTTTTTATTACGAGACCTAATTTACACCTATATTATAATTTAATCATAGTAAATTTAATTCCATTTTTGAAAGAATTTATAGTGTAATTTTCATGCAAACTCCTCAGAAAAATTAGATCCAATTTTAAATGATATATTCTCAGATTCCATTATTACATTTATTTTTCTCTTAACTTGTTTCATTATCTGACAAAATTAATATATAACAAAATCCTATAAGTCGGTACAGGTTTGGTGAGATTTCCAGTTTTCATGCCTACAGTTATTTTGTTATCTTAAATTGTGTCACTTTGCACAATATCCAATTTTCAAATTTCTAATTGCATTTAAACTTAAAATTTCAATAGTACAATCTTGCACTATTTGTTATATAATTACTTTCTGCAGAAATGTTATAAAAGTAATAACAAAAATTAATTTCACAAAATTTTCAAAGATAATATATTACAAAGCTATGCAAATATAAATTAACTATGAAAGTTAATACTATTCCGACTTGGCCAATAGAATCTACATAAAAAATTTTATGACAGTTTTCCTTCATTTAATCAAAAGAATATATATAACTACCTTGCAAATGTTTATAATTGCACTCTAAAATCCAAATCAATGCATAAACATAAATTTTTAATTAATTTGTCAGTACAACTCACCTTTTAAAACATTAGTATAAATGTAACCTAGGCAGGAGGGAACCAGCCAATAAAGCTAAATCAATAAAGTAAGCATACATTTTTCTGGAAACTTGGATTTAATTTAATGAACAATGGTGCATACTTTTAAAAAAATATCTGATTAAATGCCATCTAATATGGGAGACAACCAGACAATAAAGCTAAACAAATAAAACAAACAAAAAATAAAAACATGCATGTTTATACGAGTATCCAATTAACAAGCAATAGTATTTTCACAGTAAACCTAAATACATATGTCAAATATTTCAGCACAATACTTAATAAATTATTACGTACGACAGCAATTTTAATCAAATAACACATAAACTGAAAGTACTCACCTAATCATGACATGCTGAAGAATTTAAAATATGTAAATTTAATTTACTGTCCATATTTTTTATTACACACAAATACTAAAATTCAAATGTTTCAATTTGATGTACTTTCAAAACAATGTAACTTCAAGTGCTTAACTTTTAATCCTAAATGAAAAGGAAAAACAGCAAAAGTTTCAAGAGTTGCTAAAATTCTAAGCGAATTTCACTCATGCACACATCAGGTTACATCAGAAAATCACAAGACTCTATTGTGGCTCAGGAACTTACAAGTTTGGTGCATTTGACATCCCTACTGACATATAGGATTTAGTCACATATATTGTTTCTAATTTAAATTTTGTGAATTTTTTTCAACCTGGATCAAAAAATAATTCAAAATATCAATTTCATTCTTATTGAGGATTTTGTTTAATCTCATTATATAAGTAATTTGTCAGTTCATCATACCAAGAGCAATAAGTATAAAAATTGAGAAATCTATGCAAAACAAATTTTAATGCTTTTCTGCATTAGCTGAAATTCTTTTTAAAATTTTATATGAGTATTTATTCTAAAAGCTGTTTTTATTTAAATATAAATTTGTAAAGATAATGGAATACTAAAATATCAGAATAAAATTTATTAAAATACTCATCCATTTTTAATTGATAGTATTAAGTAAATAAGATGGAATCAAAATCGCAGCCTAACTTCATGGGAAATCAATTAAACAATTGAGAAAAATTAATGAAATCACTAAATGAATAGGAAATATTCCCTCTATATATATTTAGTAATTACTGAAAAAAATGTATTAAATTTCAATTTTTTAAATTAATTTTTTAAATAATTGTTTTTATATTTATTATTTTTTTAAATAATAATTTTTATATTTATTATTTTTTTAAATAATAATTTTTATATTTATCAAACTATAGTAAAATATAGGTCTGTATATGTAATTTAATAAAAAAAAGTTTATATTTTAGAATTAAAAATTACTTAATTAGGATAAGGTAAAAAGAGTATAAACTTTGTTAAGAGGATAAGTATAGCATTAAAATTTAATATTGACTATTGTATTTATTTATTAATTCCATATTTTTTTAATTAGAAAGAAATTCAAGCAATGAGTGCCTGCAACCATGAAAATGTTGTTAGTTATTTTACTTCTTTTGTTGTCAAAGAAGAATTATGGCTTGTCATTAAGCTGTTATCTGGAGGTAATTATTAATTTGCATTTTATCATTTTTTTCTTTATTTCATACGTATATTTTTAAATAATTTACTAAAACAAGATAAAATCTGAAAAATAAGAACATTTAAAGGAAGTTTTTTACTTCATCTGAAAATATATTTTTAATTTCAATCTATATTTAAGGAATTAAGTAAGAATGACTAAAAAGCAAACCTAACCAATGTTTCAGAAATTAAAATTTACAGGATATCTTTATTACAGTGTGTTAATAGCTGCTAAATTTGTAACTTTTCAATTTCTTTCTTGAAATTCTTATTAAAATACCAGTTTTACTGAAGCTTTATAAATACCAAGGATTGTTTTATAGATTTATAAAAAGAAATAAGATAATTGTGAAGAGAATAATCGTGACTTTAAGATGAAGATTTTCTAAACATTTCAGCAAGTTGAAAATTATGAATAAATAAATTTTATACTAGTAAAAATGTATTTGAAATTTATTAAGTACAAATTATGATTCTAATTAAGTTTTTTTTTTTCACATTAGGGGCTTTAAAATATAAAAGTAGCAGGGAAAAGATCCTTTTTTAAAAAGCCAGTGAAGGTGTTGAATTCACTCTAAAATGTTCATTGTAATATAATTGTTGAACTGATTAACTATTGTTAACCCTTTGTCTTTTGGTTCAGCAACTCATGAGTTCTGTTGCTACCTCATTTTTGGATACTTGTAGTTGTTTGGAATCAACTAAAAACAGTATATTCCTATTTAATTAGTTTTCATGCAAAAAAAGGCTTAGCTGTACGCAAACCAAACCAAGCTTGTAAATATATCAAATCAAATAAAGAAATTTTACATATAATTTATTTCTAGATGATTTTTTATGTTAATACTTTTGTTGTTAGAATTACAATACTTTTATTGTCAGAAAAGATAAATAAAATATTCTTATTGTGCATTAATTTAGCATAGTTTAATTTTTCATTTAATTATAACTTTATGTTTTCATTTAGGTTCTTTATTAGATATTATTAAACATAAAATGAAAATGGAAGACTGCAGACATGGAGTTTTTGATGAAGCTACTGTTGCCACTGTTTTGAGAGAAGTTCTTAAGGGATTAGAATATTTTCACAATAATGGCCAAATTCATCGGTATGTTAAATGTATTGTTTTGTTTTTTTTCATCTTGATGTACTATTATCAGATTGTTCAATATATTTTACTCTAATAGGATGTTATTTAAAAGGAATTTGTTACCTTTTGTTTTATATTTTCAAAATTAAAAGAGCGTTTTATTTCCTTAGGGATATAAAAGCTGGAAATATTTTGCTTGGCGATGATGGAACTGTTCAAATTGCAGGTGACATTTTCACAGCTCAAATCTGTTCATAAAATCTAGGTTTTCTGAACTCACTGTTATTAAATACTCCTTACAGCCATCATTCAATAAAACACTGTGTTTATGTTAAGTATTCTGCAGACATAAAACTTATTCCATTACATTAGCCATGCCAAAGTATTTCTATTAATCTCAGTATTTGTGTATAAAAGTTATCAAAATGTTTTAAAATTGCTTTTCTCTTAATTTTCTATTTTATCTTTACTTTGTTGTGGGATTTTCTGTCCATTGTTGAACATCTTATATTTAATTATTGTGAAACAAATATTTTCACATCAAATGAAACTTTTCTAAAACAAATGCAAATGTTCATTGAAATCAAAATATCCATTTTAGTGTTGTACAAATATCTCATTACCTTCAACATTTTTCAGATTTTGGTGTAAGCTCATGGCTAGCAACTGGGGGGGATCTTTCTCGTCAAAAATCACGGCACACCTTTGTTGGTACACCTTGTTGGATGGCACCTGAAGTGATGGAACAAGTAACAGGGTATGATTTTAAGGCTGATATTTGGAGTTTTGGCATAACTGCTATAGAGTTGGTAACTGGAACTGCGCCATATCATAAATATCCTCCTATGAAGGTAATTATTGTTATGTTATTATTTTACAATTTTAACTGAAAGTGATGAAAGAAATTTATATTGAAAGTTGATGGTGTAATTTTACTTATGTTAATGTAATTCTTCTTTTCTGTGTCTTTAATTTTCAAATACATTTACTTTTGGAATTATTAATTCTGAAACCAAATTTAAAAAAATCTCATTTCCTCTTGACAAAAATTTTCTTGATTTTTTTTTTTTTTTTTTTTTTTTTTTTTTTTTGTATATTAAATAAACAGTAAAAAATGCACATTTGTATTGTTCGAAGCTCATGTAGATGGATTCAAAATTAAAATGTAGAAGGCTATTCTGATGTTGGGATTTTTGACTGGTGTTATTTAGGGACTGGAATTTTACAAAGCTGTTCCTGTTTAGGTTCTAATGCTGACTCTTCAGAATGATCCACCCACTATAGATACTGTTGCTGAAGATAAAGATCAATATAAGAACTATGGTAAAACCATTAGGAAGATGATTTCTGATTGTCTGCAGAAAGATCCTTCCAAAAGGTAGGCAATTATTAAAATATGTGCGATTGTTTGATTTTAATCTCCGCATAAATTAAATGCAATGTTCAGTCTAGAGCTTCAACTTGCTATGGTGTGCAGTGCAGTAATATTTACGAGCATTTGTTACATTTATTTACACTGAAAATTTTAAAACTAAGAATTTGTTATATTATTTTTTGTAAATTTTAAATTTACAGAAATGTTTATAAATAAAAGGCACCTGCTAGATGTGTTGAACAGTTTAAAAAACTATTCAAAGAGTAACTCTTGCTTATTTTTTATCTTATTCCAATCTGATTAGTGTTGACAACGTTGAGCTGTGATTTTAATAAATAAAAATTTATTTAACAAGCAAAGATTATTTTTAACAATAATGAGAATTTAAATTATGTCAAAATGAATATGGAACTAGTGCTCGATCATAATTCAGACATTTAAGCTACTGAATAAGAAATCACATAAGCCATAAGGTGAGTATTGTTGCCTTTCAAATTAGATGTTTTTTTTTTTCTTTGAATTGATTGTGATAAATATTTATGTTTTTAGGATCATCTTTTCAATGTGATATTTATTTTTTAGAATTTAACTACTAAAAAATATGTGTTATTTGTTTATATAAAATATGTATTATTGACTACTCTAAAATTATGATATTAACTGCCAATAAATTTGAACTCTTAAGGAAAGGATTTATTTTATATGATTATTATGGATATAAATTTAACTTACATAAAGAATCATATTTTAGCAATAATTTGCCATTCAAAATTCTGGTTCTATATTTTCTTATCAATCTATAAAATGAAATTTTGTTGATCTACTTCTTACATTTATGCATATGTTTAATTTTACTGTTTAATATTTGAATTTTATAGGCCTTCTGCATCTGAACTCCTTAAACACCCTTTCTTTAAAAAGGCAAAGGTAAATAAAAAAGAATAACATCTTAGTTATTTTGAACACTTGAGATACTAGTTTATGTGATTAATAATTTCAATATATTGTATTTATAATTTCTACTAATTCTTATAGGATCGCAAATATCTGATTCAAATGCTAGTTTCATGTGCCCCTAGTCTAGAAATACGAGCACAAAAAGTAAATATTGTTTCTGCCTTTTATTTTGAAATGTAAAATTCTATCATAGATCAAAATACTCTGAAAATGTAGAATTTTATACAATAATTTCCGTATGGTTTTCGTAAAATAATAAAATCAAGAGAATGACTAATAATAATCAAGAATCATCCTTGACAAATGTAGATAATGTATTTGCAAATTGTAAAATACTGTAAGTCAAATCTGTGTATATGTAATGCATATGGTGCTATTTTAAAAAATGTCACCAACAATCAAGGGGAGCAATTCAAAACCATCAGTTTTACATAAGCATTTCATAATCAAAAGGATTGTGAATCTTAAAATGGCAATGCATAAATTTACAATCCAAATCTTAATGCTGCTAAATCCAACATGTTATGGATGCATGAACTAAGTCATCATTTATTATAAATTAGTTTTAAATTGTTAGTTTGGCATTTCTGTTGCATAAACAGTTCTATTAACAACAAAGTAATTCTGAATTATAAAAGTGGGAATTTGTTATTATTTACAAATAGTGGATCATTTCTACATATTCAATATAAAAAAGCTATAAAATAAAATACCTCTGTTTTTATCTTCACTGAAGTAAATAAAAAAAATATTGATTTATTTAGGTGTATAAAAAATCAATAGAATAATTTTAAATTTCTTAATTGTGATAGTAAAATTGAATGAGACAGATGTAAACTAGTAGAGAACAGAGCACTATTTTGCTAATGTACTTTAAATTTGCTTCCAGTTGCATTTCATATATTCACCATTTCTTATTCAGGGGAATTTTTAAAGTGAATGTTTTATGTTACTTAAAAAAAAAAGGTGTAATATAAATATGTTGAAAATGTTATGAAATTTGATAGTTGGATTATAATTAAATAAAATTTTATTTCAATTCGTAATTTGCACTTTGAAAAAGTCAAGTGCATACAAGTAAGAAGTGTGTTGTTGCTTTTAATCTCCTTTTTACTCTGACAAAGTCAGACCAAATGAATGAAAATGTTGACATTAATGAAATTCTGGTACAAGAAGTGGACTGAAGTGGATATCCTCCAGTCCAGTCTAAGATGTGTGGAGGGGTTGACTGTTCTTGCCGGTATTTAGGGCCTAGCCTTGCCGTCCCCAGAATATATGAGACATTTCAAGTGTACTGGCTAGTCAGGAAAGACAATTAAGAAATAAACATATCCTCTCAGAAATAGTGTTGCCAAATACTTTGTATTCTGGTCTTTGGGTCAATATTTCATGTGTTTGATATCTACCTTAGATATTGATGATTATTTTAAGTTGACATCGACTTTAAATTATAGAGACCCTTGTCTCTTTAGCTCTTGTGTTGAGAAAGTGACTTTTGAATAAAAACCCAACCTATGAAAATACATTGAAAATTAAAATTATTCATATGAACATTGCTTTCTTTTGTTCATGTCATATGTTTTTATTTTAAATCATCCAATTTTAATACTCTGCAGATATAAATAATATTACTAGTGGTAGCTCTGTTAGCAAAAGTGGTATTTAAAAAATTGATTTTTAATCAACAACACAAATATTTATGATAATAATATTTGTACTCATTTGGTGATTTATGTTCAAAATGATATTTATATGGCAATAAATGCTTTTAATATTTAAGCTAAAAAATGCAAAAAGAGCTCCTGGTACAAGTGGTCGTCTTCATCGCACAGAAGCTGGTGATTGGGTTTGGTCTTCTGATGAAGAAGATGAGAAAAATACAGATTCAACAGTATGTATCTTACTTATCTTATGTTTTGTGTTCATGCCTTTAAATCTTAGGTGTGATGAATTGTAATTGTCTCTTTTTCAGAGTTCACCATCTAGGAAACCCCAAGAATCTGTTCCTAATGCTGACAAAATATCAGAACAGCAACACAATGTGACAAATCAGCCAGTTAGTCTTCCCTTAGATACTCCTCCCACTTCCAATGAAAGCACGCCCCCTAAAGGCCAAACAGCGGTTCCTGATAATATGATTGGTGCATTAGTAAGAGAGGAAATTCTCTGTTTTTGTATTGGTAATGAGCACAAAATTAAACAATCAAATGTTAAGGTTTATTTGTAAATTTTTATCTTATAAATACTTAATAACTATTTGTAATCTAAATTTTGATTGTTTAAGTATTTTACTTTTTATTGCTGCTTATACTATTTTGATCTAATTATAGTTAGCTATATTTTTTTACCTAGTGATTTTATAATAAATATTATTAGATATAAAGAGATTATTTTTAATTTTTTCCAGTTATATTCCACTGTATTAAAAATTGTCAAAATTTTAATTACTGTTGAATAAAACATGTATTTTATAAAGTATTTACTATGAAAAAATTTTTCTTTTTTAAATGAAATTTAATATGTTATATATATTACTTATTCAGAGTTGCCAACTGATCCGATATTTGTTAATATTTCTCTTCAGATATTTTCCTCTGGAAAGCCCCAAAATAAATTCTAATTCAGTTTACTTTAAGTTTTGCAAAGAAACTATTTTTTAATAGATGTTGGTATTTTCTACATTGTTGAAAAAATTGATCTAGCATATACTTTAATATTATTTGCATTGTAAACTTCTTTATATTTGAAGAAAGTAATTTTTTCAGCTGACATTGATGGATCTCTTTATAATTATGTTAGATTCATCAACCAATTCATTGATTTCCCTATTGTTAGGTTGCTATAAGTATTTCATTAAATTGGAAAAATTTCTCGCAAAATATATAAGAAATTATTAGCTAATAATTTGTATTCATATAAATAATTTAAAAAAATGTTTTGATTCAAAATGTTGTTAATATTAGTGATTTTAATGCTCTATTAAAATAATATGTAAAATGCCTTGAATGTAATATTAATTAAATCATGTTCAATATCAGAAATTTCTACTATGTATTTTATGTAGTAATTGTTTAATTCATGTTTTGATTTTCTTGTGTACATTTTAAGTAACTTTCTTGGAATCTCAAAAGGATTTTTTATCCTACTAAATTATATGGAAATGTTGGCAACTCTGCCATATTGAAGCTCATTACCAAGTTCCTATTTAATGAAAAACTTAACATTTAGCTTAGCATTTCTAACTATTCCTAACTTTTTTGAGTGGTTTATAAAAATTCAAACTTCTTGAAAATTAAAATGTATATAAATGCTAGTAATTTATTAACTACTAACTGGATAAGAATATTTGTATAATATTATCCGATAATTTATTTCATATGATTAATATTTTTTTTTAATTTATGGGAAATTGTTTCTTATTTTTAGTGTATTTTTTTAAAAAAAATCAGTTAATTAAGGTTGGGTTGTTATGATTCTTAACTATATCAAAACTAATGCTTAACAATGTAATATTTTGCTGTAAATATAAAAAAAGAGTGTAATAAGAATTTGTTATAAGTTAATTTACTTGGTGTATTTCCTAAAAGATTTTTAATCATTTCTCATTTGGTAAAGTATTTTTAATTTTATACAACCTAAAAAGTTATTAGTTGAATTTTATTCTGATATTTGTTAATTATTTTTAAGGTATTTTTAAAAATGTTTTTAATGGACCAATAAGAGCTAAATGATATGTCTATTCATAAATATTAGATTCTCCGTTTGAATAGATAATTAAAATGGGATACTCTGTACTGTCATTTGGTATAAAATGGTTAAAATAAAAATTTTGAGAATTAACTGCTATACTCTTTGTAATCAAATAACATTTTAGTAATTTTATCATCTGAAATCTTATGATTTATTGAGCTTGAATAAAATAATTTCAAATTTTTTAACAAATTTTAAATATTTTGATGGTTAAAATGTTTTATTATATTTGAATGTATAAATTTTCTTAAAATTGATTTGTAATATTATTAAATTTTATTTTCAGGCAAATGATTCAAGTGATTCTCAGCTAATAAACTTGGTATTAAGAATACGGTATGTATTTTTTCTTCAATTTTCTGTGCATATTTAGGAAATCTAATAATAAACATAATTGTTTGTTGGGAAATTTTATATATCAGATATTTATGAAAATTACCAAATTGATATTAATTTATTGACAAAATCAGTTTTCTCTCCCTCTCTCTCACACACGCACATTTCTTTTTTCTTTCTTTAGCAGTTATTTCAAATAGACAGTGCTATAATTGTTTATTATTTCAATAAAGGTGATAAAAAAATTTTCTATTGATATATGAAATCAATAAATATTTGAGGTTCCAAAAATGAATGAGTTAGAAGTTTTATACTAGTATTTTTGAAGTATATTGTGAAAAATAGAAAGTTTCAATGCTACAAGCCTTTTGAACTTTTTTTCTCTCTAATTTTTATTTTTCTCTAATTTAAAGCTCTGTAAAATTTTATAACTTCAGAATGTTATATTTACAAATACTTACTCTTTTAGTATATTTTCTGTGATGGATTTAACTATTGATAGTTTAGTATTTTATTAAGATATTTTGATTGACTATACATTGAACTTTCATTATCGAATAACACACAAGAGGAAAAAAAAAACACAAAAAAATAACTATTTCGAATTTTTGGAAGCAAAGATTAAGTACATATTGAAGTAATACATTTAGAAGTACAAATATTAAGAAATAAGTTTAATAGAATTAATTAAAAAAAAAAAGGTTTTACACGTCTTTTTTCGTTATGTTTTTGATATTCTTGTGTATTTGTTTTATACAAATTATCTGCAAAACAGGTAAATGTGCATGTAATTGTACCTTAATATGTTAAATTAAAAACGCATTTACTACTAACTCACTGTATTAAAATTTATCCAGATAAGTATTATTTAATAAATTTTCATTTTTCTGATGAGAAATTAAAAACTGCATTAAATTAAGAAAAGATTATTTCAAAAGTACAAAGTAACTAATTAGGTTTCATCAAATATGGTACTATTTTTAAGTGTCTTATAAAAATGAAAGGATTTCCATAGGTTATTTGCAGATTTCTCTGCAGATTTTTTAATGCTTTTTGCACAATGCAGATAGTAATTTTTGTGGAAAATATTACATAATGGGAAAAATATTGCTTGAACTGAGAGTGACAAGTAATATGTTAGCAGTGCAATGCTACAAATATTGAAATGGTAAATTTAAGTGTTTTAAAAAACTAAAAAGATAAGTTTTGTAAAAACTTTGTATCAAGTATCTGGTTGTTAATATATAAAAAATTAAATTTATACAAATGATTGAATCTTTGAATTAATATTTGAATCCTTTATTTTCAGAAATCAAAAGAAAGAATTAAATGACATTAGATTTGAATTTGTTCCTGACCGAGGTAATCATACTAAATAGGTCTAATAACTATCTTCTGAAAATTTACTCCTTAATAAATTTTATCTATAAATTTAACTTTATATAAATAAAAAGTTAAATTATGATTTAATTTATTAATGAAAATATTTAGAAATACAATGTTCTAAAATTTGTATTTTAAAAGATATCATTAATTTTTATCTTCTAGTTTTAATAAATACTTTGTAAATTTGAAAATAATGATATCATTTTAAATTTTATAATACTTACATATGTATAATTGATTTTTTGAATAACTTTTCTATGTATTTAGAATTTTATGCTGTGAAAATCATTTTATATGCTCTAACTATCAGAAACCAATAGAACCTCTTGTTTTTTAACTGTTATTTTCCATAAATGTATTTCATACTTAATTCATATCTACAATTAGTCATCGATTTATTGTAGTTGTTAATTTTTTTTCAAGTTGTTCTACCTAAAATAATATATTTATTCATATCACTGTTTGTTCATTCCAAACAAAATTATGCTTTCTAGATACTGCAGATGGAATAGCGGCTGAGCTTGTTGGTGCTGGACTTGTAGATGGCAAAGATATGATTGTTGGTATGTATTAATTTTTATTTCATAAATAAAGCTTAGTTTAATGCAAAAATATCAAAGTGGCCTTTAGAAGAATGTACACATACAATATTTAGTGCAATTAGAAACACGGATTCTTAAATCAAAAGTTTGTGTGGTCTGTTTATTAGATGTTGATTAAAATTGTAATTAAAAAAAATTAATTGCATATACTTTATACCGGACCACTGTAACATCATTGAAATTCTATAATTTCAAAGTTTTATCTTTTGGAAATTTAAAAAATTTTATTTGGAAATGGTCTAAAATTATTTAAGATTTGTCTGCCAATTTCAACAATAAAAAAAAATTAGTACATACCTGAATTTCTTCAAAATGTTTGTAAAATGAATATGTGGTAACAAAATGTCAAGTGAATAAGTCAAGATATTATACTTTCCAATCCCTTTTTTTATGTCTTTACTTAGTGATATTATAATTCTTACAAATTTGTTTCATCTATCTGTTGTTTTCTATTTGCTCCTAATTTGTGGTAAATGGAAAAGAAATGTTAAAAGTTTCATATTTTTCCTTGAATTTTTATTTTTCCCTGCACGTTAACCTTGCTCTTTAACCCCTTAACCGGCTATCCCAAGGTAACTCAGACAAACAATTTTGTGCATTTTCCGACTATCCCGAGCCTTTTGGTAGGGGCAATGCTTCAAATTCAACCCCCAGAAATGACGGGTTACTGTGAAATCGTAGCTGGGGAATTTATTTACTGAACAGTCGCGGTTGATTTAACTAATGCGAGTGAAAAACGAAAGTGTTTCAAGGAAAGAACAGCTATTTACGTTTTACTTTTCTATGTTTATTCGCATTTAGTTATAGTAATTAAAGCCTATCTAACAATTGAAATTTATAAGTAACATATACAATACTAATTTTCACTTTTTTTATCAAGTTTTTAAATAATTAATATTTTTTAGTTTTGTATAAAAATATGTGATTTGGCGACAAGGTTAAAATATTAGAAATTCTTTTATATAATTTGTTCAAAAATATGAAATTTTAAAATGTTAAAAATTTTATTTAAAATTAGAAGAGATAAAATAAGTAATAAATTAGATGCTTATTTTTTTTTTAACTTTTGAATGAATTTAGTATTTTAAACAATTCTGCAATAATTTTTGTACAAAATATATAATCTAATTTTAATGCAACCATGAGAAATTCTTTCACTTTTTAGAGTTACATTTTGTTAAAATTAGATTATATATTTTGTTCTGCGAATAATTAATCTTTGTAATATTTCGGGTATTATTTAATTTTACAAAGTACCTAATTTTAGCTTATAAATTGATTAACTTGCTACTAATTATCTCATTTTAAATGCTTACCTAATTTATAAAACAGTGCCAAAAAATCGGAACTGCTTAACTGTTGACTGGGTACCTAATGCGAGCCCCAGAAAGATCAACGAATTTACAGTCTGTGTCCGAAACGTTATCTTCATAATAAAAAAAAAAATTCTTCTTCACTGCTTGAATCAGACATAATGTTTGTAAGCCGGTAATATTTTCACATATAAAATTAGCTACTAGAATAACTTATGAGAGTAAAATGGCACTCATATATATATGTTTGTGTGTGTGTATATATATATATATATACAAACAAGGATGGGGAAGTGACAATATGGCATTTCAATAATTTGTTCTGGCCAACTGAAGGCAATTTATTGACACGCTCACCTGGAATACATCATGAAACAGATGTTTCCAAGATAATTCGATTGGAAATTTGCATCCACTCCACCAGTTCTACATTTGATTTAAATTTACATTTATCGGTTTCCCACGGAATTTGAAAAAATTCCCAGGTTCGACTAGTTAGGCATTTGTCAATCCTGTAGTCAAATTGATATAATCAGAAACACCAATCTATCATTCTGCTATCTTTTTTCTACTTGTACGCAATTTAAAATTAACTACATGTGCATTAATTTTCTGTTTACTCGAGAATTTGACTAAACATGTTTTGAAATTTCACTACTCAAATTTTCAGTACATATTTTTTAAGCATTGGCTTAAATACCAAGATAAAGGTAATTGAAAAATAGGAAGGAATAAATCTTCTTATATAACTATTTTTTAACTTTAGAATGGGACTTGTGTTACTCATTATTCCACATAAAATTATATTATTTTGTTATGATTAATATCTAAAACTTTACAAGGAAGCTGTTATTTTTAGCAAGAAAATTTTAATTTTGATTAACACTTTCACTAAATTTACATTTTGGTATAGGACTGGCAAATGATATTAAAATACATCAAGAACAGCTAATTTCAGAAAAATTACTGAAAATTTTCCCTTAAATATTTAAGAAATGCATTTCTGTTTCAGAAACATTATAATATGAGTTTTCCGTAAACAAATGATCAAATTTAAATATTTAAAAAAAGTTTGACTTTAGTAATCACAAAACTTTTTCCGTAAAAGGAAAACAGCGAAGAACATGTTAAATTATTTAATGTCGTTATTGTGTGCTTTCAAATTATTTCAATATTTTTTTTGTAAAATTAAGGATAGTTTAAACTAATATTTTGTAATAATAATTTAAAATCATTAAATTAAAGTTAAAGTTACTTACAAATTCTGGAAAACATGAAATTTTCTTTATCAGGGAAAAGAACTATTTTCATTTACTAATTTAGTGATTACATCTTAAGTATTAAGCTTTTTTCTCATATACTTCAATATCTAACAGCTTTGCACTTAAGATATACTTTCAACTTCTTGAAACAGAATATTATATTTTTGAAAATAAAGTTCAATGACTTAATTCTAATATTAAAGCTTCAATCAGATGTTTATAACATAAGAAATAAAATTTATTTTTGTGATAAATTAATAAATTATGATATGTATATTTAACAGGTTAAACTTTATGTAAAATTAATACTTTTGAGCTAGACAAAGTATTCATTTCTGGTTAGTGAATTTATGTTTACAAAAATTAATTTTGTGAATATTTACTTCTTTAATCAAAAGTATTTAAAAATATTTGATTTACCAAATAAAAATTATCTAAATACTTTCATTTATAACCATTGAAAGAAGAATGAAGTTAAATCATTATTGTGCTAAAATGTACTTTAAAAAATATTTCTCTAAATTTATAGATTATAATGATTTGCATGTCAAAGAAGTTACAATTCTGTGAAGGCAAAAAATATTTAATGTAGGGCTAATTTGAATATGTAAATAAATGTGATATTGACAAGTTCTATATTAAATATTCAATTATTAGAATGCTATTGTAAACAATAATGTTAAGGTGTGTCCTTGTTTTTATATTTTTGACATTTTTCTCCTGTAGAAAAACAAATATTCATACGAGAGACTCATTAATTTTAGTATTTGTGTAAAACAATTTAAGAAATACTAAAAGATATTTAATAACAATACAGGTTCTTGTATGGAGTGACATTTTTTACATAATTAGAAACTGAAATCTTTCAATATGAGGAACATGAAAATTTGCTTTCAAACTTTTTACCAAAATTTTATGTTGTCAGTAGATTACTATATACTATAAAATCTATTGTTTCGTAATTTAGTAAACTTTTTATTTTTTAAATTATTAAAAGCATACAAAAGCTAAATTCTTCAATCTGTATGTATTAAAGCAACAGAAACGTTTCTTTTTATGATTCTGAAAACTATTTGATGATTTTAAAAATATAATATCGATTTTGAAAAGTATCTACAAGGATTACCAATTACAAATAAACAGCAAATTAATTAATTTTACAGCACAGCTATTTAAAATCAATACATTTTTATTTATCTGGGAAATTAAAAATATTTTTATTTTTTAAAATTATATATATATATATATATATATATATATATATATATATATATATATATGACATTTAAAATACGATATTCAATGTGATGGCTTCTTGTATATTTTTAATTGTTTAAGATTTTTTAAATACAAAAACTGCTTAGTAATAAATTAAATTTTCTGATAATAATTTACAAAATAATTAAATAAAAATTCATATTTAGTGTAATAAAAAATTATAATAAGAACTTGGAGAAATTTTCGAGCAGAACATTCACACAAAGCAAACTGCGAACACGTGTGTTTCTACAGTTGACAGCAATTGATGGGCTTCCCCGCTGTAAGTCATTAGAATGTGATTATTGTGAGGTGGTCCAGGGTACAACGGAAATAGGTCCCATCAAGAATTAGAGGCTTTAGTATTCTTGACAGGTGCTAAAGTGGGAAAAACTTGCATTGCAGTAAAAGCCAAAACTATGTTGCCACCACGAAGCAAAAATGATGCACTCTCTTCCCAGAACCCCAGACGGTTAAGGGGTTAAAGGACATGTATGATAATACCCTATATTTTACCCAGTGTTAAATGCATCATATAAATGTGTGGAATATATATGATTAATTTTAATATGGAATGTAAGCTTTTTCTTAACTTCTCATATGGAAGACGTGACTCAGTTCTATATTTTAGTCACATTATTTAATGCAAAATAATGTCTGTCTCTCTCTCTCTTATGAGATTTCTTAAAAGCTCATCAAAATTTTGCATTATATGATCATTTTTAATTATTTAAACATGCAAGAAACAGAAAATTAAGAAATAAAATTGATCTGCTTACAGCATTTAGGAATGCTGAATAGAATTTCAAAATTCATTTTTAGTTGTTCAATATGATGAATAGTTTAATAATTTGCCATTCAAATGATTAGCAGTTTTATTCATTGAAAAGTAAACCTATGCATGATAAATAGTCAACTAGGTGGAGCATAAAATGTATTAGTTTTAAGCATACTTTTTTATAATTACAGTTGAAGTGCATTTAACATGCATATTTATGGTAGTATCCAATAAACTAAATTGTTTAGTAAAGTCTGAAAACAGTTGAGCATAAAAGCAAAATATAAACATTGAAAAAAACTCATTTCTTTTTATCATTTTATTTTTTAAATTGTATGTTTTTTAAAACATTTAAAAATTTAATGATATTTTAGTCATTGCTGCAGCATTAATTATTTTAATTTATAAATTTATTGTTATAAATTTTTAAAATGTAATTTTTTTAAATTATACATATTTTAAAGTAAATATATTGATATTTTAGTGGCGGCTAATTTACAGAAGCTTGTTGATAATTTATCTTTGAAATCTGCAGTCTTTGCCTTGGTGAGTATAAATTTAGTTTTAATTAAGTTTCATTAAATGCTTTTATTTATGGAACATATTTGTAGCTATGGTATATATAAATATGCTGGAATAAATGTTAGATACATGTAAATTTTTTAATATATATAATTTTTTCCTATTTAATTTTACTGTGTGATTGGTACCTTCTAACAGAATACCATCAATATATCAGCAGAAATGTAATGATTGAAATAACATTGTGTTATAATTTTGTTAAGTTTCAATGTTTCCTGTATTTCTGAAACATCTAACAATGTTTTAAGGATTTTTTTTTCCCATGTTAACTATTTTTACCACATTATTGTATTTGAAGTGATAACTTTGATCTTTTAACAATAAACAATTTAAACTGCTAATGATTGCACCTAAAGTGTGATATTTTCATTCACACACTTTTTTAATGAATTTCACATTATATTATAAAATTTGTTTAGTGGTATTAAATTATTAGATTATATTAAAAAAAAAATCTGGTATTTTCCATAAAACTTACAGATATTTAATGATGGTAAATAAATGTGGAATTTTAAGATATAATTTTGTTAGAATGCTGATTTTTAGAAATAGTTTAACTATAGTTTTTATATTAAGTAATATTTAATAGTAACAGTATAAATGTGAAATTTATTATGTTTGTTTCACAGAAAACTGGCAATTTTAAAATACAAAATAGGCTCTGATATTAAAGATTCATAATGAGTCTAGCTAAACT
This sequence comes from Latrodectus elegans, assembly GCA_030067965.1. NCBI lineage: Eukaryota > Metazoa > Arthropoda > Arachnida > Araneae > Theridiidae > Latrodectus > Latrodectus elegans. The sequence continues at coordinate 8,522,157 of CM057812.1, forward strand.
TCACGTAGGGTTCACACAACTACTGGAAACTCTTTGAATTCATAAAAAAAAGGGGGCCCTTAAAATTCCTGGAAGTTGGACTGCATTTCTTGAAAATCGTGAATTACTTCAGTAATTTTTTGTTACCTTAATGCATATATATATATATATATATTTTATACATATTAATAATTTATTATAAAATTTTCAATGAAATTGATTGAAAACCTAATTAAGTATTAGTTTTTAATTCTACCAATAAATGGCTGCACAATCATTTATTAACTACTTAAGATCTAATTCTGCCACAATAATTTCACGATAATCTGGTTTACTAGTAATTAGATTTATGTATGTGAAGTGAAGTAATCAAAACAGGAGTGTCATGCTGTGCAATCAGACGGGCGATTTTAATTATTTTTATATTTGCTTCTGTTTTCTTTATATTATACATAATTCATTGAATGTTTAATATTTAAATGTAAAATTTTTCATTAAAATAGACTTGTTGTTTCCCTAAGTAAAAATTGCATATAATTTCATGAATTGGGATAAATTTGTTTACCAATGAAATAAATTATTTAATATACCTGGTGGAAAGTGTCTTTTCAATGAATGGACTTTGGGAAAACCATATAAATATTGGCTTTTGCGTTGTTCAGAGAAACACATTGCCGTTGTGTTTGTTTTGAAAGAAAGACTTCTGTGTTTCAAATATGTTCAAATCTGCAATCAAATCCTATTTGAAAGGAGAAAAAAATGTGTGTATTTATTGGAACAAGTTGTATCTGCCAAAAAATCTACTCATTCGAAAGGTTTTTTTTCACTACTGCTGTTCCTGCTAAAGAATGTGATCCCAAAGCATGCTCTAAAGTTTCAAGTTCCTTTGTTTCTTTTAAAGAAATATAGTAATATAGATATGAATTGTTTTGCTTAAAAAGAGTTTGAAAGTAAACAGAAAAAAAATTTAGAATTGCTTTTATTAAATATTAATTTGAAAAAATGTCATCCTGAAAACTTTAGTAGTTGTATTTCTCTGGAATAAGTATATATACACATCTTGAAATGCTCAACAAATTAATAAATAGGAATCTATTGAAGATGCTAAAAAATTCTTTTTATTATACTATGTATAATCCAGTTGTAAAAATATTATTTAAATAAAATAAAAAATTCTATTTTAGTTGTAAAATTATTAAAGCCTTTTGAAGTAATCATTAAATATAATTCTAACTTAAATTCAAAATATTCTCATTAATTTTTGCTATTTACAAATATTATTGAAAAATATTTCATGAACATAATTATATGCATATTTGGTTATGAACAATTTTTAAAATAAAATAAAAATTATTTAAAGCGAATGTTAATAAATCCTGGAAATATTTCATTTTGACTCCTAAGACTCTGTAAAACTCTATCTTGATTCTTGGAAATCTGTACGAACCCTATTTACATTACTTAATTACATTGCATTGTTATATTTTGCATTAATTCAAATTTTTGCTTTTAAGTAAATTTTAAATTTAATTCAAGCAATATTTTATTACATCCCAAAAGGTTTTTCTTTATATGCATTGGACATGATGTAATATTGAAGAAATTTGCTGCATGGAATATTTAAGTTTTCTTTTTATCACAGTAATTAAACATAAATAAATTTTATTTGTATGGTTAAACTAGTTTAATAATAAAAAAATGATTTTAGATTTGTTTTGATGATGTTAATATTTATAAGCATTCAGTTATTAGCATATTGTATTTTATTTTTTAATATACTTTTACACTTTCCACAGAATCCAGTTTCCAATCCTAGTGAAATGCCTGATGAAAAAGCACTAATAGGTTTTGCACAGCTTTCCATAGCGACTGATTAAATGCCTGAAACTTGGGACCAAAAAAGACACCTCTACTTTTTTTGATGGAGAAACTAGTCCAGCCTTTCTGGCGAGTGCTTTGCCAGCTGCGCTTTTTGTGGTTTTCACTCCTTGGAAAACTTAACTCTGTGAAAAATATATAGTTCATTATTTATGATATGAGAAGCCAATTTAATATATATTTTGGACTTATATGTGCCTTTTTTTTACTATATAGACTTCTCTTTTTATGTGTGCTTGTTTCCTCATCCATATATGCATATTTTTTTTTTCGTTGCTGTTTACTCAGTTTGATTATCAAAGTTGTTTTCCTTGCACAAAGGGGCCTTACATGCGTGTCTTGAATAACCCTTTTAATATGCAACATCGAATTCAGTTACTTGTGTAAAGGTTCTTAGATGCTTTTTATGCCTATGTTAACACATAGTTGTCTTTGTTAATAAGTAATATATTTGCATATTATTTTCTTAAGAACTCTCTAGGCCTTTTTGTCAGCAAGTCATGTGATATTTTGTGTCCTTTCAAAACAGCATGTAGTGTTCCTCCCCAGTAATGTGTTCCCTTTCCACCATACGAGAATTTTTTAAGTTATACATTTCACACCAATAGTTGTTTGTTAAATTTATGTATTGAGAAATTTTTTTGGAAAAAAAAATAAATGCAGTTGATAAATAAATGGTCTTAGTCTTCTAATGTTCCATGAATTATTATTTTTGTATATTGTGTAAATTTCATAAAATTAAGTTTTCAAAAAAATTCATATTGAAAACAGTTTATTGCATTGTATTTTTACATTTACAGATTTATCATTAAGGTGTGGATAGAAAAAAATGTTCTTAATTAAGCTGTATATCCAGTAATGTTAAAATGACAAAACCAAAGCTTTTCAGGATTCTCAAAATTAGCAATTTGAATTATCATTGCAAACTTTATGTTATCAGGTGCATTTAATTTAGTATTGTTTTATTATGTTTGTCATTTGTGCTACATAGTTGAGAAGTCTAAAATCAAGATTCCTGCTTGTTTTGTTTCATCTCTTATTATACCTGTCATTATAAAAATTGTAGATTTTTGTCCCTAAAATATTAAATATTATAATGAACATTTTTAAAAATTAGCTAATATTTGTATCAACACTTACATTTTATCATATGTCAGATAATTGCATACTTGCCAACATAAACCAATAAATTATAACTTAAAATTTTCTTTTACTTGAAAAGAAAAGAGATTTATAATATAAATCCTTTTTGTCTCTTTATTTGTATGCAATATATATCTTATAAATGTTAAACAATAGCTCTAGAAAAGGGATAGGAAGCTCAATAATTTAAATTAACTTCATAATCCATACAATTTTATTACTCTATCCATAAAACCTAACAATTCACTAAAAATTGTGCATTTTACAGCCAAACTATAAAAGTTGGAGCTCTGAAATTGTAATTGATTCCCATTATATTCATTTGGTAGTTATTTATCAAGAATACCATAAATAGTAATGCAATTTTCGATTAATAATTGGATTTAGAAATGAATACATTTCTAATATTAACCTATATCTGTTGGGAAGGATATACATGAAAGAAAATCCATATTAGTTGATTATGCCATTTTCTAAACTTATATTAACTTTTCACGTTATCCAGAAAAGTACGATTGAAATTTTTTGCGGTCTATGATGTTTAACATCCAACTATTATTTCTTGTTAATGAGCTGCTTAAAAATTCAATAGTTTAGAAAACTTGTGAAATTGGTTAATCCATTTATACTATAAATTCCTCAAGGATATCTTTTATTTTATTTGATGATTAAATAACCGAAATATATTTTTATAAATATTTCTATATTGTATAATGGGTATGTGAAGTGATTAATTATTTAAAAAATATCATTACACCCTTATATTTAATAAAAGTAGTTTTAGCAATCGAAAGGAAATATTAGTTATTGACAAACGTACTTTAAAAGAGCCTTCCACTTTTATAGTCTAACTTTCTGTGTTGAAAATGTGTACATAGCTTTTGAGAAAATTTTGTGATTTCTAACATAATTGTATATATTATTTATTTAGCTCTGTTTAGAGCTGGTTTGTATTACAAACTTTAACTATATATCAGCCAAAATATTTCTAGCGATCTATACTTAATTTCGGAAAAGTACTCACATATACAATGAACAAAAACAATGCTTATTCAAAAATAGAATTTTTTTTTAAAATTTAAAGTTACATTAAGAACATAGATATTGATACAATGAAAAGAATCGGAGTGAAGTGTTACATGGCGACATAACCAACTTTACATACAGTTCAAGTCATCTTTAACTGAGATTTAAATTAATTACAAACATTTAACTTTCCAAATGGAAAGACTACTTATATTTGTATTGGCGTGAAACAGACATCTTCACGAAAGTTCTATGCAATTATTCTCTATTTAACTGCAGGCAAAATTTGCTTTGTATTGCTTTTTTATATTAATTATATTACTGAAAAAGATACTCTTCAAAACAAATTTGATTAGGACTTTTAAATGTGAATGAATTTCATTTCTGTATTTAGACACTTCATAATTTTACATGACGGAAAATATTTAAATTTTATATAAAAGTGTAAATTTATTGACAGTAAAAATTCTTATCTGTTGTATAATTAAGTGCAAGAAATAATTTGACAGGATATGATTATGAAGCAGAAAAGAGATATGATATCATACGTATAAAGATATAGGTTATATTAAATATCTGCATTGGAATAAATACTTTGAACTCTTTAAAAAAATAGTTTAACACATTTTACCAAAAAAAACTTTGAAATTTGTATATTTTTAAATAAATACGTCCTTGTATAAATTTTTAAGCAGCATTAAACTTATATGATGCAACTTAAAAAATTATTTGGAACCATATAGAACCTCACTTTTAAAGTAATAGCATTTTAAGGATTGCTGGAAAATCATTTTTATATTATGCTATTGACTCCAATTAATGACCTTTTTTTTAAAAAAAAAAATTTGAATATGGTTGGAAAAATTGTTACATTCAAAAATTATTGAACTCTTGAGTGGTTTACTCGGTGCAGTTTTCTTAACTGCCTTTTCCTCCCATCTCTATTTTGGTTATTAAAGTGCCAGTTTGGAAGATAAATGCAAATTTTCGATGGCATTAATAAGCATGATAGCCCGTGTTAAATAAGCAGTCTAGTAAATTCTGGAAGAAATGCAACATTGAATTAAATTGCATTCTTATCACGATTACACCACATTTGTGAATTCTTTTTTTCACAGATGATATAAGACTAATGTTTAAAAACAATGTACTAGAATATATCAAATCGCAAATTTATCCAAGCTCATATCGTTTAGGAATAAACATGCATAATTTTAATACCATGTTGTAAAAATATAACAATAAAATATCTGACTGCATAAAAGAGAAACATTTAAACTTGTACAGCAAAATCTAATTAACAAGAAGTCTTCATTTTTAATATAAAAAAACTATTAAGCTAAAATAAAAATTATGCAAAATGTGAGCCTTGTAGGCATGCGCTTTATGGTTTTTTGTTTTAGCACAAGTTATGTTCATAATCCCGTTTTCTGTAATATTGTTGACAAGAAAACTTTCATTTTAAATTCTAGCTGTTCATATAAAGTGGCACAACAACTGAGCCCAAGGCCTACAGTACCCATATCTATTTTCAAGACTGAGAGTTCTTGGGTGTGAAGCATATATATATATATACAAAGGACGTATGCTATATATAAACTGGCACCAGTTAGGTGGTCAGCTTAGCTCAAAACACGCAGTATCAGTACTTATGTTATCCACACAGAATGGATAACATAAGTACTGATACTGCTTTATGGTTTTTTGTTTTAGCACAAGTTATGTTCATAATTCAGTTTTCTGTAATATTGTTGACAAGAAAACTTTCATTTTAAATTCTAGCTGTTCATATAAAGTGGCACAACAACTGAGCCCAAGGCCTACAGTACCCATATCTATTTTCAAGACTGGGAGTTCTTGGGTGTGAAGCATATATATATATATACAAAGGACGTATGCTATATATAAACTGGCACCAGTTAGGTGGTCAGCTTAGCTCAAAACACGCAGTATCAGTACTTATGTTATCCACACCATTCGATGTCATACATTTTTGGTTGATCGCTTATTCTTACAATCTTATAATAGAACTTGTAATTATTTTGAAAGTCATAAGATTATTAATATTAAAAAATTACCAACTTTTGGATATGAGAGCTAATTAGATTGGCACCCGCATTTTAAAATGGATTCCATACCTTACACTGTAGTCAAAACCCAGAAAATAGTTAAGAAAGTACCTTCAAAAAAATATAAAAGTTCTAAGTATAATAAATAGTTAAGATTCATACATTTTAGAATATCTATTTTATCGGATAAATATATTAAGTTCCAAAATTTCCAGGAGCCATTTATGTTAAATAATATTTTTAAAATTGTTTTTATGCATATTATTATGTATATGCTACATAATTAAATTATATTTGTAAATAATAGAAATAAATCATTGCAAAAAATGAGAACATTTTCTATTTAAGTTAGAATTATATTTAATGATTACTTCAATGAATTTACAGCTATAACAGAAATTATTTAAATAATCAATATTCTCTACATTACTGAATTATACATTGCATAAAATAATGGGTAATTTTAAAGTTTTTAAACTTCTCGAATTTATCAGATTTCAATCTATTAATTTATTGAGTATTTCAAGATGTGTATAACAATCTCTTAAATAAATATACTTATTCAAAACAAATATATTCCAAGTGCGACTTTTTTTCCAATTATTATTTAATAAAAGCAAGATTTCCTTCTCTTGACTTTCGAACTCTTAAAACTATACAGTTTCATATTCTAGAATTTTCCACTTCTTTAATCATTCAAATATAATTTATACGTTTGCCTGGCACCAGTAGTTTTTTTCACTAGGTCTTTGCAAATTATTAAATCGTTGACACCTCTTATGTTTCGAAAGTGATCATCAATGATGCACTTGGCTCTTCATACATTCATTATTTAAATTCTCTAGCATTAAATTTATCATAGAAAAGCTATGTTCAACGCATGCTTGACTTTGAGAGAGTAGTAGAAGCAAATTAACTATTTTCATACGTGACAATAATTTAGTCTATTTGAGAATAAGAATGGGATCAAATTTCTCAATGCAAATCTTGAAATCTTACAGTCGGTTGTAACGATTTAAACTTCTGTGAACTTACAAAAAGTCAATCTTTGTACGGCTTTTTCAGAGTCTACAGGTCATTGAAAAGACACTTTCTACTGGGTATACTAAATTGATTTATTTCAGCGATAAGCGAATTAAATCCCTTTCATTGAATCTGGAAGATATGGAAAGTATATTTTAACTAAAAAAAAAATTTATACTTAAATATTAATATTTAGTGAATTTGTTACAGTATAAAAGACAAACAGAAAAAGAATTAAAATTGACCTACCCACGTGATTGCTATATATGTTCTTCCAAGTAATTACTCTTCACTTCACACACATAAATGTAAATATTACATCTGGTACTGATTGAATTAGATTATCATAAAATTATTGTGGCTGAATTAGATCTTAATTTTAGTCAACAGTCTTAAATATAATCTAATATCGATCACATGTTGCTATCTTGTAGTAACATTAAAAGCTAATATTCTATTTGGTTTTTGAACAATTTCATTAAAACTTTTAAAATATTACAGTAAAAAAAATCTAATTATAATGCTTTCTAACAAAAATAAATCCATCAAGCTAATTAAAAATTTCAGGAGTTTCGAGGGCACTTAAAAAATTTTTTTCGTATTCCAGAAGTTGCATGAATCCTGAAAACGGGAAAAATTTCTGCTTGTGATAGAGATCAACAATTCTTTAGATGCTTATATAAGTATGATTTACATAAGTAGCTAACTCCCACCACACAAAAAAAAAAAAAACGGCATATCATCCCTTACGATATTATTCACTTGGTGCGATTTGCAACAAAAATATTTTAAATTGAGATAAAATATGTTGTGAAAATATATAAATAAAAGAACAATTGCGTTTTCTAATAAATAATACACAAAATATAATTTTAAAACCAAAGTTTATTGAAAGTAAATATTCTCTACAAATAATTTTAAATATAAATAAATTTTCTAAAAATACTTCTATAAATCCCAAACTGTTTTAAACTACAAACAATAAAATAATGGAATGAAAAATACAATAATGATCTATTTACTACAAATAATAATTTATGAGCAATGATACATGATTATGAAATATGTTCCCAGAAGTGCTAAAAATACATAAAAACTTGATCCTTGATTAATATATCACTCAAAATGTTGCTTAGAATTTTTTTTTTTTTTTTTTTTTTTTTTAAAGAATGAACAAATAATGAAATGAATTTATTCTTGGATAAGTAGGAACTTGACATACAGGATTTCTGTAAGTAATTTTATACGCAGAATAGTAGATTGGATAAAAAATACATTTGGTATATATAGCTTCATTTAACAATATTTTAATTTTATATTAAAAATAGGAAGAGATAAATATGATTGGGCTCTTGAGTTAATGATATAGTTTGTTTTGAATACCATCAAACCTTGTGTAGAAAATCAACCTTGTGTAGAAAATATGTGATTTATTACTTACTCCAAATATTTTTTTTAATTTTAAAATATTGAATATTTAGAGAGCTGCAAAAATAACTATAAATAAAATCTCACTAGGAATACTTTGGGATAATTACTATCTAAAGAAATTTCAGATAGTCATTTATACCAAACACAATAAACTGCAAAGGTTAAAGATATAAATTTATAATTCCTTAAATATGTATGTGAAAAACCTTGTTTAAATGTTTAACAAAAAAAAAAAAAACTTACATGAGCAAATAGCTTTTAGATTTTTAAGGTTACTGAGAAATGTTTTAATGTATTATTAGAAAAATTGCTAAAATTTAAACAAATCAATAATTTTATAAGCTTCAATATTACTCTTATGATATAAATACAAAATAATGAAACTTCAAAATTTCACATGGCAAAATTGTAGAAATGAAGAAAATAAAAAAAATAAAAAAAATTAAGAATATACATCTTAAGATATTCAATACCAGTAATAAATAACTAATATAACAGTTTGCAAATGATAAAATTTTTAATTTTGTACATTTATGAGAAAATGTAATATCTTACTGCATATAAAAATATATAAGGAACTTCAATTTTATTATTATAATTAACGGTAATATTCTTATTAATTAGAATTCATTATGATAATACTAATAGAGAAATTTATATAATCTAAAATTCACAAACACTAAGAATTTTATAAAATGGCAAATATATTAATTTGTCTATAAGTTAATATGCAATATTTTTTATAAACACTATTCAATACTTTAATTATAATTATTTTGTAGACATCTCTGATAATGGTGAGAGTGTTAGGGAAATTTCACTAATTCTCCCTCATTCTCATGATAATCAATTTATGATGAACTTTTAATGACATGAACAATTATTTTTAAAGAGAGTAAATATCTTGTTGAATATGAAAATTGAAAGATCTTAGAATTAAGAAATTTTTTGACAGATTGAAAAAGGAAAACGATAATAAAGGCAGATAAAATTAACTATTTCTCTTTTATGATAACAAACTTCCTACTTTTCTTCTTGTGACAAGTATAAAAATATACAAAATCAAATGATTTTTAGTTTTGTTGAATTTCTTAAATGTTGTAAAAATACTGTTGAAATTGGAAAAATGAAGCTCTCCAACACACAAAAATAGTAATGTTTTATATTCTTATTTTATACAATATATATACCTCTAAATTGTGAAAAATACATTTTTATTTTTGATACAAATGAAAGAATTTTTTTTTTTTTAATTTTGTAGATAATGCAAATAAAATATGAAAAACAATATTACACTTAAAACTGCCTACTTATTTATAATAGCAATAAAAAATTAAAAATAAATGAGCATATTGATGTCTGTTTATGTCTCCTATCATACAAACTTTTGTGACTAAAATTTAATTGAACATTTAAAGCATATATAAACAGGTATGATAAAAAATGTCTAAAGAACGTTTGACTTGAATTTTAACAACATAAATTATTTTGCTATTAAAAATGAATTTAATTTCATAAGCATTTAAAAATAAATAATTACAGCCCAAAGAAGTTGCTAAAGAAAATGAATGCACTTTCACAAAAAAATCTTACTCTTTACCAAAGTAAAAGCATACACACATAATTAAAGAAAAAAAAGAATTCTTTTTAATTCAAGAAAGTTTTATATTTATTTATTAATTATAAATTAAAAAAAAATATTTTTATAGATTTTTAAGACATAATTTTTTATTGCGCTCAATAATTATAAATCACATTTATTGATATCACTAATTCATATCAAGTAGATATATAAGTAAAATATATAATTCTAACAAGGAATGTATAGTTTATTCATGATATGTTTAAAGGTACACTCACTGTATTACACAAAAAAGAGAACAAAATAAAATTTAATAATAATTTATTAAACATTTTATTTTATTGGACTCATTTTTTGGACTTAATTATGATTGAGAATTTTTATAGTAATTAAACCTTTCTGTGTAGTTGAAAAATAAAAAAATTACTCATAAATTATAAGTTAATATCCAAAGCTTAATCACAAAAACTGTGCTTTATAGTAATATAAAATTGCAGAATAGTGTAATAAAATACTATTAATAGTAAGTAAACTATACAGAAAATATAAAAACTTAATATTTTACAGGAAGGAAAACGATTTAAAAATTTTTAAGACAAAATATGTAAAATGTTAAATAAATCTTCAAAATGTGTGTTTTTAAACAGACATTTTAATAAATATAATAAAAAATCTGATTTAGTTGGTTGGTTGAGTTTTATGGCACAAGCTGCGCCAAAAATCTGATTTAAGAAAAATATTAAAATTAATATTATTAATTAAATGGAATAAAGCTATTGATTAAACCACCCTCTACATAGTATAATCATGGTTTAAATATTTGTTTTCTGCTCTTTTTAGATTTTAATAAAAACACTTTAGCTTTAAAATCTGCTCACACAGTAATATAAATATTTTTCAGAAAAAAATTATTGTTACAGAATCACAAAATTTATAAAAAATAAATTATGTAAAAATATAAAATTTTCAATTCTTTACAAGTGATAAGTGGACTGCATATCAAAGAAACATTAAAAATAAACATATCACAGAATGCATAAATTGTAAACAGCTTGTTAAATGCATTGTTTTAGCATAAAAAATGCTTTATTTTATAAATATTTCCATCATTAACTTGAATAATTTACGTATTATATCAGCACACGATTATAAAAAACTTTCATTACATTGATTGTAGATTATCAATGTCTGAAAATAATACAAATAATGGGAAAGTTGATTTTACCATGGCAGCAATATGTTTCAACTCAAAAAATTTTAAAAAAGAGTTGGCAAAAAATCTGTGTCCCAAGTCACCTCATGTGCTGATATAATATATAAGGACTTAATTTCTTACCTGTGTGGTGCGATTCCTCTTTGGTATGATGGAATAATTTTAAATTTGAAAATAGTTTTATAAAATACTGAGTGAAAAAATGCATATAAATACAACCACATGGTAAACTTATCAGTATAAATTTTAAAATGAATATTTACAAAGTGAGCTGTCACAGCTCAATAATACTGGCAGAAGAATCTACAGAAAGTCTGCAAGTTCCTTGCTCACTAAATGTCCTCAGGAGAGGATGAGGAGATAAATAATTTTCATCAGGACTAGAGTCTTCTTGTGCTTCAGTCAGGGGACTGAAATTGTAAATGGCATCCACCAATTCCTTGGGTAGTTGATTTCTCACAGTTAAATGCAAAGACATTCCATCCAGCCATTCCTTCAAAGTGCTAAAGAGAGGCCTATGGAAACATCATATCCTCTATGAACAACCAAATCTTTATTTACATAACACATTTGTTAGTCATTTTATATTTAGAATATGCTTGCTTAAATTTTGAGATAACTCTAAATTATCATCAATTAAATAATTATTTTTAATATTAATTAATATCTCAGAATTATTTTTTTGATGAAAATTTCTAAATTATCATCAAAAAAATAATTCTGAGATAAAATTTTATCAACAGTTATATATCAAGGGATATTTCAGTGTTGTAAAGGTATTATATTTTACTAAAATTTTGATTACTTAGATAATTAAAAAATTAAATCTTTTTCAATTTATAAATATAATTTACTGTGCTTAAACATAATATACAATTTTAATGTTGTCAAAAGAAACATAATTTGTAGCAATTAAATTTAATTTATTAAACTCACTAGGACTGTATTACATGAAAATATATTCATCAATCATACATTAGTTCAAAATTTAAACATGCTAATTATAATTTGTTTTTAAAAGGAGAAAAAAATTTAAACAACTCAAATAAAATTACAAGGGATGCTCAAATGAAAATGTACAAAACGTCGTTACAATGTCATCCTAAAATATATGTCCATGCCTTCATGGAAGAGCATAGTGAGACATCTAGGGATGCCGTTAGTCTCTATTGTGGATCAGAGTATGTGCGGGCACCCACATGTATGGGAGAGAGCAGAGGCTCTTATAAAGAGAACTATCCAACTGATGCAGCAGTACATGGGAGGAAAAAAAGGCATTGAAATTGCAAAATTCTACTCATTAGGAACATAGAGTTATACAAGTGCTGACAGTGGAAGGTGTTAAACCAACCAAACTCTCACATACTGCACAAAAATGGGAGCTTCATTTTTTACTAACTTGTCTGATACACTGTCATCTCTGTATCCGGCCACCATTCAGTAATGAACAGTGGTCAATTTAACACCCTTCACTGTCACAAATTGGATAATGTCTCGATGTTAATCGATAGTCAAATTTTTACAATATAAATGCTATCCTGTCCTCACACATACTGGTGCATCAATTGGAGAGCACACTTAATAAGAGCCTTTGCTCTCTCATGCACATACTCTGATCCACAATTATTTTTTTAAGAAAATTATTCCCACCACCATTTTACTCTTTAACTATGCAGTAACTGGATTTGAAAATAGAAGTTTATGCATTGTTTTAAAGACTAATATTTATGTTTGGTTTAATCTTAGAAGTTTATGCATTGTTTAATAACATGAATAATTCTTTTTGAAATTTAAATCTCCTTAATGAATAAATAGATGCTTTTTTATAAACCTTTAATATACAATTATTCACAATTCTACAAATGTCTGGTTCCAAACAAAGGCTAATAGACACAGCTTTAATTCCCCTTAATATAAACTATAAAAATTTAAACAAAATTCATAAGTTTTTTTTGCGATTTTTTAGGTATTCTTGGCAATTACTTTTTATCAAATATTTTTTCATTTTTTATTTCATGGTTGAGAAACTTGGATCAATGTTTTTGTTGGACAATCCTAAATTTTTCAAATTATGGCTGTCACTAAATTGAAATTTCTCCCATTTTACAGCTTATGCATCACTTAATAAGGTAATTTCAAGTAAAATATTAAAAGCTTTTTTTTTTTTTTTTTTTTTTTTTTTTTTTTTTACAAAGAGTTATTAATGCTTAGGATTTTGAAAAGAAATATTTTAGGCACAATGCACTTCTGAATTATCATTTTAATATGAAGATTTTATTAAAGTAACCATCATAATTGAAGACAGTTAAGAATGTTTACTTGCCTTGAACTTTGACTAAGTAACCCGCTACATACCATAACTTCATTTCAGGTCTTTTTAAATATGGATTCAAATGTAATATGTATGTAGGAAGTACAATGATTAAGAACATGGTGATTGAAAAATTTAAAAATAAACTTTAGAAAATGCAGCTTTGAAACAAAAGTTATTACTTTGCCTGGTTTAAAATAAAAGAAAGAATCATTTTTAAATATTAATTTCATTTAGCATGTGCTTCTTGCACAGTACATATTAAATCCTCTTTTTAACAATACTTTATTTACAAAAAGAGCAATTTGATAAAGTTTCAAAATTTAACATTTTTCTATTTTACAAACTTATGATTTTAAGAACATTTCTTTTTAATTTTATTTTGGTCCCTACGAATCAGCAAGAATGAAAACCTATATTGATAATACATATAAAAATGGTTATTAGATAATAAAATATTAATATATTCACCCATTCTTACATATACAAGTCATTAAACCTTTAGAAAATTTTTCTTCACAATCTCATGTTTTGCATACATTTTTATCACAGATTATACAAGAAGAGAACATAATTAATTAATATACCTTAACTGATTCATTCTTCATAAAATTCTTTGATAAGTAACTGAGTGTTTAATTCAATTTGTTACTGTTACTTTACATTCAATATCATTTGAATGAAATCATAAATAAATGCTTCATTGATAGTATTGTCATACAATTTTTATGAATACCGGCCTTTTTATATTGTTTGATCACACCTAAGGAACAATATTTTTTAATCAAACATAATTATCATTTATATTGTTGGAAATGAGAATCGAAAAAGTTTCAAGATGAAATTTTGAAAGTTTAATATCATTCAAACATTAAATTTGAGGAAGCTATTAACTTCTGCAATTTAGTACAAATATCCATTTTTGCAATGCTAATCCAATAAATAAAATTTTATAACTTGATCATATGAATTTAATTTTAACTAAATAGAAATCAGTTTTAAATACTTTTTGTTTTAAAACTGCTTTCAGTATAATGGAAGAGCCAACCGATGGCTGAGTGGTTAGCGTTCCTGACTCCTGAGCTGTAGGTCCCGGGTTCGAATTCCTGCTTAGGCATGGAAGTTACTTTCTCTTTGTTTCTGTCCTTTCTTCTGCGATGATGTATGAATGTGGTCTACTCTATAAACGGGTTTGTGGTGGTATGGTGTGGGTAATACTGCTAGCCTCTGTGACTTGATTCACAGGTGCCTGCTGGATAAAAGACAAATGTGAGGCAGTTTCCAGCCTTGTTGTGGTGAAGGGTTGGTCACCCAAAATGCCCACCATTGTTAAAAAATAAAAAGTATATATAATGGAAGAAATACCTAATGAACAAAAAAATTTAAACCAGTTTATAATTTAAAATACTTTGAGAGAGAAGATTCTAGTTCTTATCAATAATACAATATATCATAATGCCTTTCTTTTGTAAGATTATAAGACTCTGTTTAGAAAAATTTACTAACAAATTACATCAATACAATAATGCATTAATATATCTAACCTTTTTTCTGGGTGTATATTACAACATTTAAATGCTATCTCAGAAAAAGCTTCAGGACAATCATTACAAAATTTCTCTTTAAAAGCAGCCACGTTTAAGCCAAAATCTGAGCTCCTGGGCAAAATATCAGGATCTGCAGGAATCCGACCAATAATCTGATAGATAAACGAACATACAATTTTCAAAACACATTGATAAAGAATAAAAAAGAATATATATCAATAAAAATTATCATTAAAAAAATAACCTGTCATTCTTATATTTTCTTTTATCAAAAAAATGAAAGTGAATATGCCTTGTTCTTATTTTAATAAATATACAAGTTAATAACTAGCAACAAATACAAAAAAATTCATTTTGAGCAAAAATTATAATATTCCCATTTTAAGCATTTCTAATCAATTAAGTTTCCTTTTTAAAAATTTCCTTTTAAATTATATTTGAGAGTTTAAAGCAAAAAATCTTTAAAAAATCTAAATGAAAAGGATATATATATATATATATATATATATATATATATATATATATATATATATATATATATATATATATATATATATATATATATATATATGAAAAAACTTTTCCATTACAACAAAAATGATGCAAAACTATAAAAAAAAATAACAAGTTAAAATTATAATATTTTACCACTTAATGTCAAAGCAAATATATATTAACTTAACCCCTTGACTGACTTTGACGAGTCTGACTCGTCATTGATTTCCTGGGCCATCACAGACTTTGACGAGTCAGACTCGTCAAGCGCTTCTTTCGGCGGACGGCGTGCAAGTTACAATTAGATTACATAGTTGCTTCACTCGTTCGACGATTCTCATTTAAAAAAGCACACTGAAAGTAAGAGTTCAGTTTAGCAGAAGTCTCAGCGGTGAATGTTATACTAGCCAATATTTGAGTTTAGTAAAGATTATAAATAATCCCCGTAACATGTATAAGCCGGATGCATTATATGAAAGTGGGGATGATGGTGTAAATTGATGGTGTAGTTCAATTAAGCGAAATTAAATAGTTTTTTTTTGTCGCATCAAATTCCATTTAATTCGTCAGTCAAGGGGTTAAGAGAAAAGCTAATTCAATATCAAGATGTTCCTAAAATGATATAGCCATTACAATTTGTACTTTTATTATTTGCAAGATAATTTGAGCCATAAATAAAAAAAAAAATTCTGACAAAGCATAAATATAACAATATTGAATATAATGGTAGATTGTAAAACAGAATCAAATAGGAAAATATTGTTAAACAGTTTGATCATTTATGGTTCAAATTACAACTCGCCACCAGCGTAAATTTTATTTGTTTGCAGTTCAAAAGTCATTATTTGTGCATAAAGGCTTATTAAACTGGACCTATACTTTAAAGTACATTCTGAATCACTCTATCAACATAGAATTAATAAATATTATAAAATTTAAAACAACTCACAGCCATTTTTCTTGTATAGTAGTTAAGAGTTAAAACAGTACAAGTAAAAATGGAATTTATTCCCTAAAAATAAAGAATTCCTAAATTTTCAACAATGTTGATATTGGCATTTAAGACATTTTACTTCATAGTTTTGCTTATTTAACTGTATTTGAAGAGCAATTTGTATAATTAGCGATATTGTCACATTGGAACAAATAATGTTCTCGAAAGAACAAAGGTATAGGTTTAATATTTATAATGGCATTAAACTATACTGGGATAGTGTTTTACACACAATCACATTATCATCACCAGAAGGAACCAAATTATCAGAATACAATAAATCTCCCAAAAGAACAAGTCTGCAAATTCAGGAATTTTGATAATGATGATTCATCAGATCAGATTACTAATTCTCATAGCCATTGCATATAGTTCTGCTGATTTCAGAACCATTATCATTACTTTAGAACATTCCAGGGATACATTAATAGTTTTATGTGGCTCCTTTGTCAAGTAGATTTTTACTCATTTACAATTTTTTTATAAAAATTGTTTAAGGAAAAGTAAATTACTACTACAATTGTTACAAAATTTATTGAAAATATGAAAATCAACTCTTAAAATGATTACTTCTAAATCTAATATTAATTTGTACACTTGTATTTACTACTGAAAATGTCCCTTATAATGAATTACTTACAATGTGGCAAGTAGTATTGTCTCATGAAATTTGTAACTTCCATTGTACTTTAAATTATAATAAAAAAGTGAGATAATAACAATTTGGTTTTCTTATCTTATGTTTACACAAAACAAAATGCTAAGGGGTGGGAACAGCTATATATATTATATATATATAAAGTGACAAAACAACCACCACAAATAAAAATCAAACTTCAATTTTGCTCAGTTTTTGTTTTTATTAACGTGGAATGCTAAAAACTATCTACATACAATCTACTAAAATGAATATATATAAGAAAAAATAGAAAGAAGAGAGACATTTCTAGGCAATAATCATTAGCCTTAATATATTATTTCTAATTGGTAATCTGTCTCCATTTAATTAATTTTGCTTTGCTCATTAACTTTAAATCTTATTCTGATCATTGCTCAAATAAATACAATTTTATAATTGATAAATAATTAAAACTTCACATGAAAGTAAATAAAACTTCAGATTTCAGAATACATAGTAAACACTCTTCAATTTAAAAAACTCAGCAAATAAATTGGAATACAAATTCCAGAGCTTATAATTCTTTAAGAAAATATGCATAATTTCTTTAGTTTAGAAATTTTAATATTCCTTTAGTTAATTCAACTAAAATCCACTTTTTTGTTGATCAAGTTCACATATGAAAAACTGTTAAAGCTTTAATATTCAAATAAAACATTTCAATAAAATAGCTATATTGTTTAGGAATATTATTATAACAATAAAAATTTTCTCGAAATATTTAAGTATCAAATCAAAGTACAAGCAATGATTTAATCACAGCTTACCTTTTATTAGTCTTGATACAAAGAAATATTTGTCAGCATGAAAATAAAATACTACAAACTTATTCAAAAAGTATAAAAATAATATATTAAAATACTATGCACCACACGACTTTCAATCATAACTCTCTGATATAATATTGAATAAATATTATATCAATATCTGAACTAAAAACTGTTTATAAATATAAAAAGCAAGCACATTGTTATTTTTTCATTAAATAAGTTTCTATACCAAAAACTCTGTCTTGCAGTTTTTTAAGATAAAAATTAGAGTAATTAACACTAATACTTTGATAGTTACAGTAAATCCAATTCTAGTTACTAATATTTAATTAAATAGATTAAAAATTGATATATTGAATGCCAATATAGTATTCAACAGAATTCTATATTGATACTTAGTATTTGAAGCCTTTTCCACTTATAAATTATTTCTACATATTCTATAAATATTCCTGATTACACAAAATTTCAGTGTTAATAAGTACAGAAATGACAATTCTTTAGAAATTGGTAATTCATTTAGATTAAATCACAATATCAAGTTAAGCATTACTGAGTTTTGTTAAAATGTAAAATCTGAGAAATAAAGCTTTTAAGCAATGTTATCATCAGGGGATGTAAGAAATTTTCATATATCATTGTGATACAGACTGAAAAGTTTATTAATGTTGTAATTTACAAATATTTATAGGAGATATAAAAAAAAGTTGGGTTAAAAACATGATTTTCAGGAATAGTAAATTGTTTGTATAAAAAGTTTCACAGGAAATGAAAGTTATAGCATTTATTTATTTATATTTTTAATTAAAACTTTATTAATTAATTATAATTGATTTAAAATATGACTAATAAAATCCTGAATATTACTAAACAGTATTCATTTGAAATAGTTAAGATTAAAATATTTCATGTTATAATCCTTTTGAAAGTTAAGTAATATTTTTGTGCTTTTAACTAATATTAAAATAAGTCAATATCCAAGCATCAAATTTAAAAATCAAAGCTTAAATATAATATTTGTTACAGAATTGTAAATTAAGGAAGAAAATAACAGAGGAACCAAAAACACAAAATTAAAAATAAATTCTAAAATTATCTATTAACATTTTACATGAATACTCATTAAAAAATGCATCAACAAAAATAACTTTTTTAAAATTAAAAGGAATAATTAAAAAACCAGCAACACTTTAACACTAAACTATTCTCTTTAAAAAGGACATATCATTTACACACTTAATATCCTTAATAGTTTATTTTTCCAAGTCATCCAATAAAATGCTAAGAAAAATAATCTCTCAAAATTATAAAACTTGCATTTAATGATCGTATATGTAATTCTTTTGTTTTTAACAAGCCTTTATAGATTATAGAACTACACCATCATTTCAGCAATTTCAAAAAGAAATAATAAAACTATTCTGAGAGAAATAGCTTACAGCAATTATCGGTCTTACTAGAGAAAGACCTGTATAGAACTATCATTTGTACATTATTTTTATAGTATATCTTTCAAAAGCCAGAGTTTGGTCATGGTATTCATTGGTTGCAATAAATAATTGAAAAAAAAAACTTCACTAACAAATTATACTTTATTTCTGGCTTCAAAGAGTTAAAAAGAAAAACTTCAATCACAATTGTTTGAATAATTCTACTTATTCAAGCTACATGAAAATATTTTCTTGTTTACAATTTACTTAACAAAAAAAATTTTTTTAACCAAAATTAATTTTAAAGCAATAATGTTTATTTAATATAACACTTACTTCACATAATATGATTCCAAATGAAAATATATCAACCCGTTCATCATATTTTTTATGCGTCATCATTTCAGGCGCCATCCAATACGGATTGCCAACAACAGTGTAGCGTTTCCTTCTTTCTGACCTTCGAGTATTAGTAGTAGTTGTTTTATGATTCAGTTGCTTTTCAAGCATTACACGAGCTAAACCAAAATCAGCTACTACAACGCTTTTATCCTAAAAACAGTTTCAACTTGAACAAACAATAACAGTAAGTATAGTAGAAAACAATAACTGAAAAAATATATCGAAAATAAAGAAATAACTCCCAGAAAGTGATAAAGAGTGGAGAAAATAAAATGATTAAAAAATACTCATATTTTCTATACTTTTTTTTAAACACAGTATTCTAAATAATAATGGTAAAAATTAGAAACTTTTTTGGTTGCAATACAAATCTAATTTTCCTAATAATTAAATAGACAATTTGTATTCAAACATATGTTTACTCTGCAGTAGGCTTTTACAAAAAAATAAATACATTTTTTTTACAATTTTATAAAGCAATTAGTTAAAAAAATTCAATATCAGAGAAAAAGTTTTCTTATATTATCAAGAATTTGTTTATGGATAGTAACACTTTTTGAACTGAAACCTTCAGCAACATATTAAATGCATGATGTAAATATTTTTCAATATTCTATTTCCGTGATAAAAAATTGATAATATTTTCATTAAGCATCAGCAGTAATATTGTTCATATTATTTGAGTTCTTGTATAGGTGTACTGTTTCACTGAAATAATAGAAAATTCCAGAGATTCACTGAAAATATGCTTCATTAAAATTACTGAAAAGAAAAAAGCATTTAAAAATAAAAATAAGACTCATTACCACACATGGTTCACCCTAAAAGAACATGCCAAAATTTAATAAGATATAAAAACAAATTTGCTTTGTCTTAAGATTTGCTCAATTAATTAATTTACAATAAAAATAGTTAAACTTAAAATACTTACTTTTCTCACTAAGCAATTATTGGAATTTAAATCTCTGTGAATTATATTCTTTGAATGCAGATAAGCCTGTAAATAAAAAAGAAACAGGCAATTTAGTATAATATAATCTGAGCAAAAACAGAAAGTTACAAATTAGCTTACCATTCCAGAAGCTATATCTTTTGAGAAGTTGATTCTCTGCAGCCAAGAAATTTCAATAGATTTATTATGAATGAAATCCTGTAGTGTGCCACCAGATATATATTCTGTCAAAAGATGCAACTTTTTATCCTTGTACAAAACTCCTACAAATCGCAAAACATTTCTATGTTCAAGAGATCGCAAAACAGCTATTTCTTTAACAAAGTTTTGTTGTGCTTCTTCATCAAGTCTGTAGATTTCTTTCATAACCATTTCTTGACCAGTGTGTCTATGAGTAACCTACAGGATATTTGAATAAGTTTTATTTCCCTTTCATTTTCTAATATAAAAATAATATAAATTGTACCTCAAAGCGAAAACCCACTTCATTATCTTACCTTATAAAAATATTGAAGAATATCATGTATAAAAATCCCTTTATTATACACAGAAAAAGGGCTTCAAATCAATAACATAACCCATCATTGATTACTAAGTTAATTTTTATAGGTTATGAGAAAGTTTTATGCACAGTCATGGACAATTCAATATTAATATAATTAAATATAGCATAACATACCGAAATAACTAATCAAATATTTTACTTTTTATATATTAACTCTACAATTAAATATAAAAATATATTAATTTTCTATAATTAAATATAAAATTAACTGAAATATTACAGAAATTATTTGCTTAGCAATTACAATTTCCAAACAAGTTTTATTGTTACAGTAATCTTTAAAACACATTTTTTGCAATTCAAGAAAAATTTTTAAGTGTTATACCAAAAATGCTTGCCCAAAGAATCCTCTTCCAAGCAATTTTCCCAGAACTAATTCACAAGGACGGAAAATCTGTTGATTTTTTGGTTGCACACGAAAGGAACGAGTTCTTGTAAAATCATACTGCTGTGCTTTAGAAGACCTGAAATCTCTGATAAAGAAACAAAATGGTATTTAAACAAAGCAGTAGTACCTTAATATGAAAGAAATAAGCAAAATGTTTAAATAAGAAAAAGAGAAGGAAAAACTAAAATAATAACCTAAAAAAAGTTCCTGGAAGAGAAGAAGATCGACGAAGTCTTTGTTCAGAAGGCTTATGAGACAATGAACATTTTGGCAAAACATTGTTCGTAGAAAGAAATGGTGAAGTTTCTAAATGTGAAGAAAAATTCATAGATCGCGATCGGCTAAGAACAGCAGGTTCATGTTCAACAGTCAACTGAACGGGCTTATCCCTTGATTGAATTATTTTTTTAATCTAAAACAAATATTATGCATTAAAATCATACTTAATTCTAGAGTATAAGACAAAATTCTAAAACAGCATTTAAATAATATAAAAAACTTGGATTTAATGCAAAACATAAAATTAATAATTAGGAAAACAGAAAACTAATGATTATGAAACAAGTTAAATTCCTAATTATAATTTGAAATAATTTATAGAATGAAATTTCAAAGTTAAGAGACAAAGAGATACCAAAAACTTTTAAAATACAACAATCATAAATCACAAATCTCATTAATTTTCTACAGTAAAATATTAGCTTTCAGAAATTTCAATAAATAAATTAAGGAGAACTTTCATAAGGATTTTTACTTTCAGTGATAAACATGAAATAAATAAGTAAAAAATGTATTTTTCTTCTTTAATTTTAAAAAAATGAAGTATGAATATAATTTTAAAATGTAATTTCTTACCGAAATATATGTAAGCATTTAAGGAATAAATAATAGAAAATCTATAATAGATTAGTCATTAAAAGGGAGGGGAAATAATTAATACACAATAGTTTATATTTTATAAAGATAGTTATAAGGATTTAAATAAAATACACATAAAATATTTTTTTTAAAAAACACTTAAATAAGAATAAATTGCTTTATACTTATAATATAAAATTAAAATAAATTCAAATGAATGAAATCAATATTTACCTTTTTTACCTATTAGAATACATTTGAGTTACACTTGTTAGTTTATAAATCTTAAGGTATGAAGATTAATATATTTATGATTTTTTATAACGGCTTTGATAAAATATCAAAATAATGCAAAACTTTTAGTAAATAAAAAATGTATTCTTTACAGCAAACTTATTGCCCAAGATTAACAAATATATTTTTCTAAATGTTGCAAGAAACAAAACTGATTAAAAATATACAATTTTTAAACTTTCCAAGGAGAAAAAGTGATTTTATTTTTATTCACACTCATAAAATTTATTAGCACATTAATTTCAATAATTAAATATTAATAATAAACTTATATATTTTACTATTGCAATTATTTTACTATTGAATATTGTCATATATATTGCATGATACAAGAATTTCTAAGAGTAAATGAGCACATTACTCATTGAATTGGAAAAAAAAGTAATTTTAAATTTACTAATTCGTTCTGAAGATTTCATACAAATATCTGTAAAAAGTGTTATATTATTTCTGATAGTTTAAAATAGTTGCTACAAATAAAATATATCATTGCAAGAATTCAGTAAGTCTTTGATATTTCATGATAATAATGTATAAAATAATAAATTCAAACTGACATCTTAATAAAAAAAATATTTTTGTAACTAACTTTCTAATTTATCACTTATATATTTCTGCCACATCAAATGATTAATGCAACACTCAGCCTTTATGAAAGTCTTTATAAAAGAAAAAATGAAAATACATAATTACGTATGATTGAAAAAGAGGTTTATCATTATAATTACAAAGTAAAAAGTATGACCAAAACCAACTTCAAGTAAATAATCACTTTAAAAATACAATAAAGGCTTATAGATGAGTATTTTTCTCTTATAATGGAAAATTAAATATTATCTGATGATTTCATACATAAAAATTTAGTTTGTAATCCCAATGATATTATACCTAGTGCAAAATTTAAGCAAGCAAAATCCCATATCATTTTTTGAAAAAGTCATCATTCATCAAAAAAATTTTTATGTAAGTATAACACATACATCCTTTCTGGATAATCTAGTAAAATTATCTATCATCGTCTAACAAGAGGTCAAAGAGCATGCAATTATTGTTGATAAATTTTGATGTGATTGATAAATTTTTTGAAGTATAACAAAAGAAGAATGTTAAGTAGCCACGAAATATTAGAATAATCTTTTCTTTAAAAGCATAAGTCATGGTACATAAAGTATAATGAAGGGGTAGCCAACCTGTGACTTGCGAGACACATGCAGCTTTTTGAAGGATTACTTATGGCTCTCGATAAATGCACACGCGAGTTCAATTTTCTTTTTTGTGTTATATCTTTAAAAAATTATTATCGTATGTGCTTCAAAATGTCTTTTAAATTACTGATAACAAATATGAAAGACTAAGAGTGCAATGTTGTAACAAATTTCATTGCCATCTAAGTTAAGAATGATATGACTCATCAAGGTATAATTCAAGACAACTTTTCCAGTTTCAATATAATTATGACCCAAAAATCATCAGGAGAATTCGAATTAATAGAGATGCAAGAAGATCAAGCTCTATAATTTAAGTATAAGTAAATCTAACTGCTGAATTTCGGATATTTGTACCAGAATTATAGTATTTTGAATTTAAAACACTGCTTGAATTAGTTCAATATTTGGAACAACGTAACTATATGAATCATTTTACTCTACTTTAAAATTCATGAAATCCAAACTCTGATTACTATTAATTAAACAGCATTGTAAAGAATTACTGAGAAGTGCTGTCATCAATTTAATTACCAAATTTTAAAGAACTATCATGAGAAATAAAATAAATTACTTCTCTGGATAGTTCTTTAAAATTTTAATATTTAAACTCCATACACATATTTTGTACTTTTATTTGTATGTTTTGAATAAATTTCTGTAAAAAAATTTTAATACCTTTTTTGAAATATCTTTAAAATACATATTTAATTGCAGCTTGCGAAAACTTTCAAATTTTGAAAATTGACTCAGATTATCAAGGAGCTTGGTTACTCCTGGTTAAGGTATGGTACTGATTTATAAGCCAGAAGGTAGTGCCAAAATTTATATTGGTATAAGCCATTATTTGGAAATCTGTGTAGTGCGATTAAGAGTTCACTGATTTGAATCTTAAAGAATGGTATCATAACAATAAAAGTTCTATCAGATACAATTATTTACATATATACAGCAATCAATATTAAACATATTTTTTATTCATTTAAAACGTGAAATCTTTGTGAAACACCAATTTAAAACAACTATTTCATAAATCATGTTATAGAAGTTGATATCATCAAATCTAAACTATAAAGTTTTTTTATTAGAAAATATGATACCTTATATAACAGTATTTAACCAGTTTACAAATTCTAACATTCACTAAATAAAAATTCTCTGTTCAACAATTCATGATATCTTATTAAAACTTGCTAAAAATAATAGCATCAATGCTTCAAATGCACAATTATTTTTACCATGAACTTATATTTCTTTTATTCAATAATCTACATCAATTTAAATCATAATCAAAACTAATCAAAGAATTATAAATGTTGCATATTAGAAAATTGACTTTTCCATTACAAATATAACACAAAATATTTTTTGATTATTTCAGTGACTGAGCAAAACTAAAGTGAAAAAGAATTACTAATTAAAAAAAAATACCGCAATTCTTAAAAAAAATCATAAAATTATTATTTGTATGAACTACATGTGATAAGGTTGTATATATTAAAAAAATAAATAAAATATGCAACATATAAGATAGACTTTTCATATTTATCAAATTTTCATCTGATTCAAAATGATGACAATTGATTTACGTTTAATAATATTGCTAATAAAATATTTTATAACACACACTGTGCATGATAAAAAAATAAAATTTTGAAATTAAACATGTTTAATGACACATGCCACAAATTTAATGATAATACACAATATGTCATTAAAAAAACTTATTATACATACTTCTTCTAAGGAATGATTTTGAAGAGGAGTGCCATTAACTTCTAAAATTCTATCACCAATGTGTAAGGACATTAAATCTTTATTGAGTACAATACTACAAAATAAATAAGAAATATATATATATATATATATATATATATATATATATATATATATATATATATATATATATATATATATATATAATTACTAAAGAAATATTTTAATATAAAATTTAATTGTAGTCTTAAAAATATTAATATCGATTACCAACTTCAAAAAGAGAGAATACTATTTCAAAAAAAGAAACATAATCCAAAATCATATATAACTTAATTATGTGTATCAACTTCAGTACACACCTAAAGAAACATCAATTTCATTAGAAAACAAACACATCTTAATTAGTAACTTATGACATGTAATATGCACTTAACTAAATTAATTGAGGAAACTTTTTTTGAGTACGAAAAAACTAAGCACATTTATAAGGAAATATGATGTTAAGCAACTATTGATATATATTTGTCTATTGATAATTAAATACACAATCAATAAAAATAAAATAGAAATCAAGATTTATTTTAATCATATAAATTTATTTTACCTCAAACCATGCTTCTTATGAATAATTCTTAGCCTCTCAAAGATGTTGTGAAAAATTTAACAATTCTATACTTTTAATTTCAAAAAGTTATTCAGTATATTTTGTCCTTCACTATAGGCAATTGATAATTTCAGTTATTAAAATGTTAAAGTAAGAAATTTTTTTTAAATAGTTTTCGACTGATGTACTCGTAAGTCTGATGCACTTCATTTAGATTAATGAAATTTGGTTTCTTTGTCTCACAATAAAGCTTTTTTATACACAAAAGCTATAAATTAGGACTTATAGATTAAACAAGATTCTAAACCACAACAAATATCCAAGTTTGAGGTGAAATTCAAACTCAAACTATTGAATCAAAGGCCACAGCACTAACCATTTGGTTGCTGTGCTCAGCTAGATTCAGATAATTAGAAATCAAGATTGATTGGTTGGGTTTTATGATACAAGGTCCAAGAATGGACATACTGTGCCAAGATTAAGTTTCCTTGTAAAAAAAATTTTATTTATTTATTTATAAGAGAGTTAATATTTTTTTAAAAACCAAGCAACATATAATGTTGCTTGGGTTTTAAACAAAAAAGAGTATATGGGGATATTAAAAACTAGAAATCTATGCAGAAAAACAACAAAATATATATACTAAAATATATAATATGTATATACTAAAATTAAATAATATGTAAGAAAGCCACTGACCTCATAAATGCAAATAGGTTTCTGTGGAGTGGCTCTCCCAACATATCAGATGAAGTTTAAAGATCACAGTTAAAAAGTAAACAATAGCAGTTAAAATATGGGCATGAAATTAAAATCTGAAATACAGTAATGGGTTGATTATACATTTCACATGGATTTAGTTCACTTAAAGACAAATGTCTGTGTGAAACGTGTGTGTCCGATACAAAGGAGGAGTTAATCTCACACTAGCACTTTGTATCAGAAAATTCATTAACAAAATGTGTATGGAAATATGGCGCACAATTTCTTATTAGCTTGTATGTTTCATGATTCCGGCCAATGATCCTGAATAATTATTTTTTTACACACCTTCTTAAATCTAACAAAAGAATGGATGGAAGAGGTATTGGATGCTGCATCAGAGCTCTCATAGCCATTGAGACCTACGTGCCTTGGGATCCAACAGAAAATGTCATATCCCTTATGGTGCTATATAACTTAATAAATGTTTTTATTAGATTTCACTGTTATTATTTACATTACCTCAATGAAATATATTTACATGGAACAAATAAATTCAAAATGTATATGCTCTTATTAATAAAAATATTAATATGAAAATTTCCTTGAAATAAACTCCAAAGTTTGTCAGTTGTATTAAAGGATAGAATCAAATATTACTATTCTATATTCCCTAATTATAAATTTTTATCTATGACATAATAGTTATTGAATATTAATTTAAAGTTCACAGTAAATTTTCAAGACCAATCCCAGAAAAAGAATTTATCCACTTTAATAAAAAGGTTTAGATTTTTATTTATAACATTCATTTTAAACTATACAATACTTATCACTATACACACTCAGAAATATGAAGTTCATGAAATCCACATTCAAGTTTCTGATTTTGACAGCATCCTACAGAAATCTTAACTTTTCTATTAGAAGCTCCAGAGTGTGCAGGAATCTCCACCAATTTAATGCTATGAGGCTCACTGGTGAAAGGCAGTTTTCGAGAAAGAGGCGTCATTTGCCGCTTGTAGCAAAATGCACTGAGAAAAAGGTAAAATTAAACACCTCAATGTAACACTGCCAAATTGTAATACAAAAAAATACAGCTAAACAGTGATTTTTTTGAAGTGCATATTAACTAATTAAAAAAACATTTTACAGACAAAATTATATTCAAATATATATACATATATATATATATATATATATATATATATATATATATATATACATACATCCAAGTTAGAAATACAATAAAAAGTATTAATCAATAGTATACTAATAAAAAAGCATAAATAATGAGATTAAAAAAATAATCATTTTTAAGGCACTCATTCAAATTAAAATATGAAGTGCACCTTATTTATATAAAAAAGAAAAGAGCAATTTCATAACTTTTTTTATTCATTTTTATTGGGAAGCATTTAAATGAATAAAGAATGAACTTGATAAGCATTTAATGAATTAAGAAAAAAAAAACCATTATAAGGTATATATAATCATAAAGCATATTATAAGGTAAAATTATTACACTTATTTACAGTACTTAAAAATAAAATAAGTATATAAAACACTGGGAATTTTTATTTACTTTCATATAATTATATTTAATTTTTACATTTTACTAAAAAACTTAAAATTAAATTAAGTATTTATGCAAGCATCATTAATTGGATATCAAAATTCATAGGACTAATATGAAAGTGTTTATAAGATTCTGACTAAAATGAAATAAATGTCTCACATAAAAATTACTTATCAAAATTGAAAGAAAAACACATGTAAAATACATGTAAGGTATACTTACCAGTAAAGCCGAGAGCGTTCCACTAGAGCAAATGAATCTCCATCACCTATGTAATTGCAGCAATTGTTACATTTAAAACATTCAGGATGAAATTTGTGATCCCCTGCAACCTAATAAAAAACATGTAGGATATAATTTGTTGCATGAATTGCTTTTAAGACTGATTATTTTTTCAAAAGAAATAAAAGAAAAAATTCAGATAAATTAAAGAAATATATATGCATTTCAAAAAATTTAGTACACACCATAACTGGTCCAGATATGAATTCCTTGCAACTATGGCACTTTTCACCAAATTCATTCCAATAATCTTTCTGACAATATACCAGACCATCCTTTTCGAAAAATGTACCAATTACTTGTTTTTGGCATTGTGAACATCTAAAACAATAAAAAGTGAATTGCTAATTCAACCAAATTTATTGTTCTCAAGGATATAATTCTTAACATTACATTCATTAATATTCCATTTATTACAGAAATTAGTTACTGATTTTAGAGACACATATACATTCTAAAGAAATAATTCAAATCTCAAAAACTTCTCTTACTTTATGTTACAAGATAATCTAAATAATTACTTAAATAATTTTATTATTATGGATTTATAAATTTTTTTATGTTCCATTAGTAGTGAAAACTGATAATATGACAATAGCCAAAATTATAAAAGGTAGAATTAAGATTGAATTTTATAGTTTTATTTTCATGTAAGAATTAAAATGAGTATCATTAACTGAAAGGGGTACTTAAGAATTTTTTTTTCTCATTTGCAAGAAAAGTTTAAACAGATAAGTGATAAATAATTCCTTTCATATTACAAAATTCACTTATTAACAAATATATATATATATATATATATAATATAAATATATATATATATATATATATATATATAATATAAATATATATATATATATATATATATAATATAAATATATATAATATATTATTATATATATATATATATATATATATATATATATAATATAATATTATATATATATATATATATAATATAAATATATATAATATATTATATATATATATATATATATATATATATATATATATATATATATATATAATATAATATTATATATATATATATATATAATATAAATATATATAATATATTATATATATATATATATATATATATATAATATAAATATATATAATATATTATATATATATATATATATATATATAATATAAATATTATATATATATATATATATATATATATAATATAAATATATATAATATATTATATATATATATATAATATAAATATATATAATATAAATATAATATAATATATTATATATATATATATATATATATATATATATATATATATATATATATATATATATATATATATATATATATATATATATATATATATATATATATATATATATATATATATATATATATATATATATGCACTAAATGTTTTAAATAATCACCTGAAGCAAGAGCCATGCCACTCTTTATCACAAGCTTGAATACATTCTTCATCATCAATATTCTCACAACATCCCGAGCAGACAGGCATAACTTACCTAAAATACATAAAGAGATCACAAGGAGGTTAATCATTTGCCAGAAAACATATTTAGCAACAGGAAACATTTCACTTTAACAAAAAACAAGAAATCAAAAAATAATAAGAACATGTATACATTGATTTATTTAACATTTATAAAAAAAGATTATCATATTTAGAAATTTTAATATATAATTAAGAAATAATAGCACAATTATCATATTTATCTTAAGCAACTGTAGAAGTGACTTAGCATGACAACCGATAATAAATAAGAAATATCTACTGAATAAATTATCTGTAATATATGTGTGTGATTTAATCTTATGTGTGTGATTTAATCTTAATTCCAAAAATTTGATAAACAAAAATAAAACCTTTTTTTTTTATTAAAATCACAATATGTTTTAATATTTTCAAATATTTTATTTCCAAAGATTATCAGATTACTGTTTGTCAGAAAAAACATTAAACACAATTGTAAATCAAATAGATTGAAACATTTTTTTTAACAAATAATCATTTTTATACAAATGTTATAAATGGCGTATTTACTATATTAAATTATTGACATTAAAAATTAATAACATGCATAATTGTTGGTTTTAGCAGATATTTTTATAGTAAGAATTATATGTATACATTGTTTATAATAAAAAGTTTAAACAAGAAAAAACTTTATTAGCTATACAACAGCGAAAATAGAAATTTCACAAACTGATTTTATCACAAACTATTACAAAGAAATGAATAGTTATTTTTTAGTTTTGTAATTGATATAAAAAGCTTATACTCTTGAATATTTTCCTTTTAATACCTTTTTATAAAAATTTAAGATTTGGAGAAAATAATACATTTTTATGACAAGAAACTTAAAATCTATAAAAACCAATGCAAGATGAAATAAGTAATAAAACAACTCTCTTTGTTTTATTACTTATTTCATCTTGAAAATTTAAATGCAAATACTTATTAATGATATTTAAATAAAAAAATAGCAACATTTAGTTATGATAGATTCACACAATATGCAAAATTTTTTTCTATTTATAAAAAAATTTCTCAGTTTAAAAAAAACACTAAAAAAGTAAAAAGAATTTCAATTAGAAAGCTAAATTTCCCTTTTACTATTTTATGTCATTTTTCTCTGCCTCATTGAGTTCCAGCATAAACACATAAAATAATTACTTTTCATTCAGTATTTTTCTAGATACCAAAACACAGAAAAAATGACTGTTTGAAAATATAATCTTTTCCAATGTGATATTGTGTAGTTCTGTTCAGAATCGTAAGACTTTAACATTAATATATACTTTAAATTTCTTTTATTAACAAATGATTGTCATTCTATTCAAGCAAGTAATGTGTATATAATTATTATTAAGATTATGATTAAGTTCATGGTAGTTAAATGTTTTGTATATGATTCTAAATTTAAATCACGATTTCAACATCATTATAATTTTTTATTTTTAATATTTTGAAATGACTCCAAAATTTAGATTGATAAATTTCTAATTTTGAGTTTTTCAATTTATACAGTATCTAGAGAGATAATTGTGACATTCTATCTTAAAAATTTTTTTAAAAATTTAAATTTACTAAACAATTTGACAATAATTAAATTTTAAAATTTATCTTTATAAACAAAGTTTAATTGCTGATATACAAATGAAATTAACATTAGTAGCTGCACATGTATGCATATATATAATTAAATAAAATATATAACCTATAACTCTTGGTCATGTATAATTCCTTATTTTAGTTTTTTTTTTTTTTTTTTTTTTTTAAATCAGAACTCATGATTTTCATTAAATAAAAATTTTAGGATTTAAAAAATGCTAATTATACATATATTTTTTTCTAGTGCCTGGCTGCAGTTAGAATCTATAAGGGGCAAAGGTTATGGCATCTTATACTGTAGGGCAATAAGTGGATGTGCCATCTTCCTCCCTGAAAGGGAAATAGTAAAGAAATGCACACAGGAAGCTAAAAATATTAGTTAAGCTATTTTTATTATTCAATATTTAAAAAAATGGATAAGTTTCATTAACTAAAATTAAAGAGAAAATATTTTTTAAGAAAACTTAAGTTTAAAACATGTTTTTTTAATAAAATATATAAAAAAATTAAAAAATTAAAAATTTTTAGATAAAACAGCAATTTTACAAAATTTAAAAATTATCATTTATCTCTAAGAAAATTAAATTTTTCAAAAAAACTAGTATTACAACTAATAATATATTATCATTGTATCATACAAGTATTGCAATACATTCTATAAGTAAACACAAGTAAATTCAAACTTAATTATGAGACCCATTTTATTCTAATTTTTTGATCATTTCACCAAAAGAATAATATTTAATTGTTAAGCTTTACCCTGCTGAAAATTAAAACTTTAGAGTTCTTTATGCATAGAGTTACTTCAATCCATTAAATTTTCATTCAGAATCCTTATTCACAAAAATATAAAAAAAATACATAATTTTGTTTCATTTTTTATTATTTCTACTCATCTTACTAATTATTTGTATCTATTAAATTAATGTCTTGATAAATCTAGAAAAGAAGTAAACTACCAGATTAAATTAGATTCAACAGAAAATTAAATTTGCATTAAAGTTAAATGCTTTCCCAGCATTAGATACAATAAAAGCCTCATTATTTAATTTCTAATAAGAAAAGTTTTGATTAAAAATATAAAAATTGAGAAATAATGATTGTTTGAAAAAGAGTACTTACAAAAAAATAATAAAATAAATTATTAAGCATCCTATACTTAGGTATTCCAATATTTCAGCATATTTTACTATCAGATATTAAGTAAGATTTTTTTTTAAAATTCTTTTAAGTATTTTGCTTCATGGACAATGGAGATAAATGGAATATACTTTAAGTTCATGATTATAAAATTTTTGTCTATTTAAGTCATAGTTTGATACATCTCATCAAGAAATAAAATTTTCAGTAATAGATTTCAGAGAATCTTTTAAGATAATAAGTATCAGAAAAAACATTTTAATATTGTTTTGAAAAATATAAATAAATAGGAAGTGTGTTTTAAACAATGAATACATTAAATTTTAGTAAATAATATTTTATTTTATATTATACATGAACAAACACTGAAAATGTCAGGAAAATATAATAAAAATATACAAATAAAATTAAATTTCACTGAACAATAAGTTTTTTCCAACAAATTAAAAAATGCTACAAATTGTAAAGTTTTTCAAAATTCACACTGGTTTAAAACAATTTGGTAACTAAATCACTTATTAATGTAAAAAAAAAATCTAAACCTATAAAATGTTATACTTAAATTCTTTACTTTTCCACTAATTTCTTAGATGTAATTTGATGATAAGATTAAATATACACAGTAAAAATCATCTAGACTTTTAGGAAAATATTGCAAGCAAAAAGTAGATTTTTTAAAATATTTTTATAGTTAGTTTACAGCAACTAAACTTAAAACTTTTCTACATCAAGATAATCAATAGATATGACACACTTTAAGACTTATTTCTCATAGATTTAAAAAATTAAAACATTACATATAAATAATAAAAACTTAAAGCAAAATGTCTAACGCTATTGAAAAATTAAAAAGTGTATCTAAATATCAAAAGTAAAACTAATGGAATTTTTAAAATTTAAATAAGTGATTCATTTAAAATAAATATAATTTACATACAAAAAACATCCTTTTGCGAGGAATAAAACTAAAAATGTTGAGAAAAGTAATAAATCAAAATCATTTTTCATAAAAAGAAAGTAAAATAACAGAATTTCTTTGGGATACACAAATGATTCAAAAGGTTGGACAAACATTAATATCATCTTTACAACGAAGGTTAAAAATAACAAGGAAGCAAAGTAATATTTACCTATTTAAAAATACAGCATTATATTAAAACTATTGATGTTATAGTTAGATGGAAACATGTAGAAAAATAGGAATAAGCGATAAGACATTGATAAATAGTTAATTCATTGAACTTCAAAATAAATCAGGTATATATATCAACAAATGAAATATATTGCCACTTCCAAAGTTCATAATATAAATTATTTATTTTCTATACTTGGCGTCTCTGGCAACTGATTTTTTCTGACGACATAACTTTCAATGTGTTTTTGACAATTCATAGAATGCTTATATTTTTAAGAATATTAAGATATCATTTGTAATACTAAATCTTATCTCTGGGATCTATGATAAGAAATTACAGAATTCTCCTTCATGAAATGAAATTAAAAAAAATCTCAACACAATCTCGTCTGTCAAGAGGCTGTTGACAACGGAACTTCCTTTTTATGCAGAATTAGTGATTGCCGGCTGGCAGTTTTCAGAGGCCCCTGGATCTGGCGATCCTTTATCCTCATTAGATAGCTGGTTCTTGGTTGGTGAGCTATAACTTGAGTCTGATTGGCTTAAAATGAGTTTGAAATTTTAATGGACGTCCCGTCCATTAAAATTTCAAACTCATGGGACTATGGTTATTTCATAAAATTTATTTCAGAATTTAAAAAAGCTATTGTTGATTAATTTAATATTTATGAGAAATATTTATTGAAATTAAACGAAACTAATAGAATAATAAAGGAAATAGTTAAGGAATAAATTGAAAGAAATAAAAATATTTACATAAGAACTGGTAAAGGTATTTACAAGAATTTATACAGGCTATAATATTTACAAGGTATAACTTGGTCTGTAATACAATATATCTATCTTTATCTTTTTTTATATTTTATGTATTTACATATACATACATATTTAAATATATATATATATATCTGTTTTATATACATTTAGTATGCACACTTATATATGCATTTTTCATCATCATTTTTATTTTTAAAAGTTTATGCAGAATTAAATCAAAAAGAGATTGCCTGAAAGCTCTAAAGAAAAGAACCAGGAGAGATAAAGCTTAATAAAGATATTTGGCTTAACTAACTATCGATTGGTAAAAGTGAGAAAAAGCAAATCTAAAGAAGAGTAAATTTCTGAAAACTGCCGAAAGAGATGGAAATGAAGATGAAACGTGTAGGCAGACTCTCCTGAAATCTGAGATGATTTAATTTATTGAAAGACAACTGAAAAGCTACTCATTGAAGGTACATGCTGCAGACATCAAATTATACTACTTTTGCACTGCATTTTTTAAATCAATTTAAAGTTAAATTTCATTTGCTTAAACACCACTCTGAAAACAGCCTGCTCACGTCCTAACACTCGACATTCATTTAAGAAATTTTGGTTTTTGTTCAAAACCTTATTTATCATTTATCTTATAATTTACATGAAATTTTTGAAATTCTTATTGTTGAGCACGTTTTTTAAACACTTATTATGCAAAATGGTGATAAATTCCGATCATGATAATTTAAACAATGAATACAAAACCATAGAATGTCGTTGACAAATCCATTCCTTCTCAGACGTAATATAATTTTTTGAGGCTTACACGAATATTAAAATAACTTGGGCCTGCATTGGCTAACAGTGGCTTTGCTTAGGTTCACCATTGGTGGTCTATTCGGCCAATCCTGAATGATCTATATTTGGTTTTATAGCACTAATGTATGTGCCAAGAAAATACTAATCTTGTCTTACAGATTTGTCTACATTACAATTAGGTCATAATGATAACAAAGGATTTTATTTTGAATTACTAAATTAGGAAGAAGCTGTTAAAATTATTGCAATAATTACGCATATTTTTTATTCACAGTTATTATTGTTGCACTCAACATAAGCAAAATAATTGTCGTGTTTAAAATGTATTCTTTTGCATTCCATTTTGAAAACAAGCACAAGTGACAAATTTATTATTCTTTTAAGCAATATTTAAATAATTGGCACAGGTGCGGTATAATCCATGATTCCAAATTTCTTGGCGATGAAGAAATGTTTCCAAGATGACGTATCATGACGTGCGTGATGATGTAAATACAATGGTTAAAAAAGTAGAATTTTATGCATAAATCTTATAGGTCACTATATGTATAACGTAATGTAAGCGTGGTTGCCAGATGCTTAAGAAAATCCGCCAAAAAATCGCCAAAATTCGCGCAGGTGCCGTATAATCTAATTTGGCAATATCGATTATACGGCACCTGCGCGACATAATTTATCAAAATTTAAAAACTATATGGCAAAAATTAGATTATATTGACATAAACATTAAAAAGAGAAGTGAAGTAAAAAAAACAAGCAATTATTTACTACCTACCAATTGGTAATATATAAATAATTTAGCATATAAATCTAATTATTGTGTATGCCATATTATAAATAATCATATTAGCGATATGTTAATTTGATTTGTTTATTATTAAAACAGAATAACGTTTCTGCTTTGCTTCGTACTTATTAACTCAAACTGTTAATGTTTGTGTACAATCACATTTTTATATTTTATAATATTTTTATTTCACTAAATAAATGGTTCTTTACTATTAAGTAAATTCCAATTAAATTAAAATATAAGTTTTGTTTTATACATTTTCATAAATAACTCTGTTTTATAACTTTTAAAATTTTTTCTACTAAATTTATTTAGAATGATTTCAGATATTTCAACAAATACAGACAACAATATACCATAATACAAGATGACTCTAAAATTCAAACGTATTTAAATCAGTTCGCCAAATTGATTTCAAATAAATCAATTCCGATTTACTTAAATCACGAGTTGGCACCTTGAGAAATTTCAGTTCAGATTTAAATTCGTTTAAAAGAGCAGTGTGAATGAGGTATTATTAATGAAGAGCAAAATAGGAAGGATTGAAGATATATATATCTTTTCAATTATTCAACTTCCTCCAAGGATCTCTCAACTTCTTAGACAGTAGATTTGAAAGTGGTGGATTTAATACATACTACGCAGATTTGAAATGTTATAACCCTTTCAGGCACACTACCCTTTAAAGTTTAAATATTAACAAAAATATTATAGGTGGTTAATTTAGGAATTAAAGAATATACTATGAAAATTTTATACAGATTGCACTTACCATTTCGATTTTGTAGGCGTTCCATTACATGAAACACTGCGCCGTAAGAGTCGTGGAAAGCGCGGCTAAGTGAGCATTGCAGTGAAGTACGTAAATGTTTTTGCATAAAAATGAAAAAAAAAAAACTTTGAATTACACCTGTGTTGTAGATTTAGTTTGATCCAGGTGCACCACAAGGAAGACTTCTACTCTACACAAAAAAAGAATTTTGAACAGTTTGTTTGGTTATTGAAGTAAAGTTTTTTGACTGCATAGATGGTTGATTGGTTGGGTTTTATGGCACAAGGTCCAAATATGGACATGCTGCGCCAACTGACTGCATAGAGGAACCTGGTTAAGATAAATCATCGCCATCATCATTCTCATGTCATCCGACACATCTTCGTTATCAAATTGAAATTGATCAAGTGGTATAGGAACATATTCTTCAGTATCATTATCCATATGCTTTGATACACTACCAGAAGGCAATTTTTGAAGGCCAATACCAGAGGCCAATTCTTGATTCAATTAAAAAAACTAAAAAAAGTTAACAAAAAATTGAAATTATATTTGAAAAAAGTGAACTAAGAATATATAAATTCAAAGAAATTTCTATACAATAATATAAAATGAATAGCAGCGAAAAGAAAAAAAAATCGGGAGCACAAAAATAATGTTCCTCTAACTAGAGATGATTCCAACTAAGTGATATAACCCTAGACCCTACTGAAGTTTCCCAATTCAAGAAGCCAAAAAGGGTATAGAAATAATACCCATATAAGTAACTCTTCCCTGTAAATTTCTCAAGATTAGTTCCTTCTATTCCAGAAGAGAGAAAAAACATTAAAAGTATACACAGCTGTTTCCCTCGTCATCGCGTTCAATGCTAATTACACTCTGAATAGCGTAAAGGAAAAGGGCACTTGCAGCGCAGTGTTCCAGGGGAGGGAACACTTTGTTTTATCAGGTAATCCTACGTATACTATCTGCTTAAGAAATTTAAAGTAATATGGAATAAATAGTTCAAGGTAATGGCAACAAAATAACGAAGAAATTTCTTTTGAAACAATTATTTTTGTGTCACAAAAAAATTAAAAAATATATTTCTGTAAAATAAAGGGATTCAAATAATCTGTTATGATTAAAAATTATTGATCGTCTTGTGTGGTGCTGCTATCTATTATATAAAAAGAAAGTTTAAAGAACATTTTAAACCAAATTCCATCCAATGATACAGCTAAATGCAGGGTTTGGTAACAAATTAAAGTTTAATGTTCCATCACCTGGAATACTGAAACACCAAGGGGTTCTAAATATCTTAAGAATATTCTCAGAGAAATAAATCTGTCGCAGGCTCATAAATTGTTGGTAAATAATGCAAAGATACTTGTCAGAATCATGAAAATAATTGCTAAACTGCTGAAAGTCTGAAATAAATGAGTCTTAAGAGGTTACGAAAAAGATTAAAGCACAGAGTGATGGACACATTTCAAATGAATGAAATCTTTATTTGGAGAATGACTCTTACATGGGCAAGCCTTCGTCCTCAGTATGATAGAAATGGACTTGACTGCACTTAGTTGAGGAGCATATAAACTTTACATCAAGCTTCACTAAGGATAAGTCAAGGTTTTAGACTAAACAACTATAACTGATAAAATTGAAAGTACTTAAATTCTTCCCCATAACAGAAAGTGATAATATTAAATTCAGCCTAAACTTTCTTTCACCTGACCCTGATTGAAATACCATGGTTTGTTAAGGATAGAACCAACGACCTAAAAAGAATAAAGAGTAGGCTAATTTATGATTTAAATAGTGGTATTAGAACTGTGTTCTCTTAGATAAAAGTATGAAAGTATTATCTCTTGACGAATTTATTTAGTCTGTGGAATGTAAGTGAATGAAAGTCGGACTCAATATAAAAAGAGAAGACTGAGGAAACGTTTTGGGATTTGTCTACTTATTCTTTTAAGAGAAGACTCCACTTCATCTATCAATTCCTCAAAAACCTGTAATTCTGAGCGAAAAATAACCTATTAATAATTAAGATAGGTTGCAATCTACACTATTTTATCTGAGGCAACATAAAAAAAATATAAAAGGTGACTGCCTTTATGAACTCATTTTTATTTCTAATGTTTTTCTAAATGTGAGCAATGATACAAATCTTTCACCACTTCTAATAAATTTTAAATAATTGATATTACTGTTGTGACTTAGCTTATATTTGTAAAATTACAAAACACGGGAATTGATGGCAGACCACCATGCTTAAGTGATCAAAGTATCCATTTTAAAACTAACTCTAATTTAAATATTGACTAAAGGTATTATGACCTTAAGAAGACAAATTGGTAAAAATTTCAGGATAAACTTGCGAAATGATAGTTCTGGAAAAAGTCTTGTAACTTGTCAAAAAAACTATGATATAGAATTCAGAGCTGAATATCTGCAGAAATGCATTTTAAAATCATATAATAATAATTTTCCAGTCCGCTCTAAGTACTCTAGAGCAAAGTACTAATGTGTCTTGTAGAATGACCATTTTGAAACCAAAAGGGCAAAAGTTAATAAACTTTTCAATTCAGCAAACAAATATTGCTGAAAAGCTCACATCAAGTATACCACTCTTGTTAGAAAAATCAAATATGATTCTCGGAAAAAGTTTTGTGAAGAGGTAGAACCTATATCTGAAGATTCTATGTACCATGAAATATTTAGATGAGATGAACCAATTTTATTTGACAACGAAGGGTAACTTTTCTAATAATGGAAAAAAACTTATGAAAATTAGGGTTAAAATTGACTTCAAGATGTAGGGATATATGAAATAATGAAGTTCAATATTTTATTGGATTTATAAAAAATAATCATTAGAAGTCAATGAACCAATGCTAAAAATATCCTTTATCATAAAATATAATGGAAAACAATTTTTACCCATCAGTCAAACAAAAGCTCTGGACCTAATGGAATGGTATTCACGATTAGCAAAAGGTTGAAGGACTTCATTCCTAAACCAGGAAAAAATAACTGAGACCAGGCTAATCAGTCAGTCTTTCAGACCAATCAATCTTTCTTCATTTTTTTAACTGTGGAGAAAGTTATAATTATATTAGAAAGAAATTACGCAAGGTATTTCCGTAACTTGTAATTTGATACCAACTCTTACTAAATTTACAAAAATGACATTACATCAGCTTATTCCTAAGATTATGTTGAAACATAGTTATAGCGTAATAGCAAAAGGTTGTTATGAAAAAAATTTCTAATGCAATACTACTTTTTTCTGTATAATTTCTTTTAAATTGGCTTTAATAGTTTCACAATCAAATTACCTCGTAATTAAGTTATTCAATTATTGTAATTACTTTTTTGATTTATCGTTTTCTATGAATGAAACATGAATTTATACGCATTTTAATAGTTTCTATTGGTTGAATAAAACTACTTATGCTAGTTTAATTCAGACTTTCTGTCGAAATCCTAATCTAATTATGAAGGTAATCAATTAGGTTCAATGATGCTTGATAAGTGCACTGAATTTATTTAAGCTTATCATGGAATAAAAAAATATGAACAATAATTGCCCATCACTATATTGAATTGTGGTGAGGAATGAACCAAAAGTCTAACACTTTAAAGAACGCTGTCCTACCACTACTCCATGGAAATCCACATTGATACTTTAAAATTTTTATTAAAGTTAAAATATGACTATTGTCTGAGTATTTTTCATGCTTTTCGAAAATTCAAATTTTTTAATAAACATTTATATAATTGTAATTATAAACTTTTATGTGAATTTGCATTTTACTTTAATATTATAAATAAGATCATATACTTTCATATAATTAATTATTCAATATCCCTTATCTTTATAAATTTTTGTTTTCTCACTCGTCTTTCAAAATTTCATTTTTCTTGCTTTTATTTATCGATGATTTTCCGCTTTTATTCAGAATTTGATTTTTCATTTAAAATTGAAACTGGTGTTTTGTTTTTATTTGGTATTTCTTCTGATTTTTAATTTCTTTTTCAGAATATATATTTTTTTGTTTTAATAAAAAAATCTGCTTAGATGTTATGGTAATAAATAAAATTGTATCCTTTTGTATGCTTTAAATCTTTTAGAATTTTTTTTTTTTTTTTTTTTTTTTTTTTCATGAAAGCCATATGTAGAAAAGAGGGAGTTAAGCTCAAAATATTTAATACTTTTTCGATAATTTCTGGCAAAATGAGACAAAAGTTTATTTTTTAATTTGATTAAAATCCACTTAATAAAAATGCATTCCTTTCTTCTTTTTACGATTCTTGATATTTTGCTTTCTCACAATTAATCAGCTACAACTTATTTATTTAGATATTTATTGCCATTTTTTGATAGAAATATTGGAGATTCCCAAGCTTAGCAAATAACTTTTTGGTCACCAATGAAATTGATCCAAAAGGATTATATGACACCTGACCCTAAATTATAATTTTTATAATTAATTAAAATTAACTATTGTTCATTATAAGTTAAAGGAAGAATGTGTTGGTCTAGGAGATCACAAAAAATTCTATTTAATTTTAAAACAATTTAAAAAAGTAACATTGACTGAAATAAAATATTAGTAAATACTAAAACGATTCGATAAACACTGAAGCCTCTAGAATAAAATATAATGAAAATTCTTTGTCACACATTCATTTCACGAAAGTTAGATGTTAATTAAAAAAAACTCTGAAAATAATTCTCCGGAAATACAGTCATTTCAAGGGATTAAATAATATTTGGACTTTCTACGCTAATTACTAAATAATGTGTTGGATTAATTGTTTCTGTCCTATACCAGCCGTTATGAGATCAGTGTAAACGTTGACGATTTTGTGGCTATTTCATTTTAAAATTTAATAAGAATTATACTGGGATAATTTAGAAAAATGAATTGCTCATCATTTTCATTAGGTCTGTAGAATAATGAATAATTTGATACTATAAATAATATGAGATTTTTATTTAATTTTTCTTAAGTTCTTTGATAAAAAAATGGCTTTTTAAATTTAAGTTTTTTTTTAGTTCTTCAAAAAAATGGCAAAATTTAAATTAAAATGGCTTACTGTAAAAGAATGTAACATGTGTGTCTTCATCATCACAGCTATATAATAGTATATCAAATCTAAGAAAAACATTTATGAAATTAATTCTGAAAAAGATTCACGATAGTTTTGAAGTTAATTCCTCCCCTGTATTCACATAATTTCATATATGCTGCATTTTTTGGATGTGTATTTATTATTTTTAATTTTTTTAGCTCTAAGAATAAGTTATGGTACTTATATATTATAAATAAAGTAGTTGACAGAATGTATTTAATGTTTTTAATACAGAAAAATGTAATCGTCGACTCCTTCCGATTAAACGATGTTTTGTTTTAACATAATCTAATCCTATTTCATCTTCTGAAGTCTTCAAATGCTTATATGCGTTCCAAACAAAATATCATGAATTGAAATTTTTTACAATAATGTTTTAAAGACAGGTTTATTGCCAGATTTTATCAGTTTTCTCTCCTCATTTAGTCTTATTTTTTGGTGCTTGAATAATCAATGAAAAAAGAACTTGATTTGTACAGAACAAGGAGAATCTATTAGATTTATTCTAGCTAAAATTGCCACTCATTACACAAACCACGAAATAAATTGTGTTTCGAGCATGAGCTTGCATATAGCATAGCAATCGTTTCACTTGTAGCAGTAAAAGAATTATCGTAAAAGTCCTAATTTATCTCATCGAAATTGAGCTTCTTAAAGTGTACGCATTTTAGTAATGGAAGGAGCTAGAAATTTAGAGAAGTGGTGTAAAAAGCAGATGGAAATTAGGCTTGGAATTGTTGTTGACTAGAGTAATCTTAGATGTCATTATAAGAATTTTGTTTCACCTATTGACTGGAATAATGTTATCATAAAAATAAATCGCTTTGATGAAAAACATAATACTACTTATAATTTATAATCGTATATAAGGCTACTAAATGAAAACTCTCTTGCTCAGGGCAATTTGAAAATTCGGCAACTTACTGGATTTTTGTGTTTTTTTTTTTTTTTCTTTTGATCTGTGAAAAAAATTATGAGTTTCTTATGCTCGATCATCACTTCAGTCTGATTTCATGCACTGCTGAAAAATTTGTGACTAAATGAATTGGAAAAAATTTAACTGGCACAGATGCCGTATAATCCAGCATGTCAAATTCTGAATTTTTTTGGCGATGAAGAAATGTTTCCATGATGATATATTGGGACATTTTTGGATGACGTAAATACTTGAAAAAGTCTTGCCAAAATAGAATTTTCTTCATAATTCTTATAGGTCTCCATCTGTATGACGTAATAAAACCAGGTTGCAAGATAAACAAGAAAATCCGCCAAACAAAATCACCAAACTCAAAATTTGACATCCTGGATTATATGGCATCTGTGCCATTTAATCACATAAGCAAATATATAATAGATGTTAAAATAAGTGTTTTTATTTGTCAAAGAAAATAGCAGTATTTATGTACTATCCCATCGATCATTTCCGCAAAAAAGTATATCTTTATATAATAGGATTTCGCATCAAAGTTACATTCATAAAAATTATTCCAAATGTTATATGTTTCTTTTTTCTTTTCTTTTCTTTTCTTTTTTTTTTTTTTTTTTTAAATTTC
The DNA here is from genome assembly GCA_030067965.1 of Latrodectus elegans. Taxonomy (NCBI): domain Eukaryota; kingdom Metazoa; phylum Arthropoda; class Arachnida; order Araneae; family Theridiidae; genus Latrodectus; species Latrodectus elegans. The sequence goes on from CM057812.1 coordinate 8,566,487, forward strand.
TGTCACATGCTAGTTTTGAATTAATAATTACATTTTCGGTTGCCATGCTGACGTAAAAATTTAATATAAATTAAGAATGAATTTCTTATCCATTTATTTCAATGAAGATATAAATTAACTGTATTTCGGCCAACATTGGTCAAAAGAAATGTTTTGGTTAAAATGGTGGACAGAATAATACGTAAGAACCGAAATATCCAAATGAGAAAAACATGACTTTAATTTTTCAACCATCAATATTCCCAGACATTTTTAAAAAAAAATAATTTTTCGTTTAAAGTGAAAAATCTCCGAATAGACTAAAATACTCATCTACACTGTCATATATAAGTAACTGAAAATTTATAAAAATTTCATGTTGCATATAACAAAAACTCGGTACTGTTCTATTCCCACGTAGACAATTTTGAAGAAAATTCATGGAAAACAAATAAAGAAATGGTAGCTATCAGTTGAAAAAATATAATTGTATAATTATTTTTTTTCTTTATTTGAATGTTTGAAAAAGTTAAAAAATAATAATGGTAAAAGCAACATTTGTGGTACTTTTCCTTTATATAATCCTAAAGAAATATCATGTTTGTTACGGAGAAGCGAAAATAACATAGCGTATATACAATGAATTTATTGCCTCAAAGTTTTATTTTAAATTTAATATATACTAAATTGAATTTTTTTTATCTGGCAAAAATTGACTAAAAAGTGATATACAATGGTAAACAAGCTAAATACTAAACAAAGCTAAAGCTAGTTGGGGCAAAATATTGCTTTATGATAATTTTGTCAGTTAACATTACAGTCACAAATCACCAAGAACAAAAGCAACTAAATACAGCAAACTTTAATGTTGTGTGTCTCATTGAAAAAATGGTATTATTACATTATACTTACACAATCGATAACCGATGAGATTGTTAAGCAATTTCTGAAAAAAATGAACATTGGCGTTTGAATAAGTTTGGCACAGGTGCCATATAGTCCATTATGCCAAATTCGAAGATTAGCGATTTTTTGGCAGATTTTCTTATGTATCTGGCAACCTCGTTTATATTACTTCATACATACGGAGACTTATGAGAATTATGCAAAAAATTCGGTACTTACGTATTAACGCAAACAGGCCAAAATTTGCATAAATCGCCAAATATGGGGACCCTACTTACGGCAACCCTACGTATTATTAAGTGGTTTTTCGTAAAGAAATTATTTTGCTTACTAGTTAGATTGAATGCCGTGAAATACGTTAACTAAGGATACTTGGGATCTACCTGCGAATGAAAAAGATGTTGTTGAATTGTTACAGGGATATGGAATTATACCGAACGAACGTACTTGTAAAAACTTTCATAACATGAAACTGTATTTTGGAAAGTAAATCTTCAGCAAATGTAATGTCGAAGAGTGCAATCAACACTTGGGTGTGAGAACCGGATATTGACTTGAAGCTAGTCGAATTTCATTTGTGACAGCGGTGCGCTTCATTTATTGTTGGTGTACAGAGTTAACCTCAATTAAATTTTGTGCAGAAGAGATGGAAATTTCTGACAAAACTGTTATAGATTGGGACAATTACATGCGGGAGATATGTACCCTTGAAATGGATGGAAATTTAAGAAAGCAAATAGGCGGGAAAGGACTTATTATGGAAATAGACGAAAGTTTATTTGTAAAAAGAAAAAATAACTCTGGGAGTGTACTACCACAGCAATGGGTTTTCGGCGGAATTTGCCGAGAAACGAAAGAGACTTTTTTGGTGAGTTGAACAGCCCATCATCATCTTGACTCATATCTTATCGAATTTATATGGCGCCAAACTCAAGCTGTTAATGGCGAAGACGGTTTTCAATCAGTGCTAAAAGCAGTAGCCAAAATATTTCCGCCGAAAAAATAATTCTGCAACTCATTTAAATTCGAAACCGGAAGTGTTTGATTTCTATTTTCTATTTTAAAACAAAATAATATAAAAACTTGTATTAAAAATTATCAAACTTACAAATCGCGCCAACCTGGTTGCGATAATACGTAAGTACCGAAAATTCTATTTTGGTGACCCTAGTAATTACATCATCGCACACGTCACGATACGTCATCTTGGCAAGATTTCTTCATCGCCAAAAAATTCAGAATTTTGAATCATAGATTATACGACACTTGTGCCATAAGTTTTATAAAAATGTAATAATTATTTAGTTTATAAAATCTAAATATAAAATGTTGGAATAGATGTCGTATATTCCAGTATGCTAAATTCTGAGTTTGGGGATTTTTTTGGCTGAATTTTTTATTTATCTGGTAATCAGGTTTTTATTACGTTGTAGAAAAGGAGACCTATAAGAATTACTTAAAAAATTTTATTTTGGCAACTCTAGTACCTACATCATTGCGAGATTTCAAAAATATCAAGATTGTCATCTTGGCAAGATTTCTTCGTCACCAAAAAGTTTCAAAAGGTTGCATGCTGAATTATATAGCTTTTGTTCCAAAATGTTTGTATTACTTTTTAGTGGTTTCAAAAAACATAAACATTTTTAAGCAATATATGATGCACATGAAATATTTATTATTATAATTTTTGATTATTTTTTTTCATATCGATGATTATTAAAAGCGGAAATATAATGAAAAAGTACCTATTTTGTGATATTTTGTTTCACTTGATAGTAACATTTGGTGACATTAACACCTGCTCCGGCGAAATGGAAAGTAACATAAACTATCAATTTTGACCTTCATTTTATACAATAATTAAAACTGGTTCCCTGATTTTAATTAAATAAAATTTAATCCATCAAAAGCAGTCGATCATATGTGGTAGCTGCTCCAATATTTTTACTTTAATTTCATTAAAAATAAAAATTAATTATTTAATAATTTATGCTTTTCTATCAAGGAGATTGCTTCTTTGCATTCTTCCTCAAATGGTTTACCTTGAAGGAACATCTTTTTTGGCACATAGCCGGTGTAACCCGATACCATTTGGGCTCTATATCGATTATTTTCGGCATTCATTTCGTGTTTCCATGCCAGAGTCTCGTTTTCCAAGCGCTCTTGCAATTTTTTTGTGTTGTCTAAAATGTATCCCATTCTCAGCCCTGCAACAGGATGTCGCTTCATGATATCATGAGACATCTTCCCATATGTTTCTCCAAATTGATATCGTCGTAATGGTCCACATTCAGGTAAATATCCTGTATAACCTGGTATGCAACAGGGTTCAGGAGTCTGAAAGCAGTTATTTGACTTATATTTTTCCGAAATCGGCATTTTAAGTTAGGACAAATTACTTTTGCTCAACAGATTATTTTTTAGTTTCATTACTACAGACTTTTTTGCTACATGTTTCAATTTGTCAACATATTTTTAGTTCTCTTCTCCGATCAATTAAAATCAATCAATTAGTAACAATCTCGTGATTTAAAACCTACATTAGAAAGTGATGAAATCGTTATTCGAATTTACACTCATTTAATAAAACTATCACACCACACCCGTGGCAGAATGTTTGGATAACTGGAAAACATTCTGTTATAATGGTTAATATATCAGTATTTGTTTGGTTGATGAAGACTGATTTATGAGATGAGTATTTTTTCTAGAAAACGAGTATATTTTAAATTAAATTATATATATTTCATTAAAATTACTAAACTAGAGAAAATGTTTGCTTCCTAGTATCAGTTTACATTATTTCAAGTATTTAGTTTCCATAAAAAAATGTACAAATTTTATCACTTCATTCGAATTATTCCGTAAGTAAGAATTGACTCTCGTTTGAAAATCCCATACCAAATTCTATAAAACCATAAATCTCTGGATTAATAAACTTTAAATACGGTCTATTTAAGTTACACAGCAAAATTTTGGAAAAAATTCCATATACCATAATTTTTCCTTAAACTATTTTTTTTTTTAAAAAAAAAGGGGTAAACAATTGAAAATTTCTTTAACTACTACATGAAAATGAATCAAACAAATCAATTAAATACAGAGTCACAGGGTGAATGTAGATTGTTTTAACAGCATAAGTAGTGATATCACCATTTATTTTATTTAAAGTAACCCTGCAGTGAATACCTTAACAATGGATGTTTGGTTAAAAACATTTCTAATGACATATTCCTGCATGTTAAATTTATTTGAAATTCTCAAAAATGTAACAAAACATTTTTTCCTGTCATTTATAATTGAATGCTTAACTTCTAATTAAAAATGACATAAAAATCACATAAAAGTTTCCGATAAAATCAGACATAAGTTTCCGAAAGATTTACTTTTAATGTTCATCAATATTTTACTGAGAAACTGTTACAAAAAAGACTCACAAGTAAACTTTTTTATACCGATTAAAAATCATGAACTAATACCATAAAGACGGTGATAGTAATAACCTTGTAAAAGTGACTAAAAAAAGCATTTAACTAAAAATAGAGACACAAGAGCTTTGACTACGATGAAAGCTTAAAGTTTTGAGGTCAGATTTTTCGTTTTGATAAATTGCTAGGAAACCTAAATATATTTCCATTAAATAACTTATTTAATTACGAATAATATTTATAATATAGCTTTGATTTGCTTAATTACCAGAACGTATTTATTAAATTGCCTCATTACATCTGTCTGGTACAGATATTAAATTGATCAATTGATTAACTATGCTTGGAGCTCGTGTTTATACTTCCTTGAAGCCAGTTCAGATAGCAAATGGTTACTGCTTGCTTGTGATGCCCAGTGGAGTACTGGTAATGCTTCACGCACTCAAGACATAGGTCCGTGGTACGATGATCGAACTGGACAAGGTACACTCAATCTTTCATTCCCTCAATGGGTCGATGAAACTGAGCGCAAAGCACCAACATTAAGGAATTCACATTAGACTGACGACCTAACCGGGACATAGGTTTCGCACCACATGTTAAAAAACAAATATGGGCACTATAGGCTTTGGCTTTCATACTTGATGCCATGCAACTAGTTTAGTTTTATTTTAGAAGAGTAACCAACTACTTCTTTACTATCATTGTAGCTTAGTTCCTAATTAGAGAAGTTTGTTTAATCCCTTTTCGATCAATCAAAGATTGCTATGTTCATGACAAATATATTGAAGAAAAAGAAAACAATATATTTAATCAGTAATTATAACATTAAAAATATAATGAAATAAAGTTTTTAAATACTGTAAAACTCAACAAGCTTTTCCAAAAAAGTCCAAACAGTCAACATTCAAACAGGGATTAATTAGCATCATTGTTGACATTTTATTTTAAAATAATCTAATTTCCAGTAATGATGTTTTCTAGAATTCACTCACTTCGTTTATGAAAATAGAGCTTTCTATAAAAGTACAGTTAGTATCCAGAGCATGATATCCTACATATATCCAAACTATAGACATTTAACGATATCTAATTTCTGATATCTGTCAGATATCTAGAACTTACGAAATATGGGTATCCAATTTGCAAGAGTTTCAGATATCTATGAAATAGCTTTGTAGTATCAAATAGTAGTGTATAAATGATGTTATTTTATGATATCTAATGTATAAATGATACTATTTTATAACATCTAATGTGTGAATGATGTTATTTTATGATATCTAATGTGTAAATAATGTTATTTCATGATATCTAATGGACATTCAAACTTTGGATATCAATGGACTTCTGAATTTTGGATACATTAGAGATGTAATAGAAATCTAATCGATGATGGAATATGAAATGAATTTGCTCGAGATATTATGGATACTTTTTACAATATCTCATAGATATTTGTTGTGTGGTGCTAAGGGAGTCTATACACGTTGTAAAATTGCATTATTTAATATCCCATCTCAAGTATGATATAATATGATAGGATTAATGTTATCACACCGGTTCGTGTGAACATTATCAGTGGTTTTAAATATATATGCAATATTTGCAAATTTCATTTAACAGTATCGAAATAAGATGACAACAGTGAAATTTAATGGTCTAATATTGAAATTATTGAAGTTGAAAAATTTGGTACAGTTTTTCTGTTACAGTGCATTATCTTTTTTTTACTCACTTTAATATATTCAAAATATTCTGGTTTTGAACGTGAAGAAAACGTTACATCTTCTTCAAACTTTTGTCATTCGACACATATATGTTACAATGTTGACTTAAATGGATGGAAATATCTTTCATTATTATATTAATTATAATGGCCACGGTAGCTTGATTGGCTAGGGAGCTCGTTCTCGTTATGGAAGCTCAAATCCTTACCCAATCAAATATCTGTTGTAATCTGTAAGAGGCTGGGGCACATTAAATACGTCGTGGTCGCAATGTTCTCTACGTGAAATGATACCTTTCGGGGTGGCAGGCCATATATGACGGTCTTCAGTTTGAATCCTGCTTATAAATTACGAAAACTAACTTCGGGGTTACAATGCCATTCATCCTGATTGCCCACGAGGGGCAAAATACAATCACTTCCGCCCTTGTAGTGTGTAAAGATGGAAATCCTAGTACTGGGACATTATACAACAATAACATTTTTTTTCGGGTTCCCTTCCATACAACACGTAAATATGGTTTGTTACATATAAAATGTTTTCTCAAAAGATAATTGATAAATTTCTATAAATGTTGAAAAATTTCTAAAATTGTGAGAAATTTGGCTATTTATACGAAATTTTTAAACTTTAACTAATATTTTCATTTCGATTTCTCACTTATATAAATTTATATAAAGAACGTGTAAACTATTCTTTCGTCTATTATCCAATCTAAGTATTCATAAAAAAAATTACATTAAAATTATTCTAATACCATTTAAATCACTCTCACAATAATTATTGATAATATAGCTGTATATCATACAATGAATTCGATAATTAATTAGTGGAAAATTAAAGAAAATCATAAATTAGAATAAACCTTAGAATTAACTGACCTGAGAATACTAAGAATATGTTTTTCTTTCAAACTATGAACTTCGTCGACGCTAACGGAAAGTGTGATCCTTTAAATAATTTTTATGCAATAGTTTCAGCTTGAAGTTGCTTTTAAGAAATTTTTCAGTAATGTAAATATTAATTTTCTTTTGCTAAAATATAATAACAATATTTTTTATTTGTATCAGTATTTTTTAATTTGTTTGTATTTTTATTGAATATAAAAACTGATACGCATGTACCACTGATTTTTTTATTTTTTCCAAAATATATTCATAAATTCTTTTTACATTATTAACAGTTTTCAAAAATGGAAACTCGAAACAATGTAATTAAAATTTTTGAATGTGCAATTTCATGAAGAAAAATATTATGGTGAATATTTTTCTTTTACTGTATAATAATAATATTCATTTTATGATCATATTTTGCACATTTATTTCTACTAGTACATATTTTTTCAAATAAAATTAATATTACATGCTGTAGAGAAAACAAAAACTAGTGAAATTAAATATATTTACTATTCAATAAGAGCGTTCTTCAGACTCAGGTGTCCACTCCCTTACATGAAGGGAGCTCAAAATTATTATGTATCGTCTTCTGATTTAATAATATCCTTTACTAAGATCAAAACTAACAATGGTGGTATACAAACATTAATGAATAAACTCGTATAGTAAATTTATTTCGTGAATAATAGTTTCAATAAAATTTCACCTGCACCATTCATGAGCAACTTGCATCCGAAATGTTGCGCATGGGCAACATATGCCATTAGCATTTGTTGTAGGCAGTAGGCACGTTCTTAAGTTTTATATTTTTGCAATATGAAAGCTTCTTGAACGGCTGAATTATCGAAACTAATATTAGAAGTTGCTAAGTGAAAACACAATTTCTGGTGTTCCTTCAAGGTTACTATAAATTAAATTTAAATTGCAATTAAATTTTATTTTAAAATTATGTGATATCAATACATAAGTTATTTATTCATAATAATTTGGTTTTGTTTTTATAAGGAATTCATTATAATCATAATAAATGTTTTTTTTTTTTTTTTTTTTTGAAAGGAACTGACGTAGTTACATTTTAAAGACCAGTTTTGGTTCGCAATCCGGTTTATGCAGCTAATAAATAACGCACATGACAATTTCTTGACAGTTGTTTATAAACAATGTGTAAAAATGTTACTTCATCAATTTAAGCTGTTTTATGTTCATGGTTAATATTTATTTATTAATTAATTCTTTTAATTTATTAGTATTAATTAATAAAATGTTTAAAATTTTCTTTTTTTTGTCTTGGAAATGTAATTTGTTGGTGAACTTCCAATTGAGTAATATACTGAAAAAATGTTATTCGCTTGTCATTCAAAACATTTAAGCTCTTAATTCTTAAATAGATGCTAAACATGTTTTATCACTCACTGATTTAATTTTTATCCTTGTGCTGAATTTAATAATCTCCAACAACATATTACTTAAGAATCCAATCAAATTTAAAAAAGAAAGTATTTCTAGTACTCCATCATCTTATAAATTTAATCGACTGTTTATCTCCTAGTTTTATATGAATTTTCTCATTAACATTTAACTACCATTTTTGCTTGAGTATTTTTATTTTGTAAATAAAATAATATTCTATTTCAGGGTCTGTAGGATTATTTGATCTTGATGAACATTTTTAAGAGATGAAATATAGAAGTGCTAATAATTTTCTGGAATATAATAATTTTTTCATTCTTTTGCAATGGGAAATTGCTTAAAATTGTGCTCCTCTACACCTGAGGATGATACTCTTTTACCAGGAAATTTAGACCAAGATTCTTCATCTTCTCCTCCTACACCTATTGAGGTATTCTTTTTTTTTCCTTCATAATTTAGAGTATGTTACTATCTCATGATTTTTCTTTATAATCTTGAATTATTTTTTTTAATATGTAATTAATACACAAACAAATTTACATAATATATTCCAACTAGTTATATTAACTATCTTGCAGCAATTTATTTTGTGTTTATATAAGCAAAACTGATTTTAAATAATATTTTGCATGTTCACTTGTGTTTTTAGAAATAATATAAAATACTTCAAAAGTGTATAAATTTAAATTTTAACATGCATTTCTTTTAATCAGATGGTTTTTTTTATTTGTTATTTTTGTATGTTTTCATTTATTTTATTAAGTAAAGTCTTCATCAGTATAAATTTCTTACATTTTTGTTTGCATATTAAAATGAATGTTTTGCAAATTAATTGACTTAAAAAAAAAAAAATGGTGTTAGTTACCGTATGCATTTTAACACTATTTTACCTTAAATTTTTTAAGCAATCTTATAAGTGGTAGTTTAAGAATTACTGTATAAAAAAACTTTATTAAGTTAAAGTTTTCTTTCAGCTTAAAACTTTTTGTATCATACTTATATATTCTTTCATAACTTTTTCGCATCTTTAATCTACCATCTTGTACTTCTTTATTGATTTTCTTGATTGATAAATAATGTTGTAAGCTGAATCTGAATATTTACCCATTACTGGATTTAAATTTAGCAAATTTGCTTTTAACTTTAACAGAACTGTGATTAGTAATTGCAATGTTATAGAGGAACATTAAACTAGATTGGTAGGTCTGATAACTTTGTATTTCTGGGCCCAATAAAAATAATTTTACATTGCAGCAAACCAACTTAATTCTTGTTTTTAGTTTTTTGTTATTGCAAAAAAAAAAAAAAAAAAATGTGTAGGTGGTTGTTGTAGCATCAGTATGCTTTCTTGTACCTAACTCTCAGCTTGGCTCTGTCAATTAGATAGAAGCAGCTAGGTGAAGTGTTTGTGATTTTGAATCCAGAACTAAGCAGAAAACCTCTAATACTTGGCTTGCCACCACCAAAGGAATCATTTCCTTTGGAGAACATTGAGACCACACCTAGTTTTATAGTGTCTCGGTCACCATTAATGAACATGACGGATCTTCAATTAAGCTGGGTTATAAACACCCTGCATTCTAATAATAAGAACAACACTCTATCCAACCAGGCCACCATGGCCCCAGAAATAAATAGGTGTATAGAATGTAACTTCCAATGTGCAGAAGTTAAAATATACATGAATAAAAGTTTTCATATTTATTTTATTTTACAAATGTCATGTATAACATCAAGCTCTTATGCCATCAGTACACATGCTCTCCAATGTTTATCAGCCATGTAATTTAAACCCATTTCATTTAGAGCTCATTTGCAAATAAACAGTTGTCATAGGCTGAAGAGTCAGAGAGTAAAATCAGGGCAAGAAGGTTTCATATTTGTTAAAATATTTTTGATTATTTATATATTACACTTATTAAGACTTGTTATGCATATTGTATATGAAAAGAGCTAAAAAATGCTAGCAAGGTACTGTATATAAAAAGATAATTGTTAGCCACCAAGATTCATTTATAATATTCCTAATTTGTAAGCAATTCTCCTTTTATTTTGTGTAATTTTTAATAAATTACCAAACTTGCTGAATGCAGTTCAACTGAGATTTCATGAAAATTAATATTCCTTACATTACTCTAAATTAGATACAACAATTTCTATATGTGATATGTTTATAACAAATTTAATAAATATTACTATTCACATTTAATAATTTTAAAATTAGTGTGAAACTGAATTATGTTAAATGAATATTTTTTTAAAGTAATGACAAACTATTAATAATATTTATAAAAAATTTTCAAGTATATATATTTGATTTTCCAGAATTTTTCTTTGTGTTGTTTAAATTTTGAGTTTTTTTTTAAAAAAATTCATATTTTAATTATAGATAGAAATTTTTTGAAACTACATTACTGTTGATATTTTAACTTTTGTTTATATGCAATTTTTTTTTTTTTAAAGTTCAAAACTTTTGCATTACTTAAAATAGTCCAAGACATTCTTTTCTTTATGAAAAAAGCTTTTATGATACTACTCATTTTGAATTAATTTGAATTTTCCTTTAGAAAAATTATTCAAAATATTTCTAAAATGGGGAATTTTTCCAAATGCTAATGAATAAAATATTTTAATTTCTAAGTTTTCTTTAATTAGAAATATTAAAAAAAAAAGTTTGACTACTTCCCATAATGTTGAATTGAACTTTAAGTAATACATTGATGATTCCATAGTGATAAATATTATTTTTCTCTAATTTGTGAATTAATATCATGTACTATATTAAGGATATTATGAGTTTTTATGTAGATTTTAATGATTTTTTAAATCATAATCATTTTAGATATAAGACTTTTGTTTTTGGATTTGAGTAGCAAGTTTTAAGTCGTATTAAATAAAAACATATTGTGTTAAATATTGTTATAATATGCATATTTTATGATAAAATTAACATTGATATTTAATTAACTAAATTAAATATTATTTCATTTATTTGCTCAATAGTTGTTAAATACTTGAAAACCTTTACACACAAAATAAAAACAAAACTGTATATATCTATATAAAAAAGATAATCTAATATTCAGGAAAAAGAAAATTAAGTTAATAAAAATATTCAATTTTAAGAAATGTTAACAATGTGTTAATTAGAAAAGTAACTTCATAATGAAAAATAAAAGCTGTATGTACACATATTTATTTCTTTATATTAATTGAAGCATTGAAATGCTATATCTCTAAATACAATAGAAATGATAAAAATATGCTGCAATCAAAGATATAAATCATATAAATTTTTGTACTTTAATAAATTTTAATGATGCACATTTCCTTCAAAATATTTTTCAAAATACATGTGCAAAAATAACAATTGCAAATAAATTAAAGATGTAAGACTTTTTAAATTTGTAATTCTGTAAAATTGATCATTATCAATTTAAAGTTATTTTTCATAGATAGAAAATAATTTTTGATGAAACAATTGTATATTCAATGTAAAATAAAATCAGAATATTTAAAAAAAAAAAAAAAATGAAAAGGAAGGGAGAAAACTAAAGAAATTATTTCTTATTAAAAATAGTTTAAATTAATCAAAATATTTGTTTTGAAACAGCAATAATTATTAACAGTCAAAGAATGATAGTAAAATTATCCCTTTCTGAAATTCATTAAGACATAATAAATTAATATTGAAATTTCACATTTTTCATTATTAACTGGAGATGCATTAATCTTTCAGGAATTGGTCCTTGAAAATTAGTCTTTCTAAGGAGCGAGTGAATTTTGATTAAGAAAAAAAGAGTGATTATTTCACTGATCAGTGATTCTGCTTTATGTCTGGTCATCGTTCAGTTCCACTGTTCATATTTAATTTTATTTATGACTCCATTGCTCTTTAATTTCTTACCAGTTCCAACGCTTTCACCAACTTGCCTTCCTGGATTCAATTCTCTTTTTTTTTCTTTTTTTTTTTACTCACTTTTATTTCCAACTACATATACAGTCCTACTAATAATCCTAATCATCTGTAATTTTTTAATCTTTCAATTGGATCATTAATGTGTAATAATATCATTGATTCTCAATAAAGATTTATTTTTTATTTGTATTTATCTATTTATAATTTAATTCTTTGTTGGAAATAGAGTTTGATTTTGAAGGAACACATTTAAAATATTTCATTGAGGAGTAAACTTGAGTCTCTTGAAAAGAACTGGCTCCTTCCATTGAATGAGTAGTTTTTAATCTAGTCCCCTAAATGAACAGTTTTGCTCATGTCTATTAGTAATTGCTGATTTATTGGTGATGAAATTTGGCTGTGTAAAACATTGATTTTTATCTAGATAGTCAAGTTCATAAATGATTGCTTTCTCATGCTGCTTTATTTTTAAGATTGCTTTAAGCTTTTTATTTGTAAAACATTTTTTATATTTTTAAGCATGTAATCATATAACATGCAAAAATTATGCATGTTATAAAGATTATATGCTTGACAACAGATATATTTTCAGTCTATTTAAAAAGTTATTCTATAAAATTTATAGGAAAAAATAAAAAAAAAACTATCCATTTAAATGAAAGTATTAAAATTAAGCTTTTTCATTTGTTTTAAAGAATTATCCAAAAAAGTTTGTATTGAATTTTTAGTTTGAGATACAAATAACAAAAATCGTTTACAATAATTATATATGATTATTAATGATGAACAATTAAAATTGTAAAAATGCAAATTGAATGAAAAGAAGCCTAATTTCTTGCTCAAAATTCTGTATTTAATTTATAACAAGAAACTTATGTTTTATTGAATTAAAACTCACTTAAAACATTCATGAAGGCTTAAAGCGTTTTTCAAAAGGAAAAAGAGATTACACAAGCTTAAATTTAATTGCAGTCATTTTAAAATTGAACATTTTATTAATTGTGACATTATGAAACTGAAAAAGGTTATTCTGTAATATTTTGATTTTTTTATTATTTTACATATTCCTTAACAAATAATTTATTTAGTCTATTTAAATAATTTAAACTAGTTTTTGTGTTATGATAAAATATATTATGGTTTTAAATATCTTATTTTAAAGTTTTTATTAGTCATTGATTTGAATGCTGAATAAGATATAACTGCATCTGTTTATTATTTTAACTTTTTCCATAAAATTAAAAGTACATTTTGCTGTGCCAAAATTGACTTTATGTCAATTTAGGTCTTTTTTTAAAACTTAAAAAAAAAAAAAAAAAGAGTTTATCCTTAATAGATCTGGCTTAAATCAGATGGTTGTTGACCACCAGAAAATCGATGTCCATAAGTGGATCTGATATGTCTGCTTTAGTTAAGCTGGTGCAATTCCATATGTGATCCTATAAAACTTAATGGTTTCAACATTTTGTACTAGTGGGGTAGTCCCTTGTGCCTTGTTCAAATGGCAGACATTTTAAGTGGCCACTTGAGAGTGGCCAAATCAATCAGAGAACTTCAATGATTTCTAGAAGATTGGTGTACCAATCTTCTGGAAGTTCCGAAGTATCAATTGTGCGCATGTGGAATTTGCAAGATTCAAATTTGTTTAGATTTTTCATTTGAGTAAAGTTTTTGATAAGTAAGAGAGAAGACAGTGGGTGTTTTTTCCTCACTGTCATCCTCATCAAATCTCTCCTTAATCTCATTATTACTAATATTTACATGTGATGGAATCCATTGGAGGATCCACACATGTTGTGATCTTGAAATATCCTTTTCAGTTTGAGCAGAATAGATATACTCGTTTCATAATTTCTAAAGGACCAGAGCGATAGAGACACTAAGACGTTCTAGTAAAATAATTCTTAAGGATTAGAGTGATTAGAAATTTATAATTATGTAAAGAAATGTTTGTGAGATTAATAAAGTATCCAACATGGAAATGTGTTAAAAAAAACTTAATTAATAGGAATGTATCACTGAAATAAAGTAGTTACACTAAGTTATTAAAAATGCTTAGTTTTTTTACTGAAATAGAAAGTGATTGCGTTGAGACCTGTCGTAAAAGTTTTGTCTCTAAATGTTGTGTAAATTTCTTATCAGTTCTGTAATATCAGGAGAAATACCAAAGCATAAAAAGATCAGCTTGGTTTTTGGTTCCCAAAAAAATTTTAATGTAATGTTAATATCAAAAAGTAATCAAATTTTGAACTTTATACAAAATTCAATATTTTAAGCTAGTATTTGAAAAAATTGATAATTAATCCAGTCATTCCTTTAATTATTCTCTATATATCCTTTTTTGTCTCAATATCTTATTGTAATATTTTTTATTTATTCGTACTACTCTGTTTTAGTTTGCATTTTACATTTATTAATTTTTCTTAAAGACTAAAAATTATTTATCTAGATTTTTCAAAGTTCTGTTTAAGATTAATATAAATGGAATGCAAAATTGCATATCAGAGCTTTGACAATGTAATTAAGTATTTTAAAAATTGTAATAATTCAAATCTTTCGTATGAATGAAAATGAATGATAGAAAATAAATAGCAAGTTATAAAGAATATTAGCTTAATGACTTTTTACTTCCAGTTTTGCATTGGTGTTGCTTTTATCACATTTTATATGTATTTTTTTGGTTCAACAGTTCATGGGTTTGATTCTCAGAGTGGTTTTGAGTGTTTCTTGAGTTGTGGAACCCTTGTTAAATTGCAGTTTCATATCTAAGTAACATTTTGTGGGAGGGGAAAGAAAAAAATTGAGTGAAGAACTAATATATTAAATTCTTTTTTTTCCCTCCCTTTGTATGCATTAAGTATTCTGCATAATTGGATTTGATATTTGAATAAATTTAGTTCTGAATATAATTTAAATAAATATTAGTTTACAGATTTATTATGTTTTAAGTTTTGTTATATTTAATTTATGCAATTCCTTCAAGGTAAACAATTTATATTGTCCATTTATATGTTTATTTTCTGAAAAGAATTTAATTTTTAATATTAATAAAAAGAACATTTTTTCCTAGAGGATAAAATGTTCGTTGTTCATTTACTATAAATGTACACAAAATTAGAATTTTGTGTACATTTATAGTGAATGAACAATGATTAAAAAAAAAAAAAACTAGAGTAATTATAATTTTTATTATTAAATTATAAATTTACTATCAATTTTTTTGTTCTATGTCTTAATTTTCAAATTACATTACATTTTATTTTCAGTTTAAATGAACAGTTTTAAATAGAAACCAAATATCAAATATTTCGTTTATTATTTTCAGGAAAGACCACCAGAACCTGTGTTTTTTGTGTCTCCTAATATAGCCCGTCCTATTTCTCAATTGACTGAGGATGAGCAGGTTAAAATTGCCCAAAGAATAGGCTTTATAGAAGAACTGAATAATGGTATATATACCAGCAACAATAAAAATAAAGAGTAAGTTTAAAAGAAATGAATACTATATAAAAACAAATATATGTATAGATACATATCTTTTTAAACTTTTATTAATTCTAAAAAAGGAATTTTTTATATTAAATTATTTATAAAAATTTCAATTTTTTTTTACAGTTTAGTTATATTTAAGTATAGTACTAATGCTATACTAAAAAAAAAAAAAATTCTGTTTTATAAAATTATGAATTATAAATTTTAAATTGTTCTAAAAATAACAAAAACTTTTTAATAGTTAATTTAAAAATATTTTTTGCAAAAATTGTGCTTACAAAATCTAAAAAAAATATTCTATCTATATATTTTATATTAAATGAAGCTTTAGATAAAAAATAATTTTGTTATTTTCTGTATGTGAATTTTTTTTCATTTTCAAAATGATTAATTTGGATGTAAAAATTTATATTTTCAATGTATGAGCTTAAAACAAGGTTGCAATCTTAAATTTGCAGAAATACAAGTCCATTTTAAGAAATGAAATTGGTGCTTGGCTCTTATAATGAATATCTATAACATATTATTAAAACTGTATGTAAATTTACATTTTCAAATCCATAGATGTGCTATCTGCATGGCTGAATTTGTATTTGGGGATTCCATTCGCTATTTGCCATGTTCCCACTTCTATCATGCACCGTGTATTGATGACTGGCTTATGAGGTCTTTTACCTGTCCATCATGTCTGGAACCAGTTGATGCTGATCTTCTGAGTACATTCCATTCTACATAATACAACTGAAGAAAGGTACTCAATCTGCATGCCTACTGGTGCAAAAATCTTGCCATATCTTGAATAAAAAATTCTGAAGGGATTATAATTAATCTTAAAATGGAATTATTATGCAGTATCATTTTGATATTTACAAAGCATAAATTCTCTTCAAAAGTAATTGTGTTTAAATTTTGCTGAATATTTTTTTTTCTTTTTTTGGTAATATTTTCACATTACAATTAAATTGATATTATCAGACAGATTTTTTTCTATGTGTCATGCATTACAATATTTATTGAAATCACTATTTTTATATAATCCAATTAGATCTAGTGTTCAAAAAGTTATCATAGAGGGACAACTAAACGAAATTTATTTTTATATTTCTGTTACTTTGTAATACTACTTCTAATTTAATACTTTCTAAATTGTAATACTACTTATAATTTTGATGCTGATGATCATAATTATGAATGACTTCAATTCTTTCTATATCCATCTTATCAGTTAATGTAATACTAGTTTAAAATGAAATTTATTTAAACATTATTGAAGATTATTGCTGCTTTAATCACAGAATATAAATGATTCAATATTACTTTTTGAAAGAAAATATATTATTTTAGATTTAATATATAATCATGCTGGTTTAAAGAATAATTGACTACGAAAATATTTGTCTAAAAATAGTTATGTTGTCCTTTTGATTTCTAATTTTCATTCTATTGATTTCGTTACCAGTGTTATGAAAGAAATTTTGTACAATCTTATTCTAATTCTTTTTTTAGCTGAAGAGATGCAATGTGATTTTTTTCACTTACATTTTATGATTTATTAAAAAGTTGTTGTGTTAATTAAAATTTTGAATAGAGATCCACGGTGGAAACCTTTAATTTTTTTCGCTTAAATTAAAGGTAAATATTCAAAATAGTGATCAAATTCTAAAATTTTAATTTTACTTTTTTAAAATTTTTGCCATGTTTAAAATAGTGTAACTAGTTTTTATAATGACTACTTATAAATCAATTCTTAAAATACTTAAAAATTTTAGCAAATTCTTTTTAATTTTTTAGTTTTTATATTATTAACATTGCAATTGTTAATATAATTGTTTAAGAAAACATTGCTTGAAAAGGTTTTAATATTTTTATTGTGGCATTAGTTTTATATGTTTGCTGATTGAAACAAAAAAAAAAAGTTTTTTAGTTGTTAGCGGTTGGTTCTATGAATAATTTGTTTCATATATGTTCGCTTTTATGTTTAACATTTAATTTCAATTTATGTTAAAATCAATGACTATTTCTTATTAACTTTCATTTTATCTTGTTTTTTAGGTGCAGGATTCAAGATCTTATCTCACTTTATAGCTATTATCCCATCCTCTCACTAAACCAGTTATAGAGTGATGTAGATTGTAAGGAAGTGTGAATTTAAATCTAAGTTTAAAATATTTTAAATATTCTCTACGGATGTATTATTGATTTCAGTAGTTGTCTTAAATATTTTTATAGCTTAATATTAGATGAGTTATAAAATAATGTTGCTATCATAAACATAAGCTAAAGAATTATGACAGAAACTTGTTATCTCTGTTTGCATGCTAGTCTTTTTTAAAAATATATTCTTATGTTTGGAGATTTGAATTGAGATATTTCTTTAATATTTTTGCGAATAGAATATTTAATCTTTTACTAATCATTTTAAAAAATTTTTATCTTATTATTTTCATATCTTAAATTTAAAAAATCTTAATTTTTACTGTATAAAACTTTTAAATTGAGAAAGATTTGTTTAAATTTCAAAGGGTGTATTCTTTTTTGTTAACTGTGCACTTTAGCTTATTTAAAATGGTTATCCTTAACTAAATATTGTAGTGCAGCTTAGTATATGTTTAATTTTATTTTTTGTGTTCTTGCTTCCTTGTATTGATATAAAATATTTTAATAATTTTATAATTTACTTTTATCAATAAAAATATGAATTTTGTCTTTAATTAATGAAGCTGTTATTTCCAAATTAATGGAACTATTCAATGATAAAAAAAATTTACTTTATTAATAATTTCAAACAGTTATAAAGCATTCAATATTTTTCATTTAACTCAGTATTAAGGAATAGAAATCAGTATTGTGAAAATATCTCCATTATAGTAATTATGAACATAATAAGATTTATATAGTTTTGTGATGTAATTTTTTCTTTGGTCATATATGTAAATGCCTTATAGGGATTTTTAATTCATGTACTTACTGCTTTTTTATTTTTTAAAATTCTGGTTGTGGGATCATTATGGAAATTTCATTCCCTTTTAACGTTTGAAGAAAAACGTTGGTATCAGAATGAGTTCTATAAAGAATTAATACTGTCTCCATTTATTGTTTTCAAATCACACTTTTATACTTTTCCTACATATATAAATATTAGAAAATTCTTTATCAGAAAGTTTTCTTTTTTCTCTTTTATTAAATTGTAAAATCCTAGTGATTTTTTTTAAAAATGTACTATGAAATTATGTAAGAAGTTATTATAAAATACATTAAAATTAATACATGTATTTTGCTAATAGTATGTTTGTAGAAAATTCAATAAATATATTTAACAAAATGTTTTATTTTCTATTGTAAATAATGTTAAAATTTTAAAAAATGTAAAGTTGTTAAAATCACAAAGTCTTAAAGAGTACAATAAAATAAAGAATAAATTTTAAATTAATTACTGTTTGTTAAATAATTATAATGATGTTATAAATCGTTTATAATATTTCAAATACATTTCAAGTAATTCAAAACTTCTTGTTTTAAAAAATCAATTATATATATATATATATATATATATATATATATATATATATAAATATATAAAATTTCATTCTAGCTCTTGAAATATATACACATATATTTATTAAACAGGAAAAACTATTTTCCTTTCTTACTTCTGTTTTAAAAGTAATAAATTATCACACATACAGAAATTTAAATTCAAATTTATATAATATTAAATTTGTATTTTTAATATAAATGAGAAATTTTGTTAAAGATTGGAATATTTTTTAATTTGCTTCCTGTGTAGTGTGATCTTGTTCGTAGATGTTGATTTATTGCTTTGTATTATGTCACAAAATATTATCTCAATAATGTTATTGAAATATACTGAGAGATAATATAGCTTTCTGACTTTTATATCATGCAAGTTCTTCAATTTCATTATAACATCATAAAATTTAAAGTTTTTATAGAAAGCTATATATATAAATGCAGAGCAATGTTCATTAAAAAGACCATATAGAAATTTAGAAAGTGAACAGGAAAGCTAATAAGTTTTCTTACTAAAAATTGAATTGCTCCAATTGTTTGGATAATTTTATCTTCTCTTGTCCATAATTGAATTATGTTTTAACTGAGCTCATTACATGTTTCTCATTAATTTAATTATGATTCTTAATTTAGATGAATCAGATTTGAACAAAAGTCTTCATGCGAAGTGTCAATATTTTTTTAATAGCTGATCGCTTTTAAAGTGTAATTCTTCTTACAATGCATTTTTAACTATTATTTATGCATCTTCAAAAAAAGAAAAAAAAAAAAAAAAAAAAAAAAAAAAAAACAGACCTGATGTTCAAGCTTAGCCACTGTTGAACAATGGAAGATGGATGTTGCACTTCTGCCTTTTACATGCACATATGTTGGAGTGAGTGCTTTGGAGTTTTCCTAATTTCCTCCCTTTCAACACATGAATATAACCTACTACCTATCAAAAGTTCTTGTGGAAGGTAATTTACTCTGTAACATTTAAATGCATACCAACAGCTTTATACTATTAGGCTGTCTACTATGAGATGTCAAATTATTAAAATCCACTTCTGAAATGAGTTTATCTAAGAGAGTGAAAGAAATGCCACAATGTTAAGGTAAATGTTGCTTTGAGAATAGCTACTTTTATGTTTTTAATATTTCCTACTAATAAGGCCATTCATCACTTTCTAATTGAAGAAAATTGTGTCCACATGCTATTTTCAATCACTTTTTACTTAGGAAATTCTAAATATTCCATTTTATGGTTGAGAAACAATTTGAGTTATGTAGTATTAAAGTAATCAAGTTTAGGGTGTAGGAATGCATTTTTTATAACTTTTGGTTAATTAAATAACTTTTGATTCCAAACCTTTTTTCACCATATTTCAGTAAATATTTTTTTCTTTCACTTTTGTTTTTGTTTCTCACATCAAGTAAAATTTTAGCTACTTTAACAGTTTTAGAAAGTTACTAAAAATGCTAGTTACCATTACAACAAAATTTAACTGACAAAACATGCAATATTTGAAATAACTAGAAAAATTAATTTTTTCCATTATCTTTTAGTACAATTTCAGTGAAACTACTTTCATATCAGTCTGTTATTTTATTTATTAAAAATAAATTTTTCAAAAAATTTACAAGGTCCTTTAAAAGACTTTAATTCAAATTCCAAGAATAATATTTAGTAAAGAATTCAAGTAATTCTTTACTAAATATTACCACTTTTCTAAATGTAAAATTCAATGAGAATAATTCACATGAAATAACTTAATCTGAAATATAAGAGTATCTCTTATATTTCAGATTAAGTATTTCTGCTATCTATATTCCGTATAAAATTTTGCAAAATGAGATGAGAAAAACAGTATGTCTTAGCTTATTACACTGATACTTAGTTCTTTCTGAAATATTCTGTTTATTGGTATATTTTGTTCCTACTTATACATAAGTAATATAATGGCATAAGAAATGTATATATTAATTTTGTTTCTTAAGATAATTTGTGTAATAATAAAAAATACAGTTGATGAAAAATGCTATGATATTGTTTTATTGTTTTTTAAAAATTCTGTAAATGCAGAGAAAAAATGTTTTATTTTCTGTGGTTTGTTATATTTTTATGACTTTATTGAGTTTGCACTTTATGAGTAAATGGTGCTATGCTTAAATAAAATTGAATAATTCGTGATTATTATCTGTTTTTCATGGTGCAGTAGTAAATGTAAATAATAAAATTTTTACAATATTTTATTATATTTGATCTCTGTGGGTTGGCAATCCATTAAATCATGTATTGTTGCTGATGTGTCGTAGCTGTTTCGGGATTAAATTTCCGAACTAGTTGTTACTTTCTATTATATTGTGCCAATTTATTTTATGTACATATGTATATCTTTAAAATCCAATAAAATATATAAATCCTGTTATAATGATTCATTCAATTTAGCATTTTGTCATTTAGGAATAGATAATATTTATGAATTAATGAATTGTATTACTTTTAATGAATGAACTAGTACAGAATTGTATTGCATATAGTAAAATGTTAACATACAATATTTTCTTCAGTTCTACAAAAATTTGTTAAAAACAAAATTTTAAATTTCTGTATTTGCTTCATAATTCATATCTGCTTAAATTGTTTATTTAATAAATTCTACTAATTTTTACTTATAAAAATTTTAACAATTATTAATGCAATTAATAATGAAATTATTTATAAACAGCTTTTATTAAGTTATAAGAGGATCCATCTAAAGTTTTAATGTGATCTTTAAATTTTGATTTTAATTATTTCAACGAGAAAACCAGTCTCCACTTCTGAGTTGCTGTGTTAGAGATCTGGTAATTAATGTCTGCAAATTTGTAAGCTATCTTGTTGAGGGAAAGTCAAATTTATATGAATTTTATGAATTTGATCACTGTTTCTTTCTTACTAGTAGCGAATTATATAAACTCTTCAAATTCATTTGCGTGGATGCATAGTAAAACATTTAAATAATTTTCCCAGTACACAATTCACTTTTTAAAGCGAACTTTCTTATCAAAAATAGATTATAAAAGAAGTCAGTTTCATCATAAAGTGTTTTTAGATAAAAAAATATTCAGATATCGCATTTTCAATTCTGACTCCCCATTTAATCATCATTTCCTTCTCTAATAGTTTTTACCATACTGTACATTAGTTTGAATGAAAAAATAAATCTTAAAGCAATGTTTTCTAATTCAAAAACATTTCAATTTTGAATTGGAAAGTTTCTAGTGGTAGAGGCACCTGATGAATAAAAACTATCTTTAGTATCTCTGCAGTATATGATCATAAATTTTACATTGTAAAAATCCAGTGTTTTTTACAGATTAAGAATTTTTTATTTGCTTCGATGTTACTATCTTTCATTTAACGAGAGTTTTGCTAAATATCATTGCTAAAGTTGAAAGAACAGCATTTTAAAAGAAAAGCTCTCTTTGAAATTTGAGCAGACATCCAAGAGAAAATTGATGAATTCTGTTTTCGTACTTGAAGAATACAATATCAAATAATGTCCATGAAGGATAAGTCTGGTAAGAGAAGGATTTTGTTTTGATGAGACTAAAGTAATTCCTCTTTTTACCACTCGTTCAGCTGAAATCCAAAACTTTAGCAGAAATTGCTAGAAAAGATCAGAAATCATCCAGATTTTTGTATATATATATATATATATATAAACTTGCTTTACCCAACAAAAGCAATTTTTATCTTCAAATTTTACAAATTACAGAAAGATAAAGATAAAATGATAGAGATAGTTTTTCACGAAATAAAAAGAAATTGAAACAAATTCTCGTTTGAGGGTGAATATTATATTAGGAGATTAATGGAAAATCTATAAGTAAAGGAGAGCAATTTATAAATGAGATAACAGTTGTTGCTAATCCCAGATGGTCCGATTCCAAGACCGACTCCACAAGTCTATAAACAGCCAGGACATTCAAAAACATAAGGGGCTTTAAAAAAATCTCTTCCAAGTTAAAATTCAAGATAGCTCAGGCGATGCCTATTCAGCTTTTCATTTTGTGCACAGACTAAAAATCATGACCTTGCACATATTCGAGGCCCCTTAAGTGACCACTGGCGAAGTGTGAAAATACAAGTCTGATGGCCACTGATTCTTTCAAAAAGCAAGGCGCCAGCAGGGCGTTTTCTAGAATACCAATAATTAGTAGGTGGAGCCCTCCAGATATCCATAAGTATTTTTATGGATATCTGGAGTAAAAATCTCATTAAAGGTGGATGGCAAATCAGATTGTGAAGGCTCCAAAGAGGCAGCCTTGCAGCAAATCAGCAATCTCCTTTACCTTAATGCCGACGTGTGATGGGATCCACTGAAAATGAAAATTAATCCCACAATTCTTGGAGAACCTGTAGATCATATTCAATATTGAATTTCCAGCTCTGTCACCAACCTTCATCCAATTGCTCAGGTGTTGGATTGAAGACTTGCTATCAGTCACAGTCTCCTTTTACATGGTCGAAATCAGGCTCAGAAATATTCTCAACATAACTGAGTCCATTTTCAATAGCTATCAGCTCGGATCTGAATGCAGAGCAAAAATTAGAATTTCTGAACTTGAGACTTTACTTGAGGAGTTGTGATACTACCAGTAACGTCACTACCAGAATGGCCCTTGTTACTTTTGCTACCGTCAGTATAAATTTGCATAGCATCGATTAGAATTTGGTTAATAGTTTCTAGAGCCTTTTGTCTCATGAATTCTAGATTATTGATGCTTTTCTTGGCAGAGTACAGCAGCTCTGTGTGGAAGTAGATATAATATAAATACTTAAATTTTAATAAACTTATATCTGTTGTATTTATGTGGGTGAGTCATTAACACAGGAATAAGCAAACTTCATACAAAATCATTCATCAAAGCTACAGAAGTTTTTTAGAAGGGCAGGAATTCACTGATCTTCTAAATGCAAAATTAACCTTTACTTTTTAAAAATGTTTCATTTTGTATAAAATAAATCTAAAAATATTAATTTGTCATTAGTATTGAGAATTACTACAACTCACATGCATTACATTAAGAATGGTATATTTCATTAAATATATCCTGTTATAAGCATCAATGTTTTCTGATGAGTATAAAAATTAATCATTTTAAAGATATATATATATATGTATATAATTAAAAGATGTTGAATTTTTAAAGAATTCCTTATAATTATAAAATTTTCAAGCTGTGGAGTTGGCTTTACATTAGCATTGAACTGTAAATAAATTATTTGTTGTCTACCATAAATTTAAAATGATAAAATAGATGTTTGCAGTGTATCAATTAGGTAAAAATATATTTTAGTGAAATGTTTTAGAAATTAAAAAAAACTGTATAATAATGTATAATTTGTCATTAAAAATTAAATAAGTTTAAAAAGTTCAAGAGAGTCCAAAATAATCCATGTGAGAAACTCAAGAAATCTCTAATACGATCAAGTACAAATGTGCATTCAAAAAATTAAAGAAATAATTGCATATACTTTTTAAATGGGTTAAAGAATCATTTTTTGGAAAAATTTATAATATTTAAAACATTTCAGTAAAATTGTTGGATTTATATATTTTAAATCTAGTTGGGAATGACTACTCTATGAACTGAATAGTTTTACTCTAAGCTCAAAAGATAGTTCATTTCAAATTATCTTGTCATTTAAAGAAGATTTTTAGTATTGCTGTTTTATTCCTATAAATTTGAAATTATACCATTTTAGCTTTATTCCAACTGAACATCATCCAAAAGAAAAAACAATTTGTGAGGATGATTACGTAAACATTATTTTGTTTGAAAAAATAAATTATGAATACTCACATGTTTATTTGGGATTGTATTAAAAAATTTATTGATGTTCTTATTTTCTTTTTCCCCAGGAATATGATTTTTCATTTTGATAAAATACAGTAATTTATTAGTTCTTAAGTAATACTGCTTTTAAAAAAATAAGATTAAATTTCTTAAAAAAAATATTGCAATATAATTTTTTTTAAAGTTGTATCCTTAAAAAAATATTGTAAAACTATATTAAAATTTCTAAGGTAAATATATAAAAATTAAAATAACTTCAAAAAAGTGAATAAAAAAAGATTCAAATTTAACCTAGTTTAATTATATTATACCAAATAAACAAAGATTAGCTATTAATGTGATTCCCACTCCACAGTTAATAATTTGTCACTTATTTTTGTACTCTGAATTTTGGGGCTGAATGTATGTTACTTTTAAAATTTATTAAAATAAAAACCCAGTAAATGCAAAAACCTTGAAAAAATATAAATAAACTTTAGACATTGCAATATAAAATAACTTTTAACAGCTGATTAAAATAATTATTTTTTACAAAGAACTAATCATGCTTCTGCACTGAGTCTTCCAGAGAAAATTGTGCAATAAGTCAAGAATATTTAATGACAGGAAAATAATATGAACTTATGTTAAACCAACCAAATGGTGAGTCTTGTGCAACATCTGACTGTACACTTTTACTAAATAAATTCACAGTGAGAAAATCATGAAGAGATATCAATGCAATAGATACCTTACAATGAAGTATTTTGCTCTTGGGAATACACAAGTATTTTTCCTGACAAAATATAATCGTAATTCACCAAATCTAACAAAACATGATCATGGAAGGAAATTTTTTATCATTTTTTAATTGGTGTATAAAAATAGAACAGTATCACGAACTTATTTAAACATTTTTGCAAAAAATTTATTATTAGATCTTTAATAATATTTGAAGAGTATGTATTCCAACATATATCATAATTCATGTTCATGTTTGCCAACTGGTTAGCATTTCTAACTCCTGAGATGTGGGCCTTGGGTTCGAATTCCAGTTCAGGCATGGATGTTACTTTCTGTGTTTCTGATTTTTCTTCTGTGATGATGAATGAATGTGGTTCACCCTATAAACTGGTTTGTGATAGTGTAGTGTGGGTAATGTTAATCACCTCTGTGACTTGGTTCATAAGTGAACACTAGCTAACAACAAATGAGTAGCAGTTTCTGGCTTTATTGTAGCGAAGGGTTAGTCATTCAGTACCCGCTGTTGTTTAAAAAAAATTTCATAATTCGGAAAAGGTTCATTTATCTTGTTCTTATTAATAATCTAGAGTAGTATGTGAGACTTTACTCAAGAATTAATTTGTGAATCAACAATTAAATCCACTGAATATTAAAGTAAATCACAATTGCACTTTCGTGATAAAATATTTTACATTATTAATAAAAATATTTTTCAAATAAAAATCTTATATTGGAAAATATTAGTAAAGCTAATATAAATAATGAATATAATATTAGAAAAGCTAATATTATTCCAATGAATTTGGGAAAATTATATAAAAGCTAATATCCAAATCAATTAGTTTAAATAGTTCAAGTTGCTCTATAAACTCTTTTTATTAAACATTTTGAATTTAATTTATATCTTTAGCAATTTTAAATTGAGAATTTTTTTAACATTATATATACATATAATTTTTAAAGAAATAAGAAACCAAATATAATAAAATTACTTCCATCATTATTCAACTAAGAAAATCAGATTAAATGTGTGATACCAACCTTTAGTAGCTTAAATAACTATATTGATAAATAGTAAACAATTTTTCAAAATCTTATATTCTTCAGAAATATTTTTTCTTATTATCAATAGTCTAAGCATGAACGTGAAATGAACAAATGCAGAACTGATTCATTTCATTAAGTTTTACTTCAAAATTAAAATACAATTCTAACTTATTAAAAAAAAATTTTCACACGTCACTATTAGTTAATAAGATTTTTTATTACCAACTACAATATAATAATGTTAAATATGAAAGCTCTATTAATTTTTCTAGAAGAAAATATTCTGAATACTAATTTAAAGTATTACTACTTGATCGAGTTTCCTATGATAGTTAAAATATCATACATTAAATTCTAACCTTGTAATTAGGGAGACAGTAATACACAGAACTAAAAACACAATGTTTTTTTAAACTTAGGAAAGTATTACCAATGCTAGAAACTCTTCGAAAAAAATAATTATAACAAAAATGCAATTATTTCTTTGGCATATTTATAATTTTTATTTATTAGTTTATTTCAAATTGTGCATGTAAATACTTCTAAAAAAATAATTTATTAAATCTGTATACCTCTATATTCTTTTCCTTGAAAGAAATGCTGTATAAAGAACCTTAAGTAACAAATAACCAAAGTATCAAATATGACTGAATTCACTCGAAAATCAGTCTCCCTTCCAAATCATAAGAAAGCAGGATGCACTATATTTATATCTCATTACAAATAATTATATAAAAATGAAAAATATGGATAAATGTGTTAAAATTAAAATAATGTTGATTATAAATGTAAACCTCTAATCCTTCACTCTGAAGTTAGTTTGTTTTTACAGATACATAAACGTATTTAACTACCTATAAGTCAGAAAAGTCATTTGAAACTTCATCTTACCATTGTAAAAATAATACTGCTCATTATAGAACTATTTTAAGAAACTTATATTGAACATTTAGGACCTTACAGAATCAAAAATACAATCTGATGAAAGCTGTTTTGAATGTCTTAACTCTAATTGAGAGATTGGGAACAACCAAACTGTGTCATGACAAATTCTAAATGCTGAATAGTTTGTGCAATTAAGGCAGACATATACACCAAATTTTGATTTGAGGTTGATTAATTGGTAGCCCTATAGTCACTCATATGAAGGCTAATTCAAAACAGGACATAGTTTAAAGTAAATTTAGAACTACTATAAATATCCATGCTCCTAGTGATAACAATATTTTTTAACTCTGTTGAATTAAAGGGCAAAATACTTATCATTCAGCTGCACATAGGGTTGAGGAATGCTATATAGATATTTGTCATGAAAGTCTTACAAATAAGACAAAAATGGAATTAAAATACCAAAAGCAATGATATTCAACCATATTATATTTAATAATGAATGATTTGCTTTTAACTACGATTTGAATTATTAATTCAGTTCCATTATTAAACTTAAGGAAAATTTATACTTATGTATTATCTCAACCATATATGCAAAAAAAAAAAAAAAAAAAAAAATTATGTCATTTAATGACTCAATTTATTAATATATAAATTACAAATAAAATGTTTATCTTTTTGTTACAATGAAGCTATTTTACTTTTCCTTCAAATATTGAAAAAAATTATTAAAATTTGCAAAATTCAGAGATTTATTTTTATGGCAATAAAGGTCAATGGGATAATAAGCAAGTACTGGAAAATTTTATTAATTTAGATGATATATTTATAGCATAGAAACTATAGAGTATTTAGGTTCATATTTTATGTGATATATGAAATCAGAATTAGGAAATATATTTAACTCATCTTACCCAAACATATATATAATATAAACAAAAAAATGTGGATAGTGAAAGTTTGAAATATGTTCCTTTTTATCAATATTGTAAATATAAGCGCAATTTTTGTATTCTATATTTTAATATATTATAAATTTATGCAAACAATGACACTTAAAAGATATATTATCAAAAGAATTTCATATTAAAAATGAATAAAATCAGTAAAATGTATAAACATTCTTTATCTACCAATTGTTTAGGTGGTGTATAGCTCTAGAGACTCTTCAATAAAGATTAAAAAATGTTTTACTATTTAAATAAAAAGCAATTTCTCTAAGATGGTAATTTTTACTATGGCCAGTGTTTTAAATAACAGTAAATATCCATTAAATTACATTAAACACTTCATGTTATTTTAGTACCATAAATATTATTTAAAGCTTAAATCAATGTAATGTACTGATACTTTACATTTGATTTACGAAATTATAAAACACAAAATACCAGTAATTGGTATTGAATTCAATAATTGTAACATGAAAATATCTTCCAATATTTTTGTGATTAATTATAAAATATTTTTAATTACTTGTTTATATATGTAATTAGTTAAATTTAACTAATAAATTAAAGTTAGAGATAAAAATTAGAGTTTTGATATTTGGAAAACATTTATGATTAAATGAAACAATATTGTTTCAATTTTAACAGTTGTAACAAGTTGACTCAAGGTGAAGTTTTGTACAAAATATGAAAACAGACAAAAGTGAAAAACATATATGCACAAAATTAAATGTAAATTAGACATTTTACTATCACTGAATGTAACAGATATTTTACAATGACATTATTTCATCCTATTTCTAAAATAACTTTCACAGTTTTCCATTTAATTTACTTTTAAAGAAAACTCTACTTTGAATTAGAATAAATATCAAAGCCTCAATTTTTAAACAACAAAATCTTATATCTAGGTATATTTTTTGTTTTAAAATAATTATAATGTTTATGCAAATGTATAATTGATATGAAATAAACATATTATAAATATAAAATACTTATTTATTTATAAATGTACATTATATTCATAATATGATTTGAATGTAGTAAATGGTCCCATAAACAATCAATGTGTGTAGATAAGACCAGAAAATTTTCTTATCTAACATATTACATATAACAGCTTTATTTTACATCTGTTATACAAATATTTAATAAAAGAAATATCACAATCTCTCAATCTTTTATGTCTGATCGAACACTGTTTTTGAATTGGTTTGTAGATAATATTTCTAACAATTGTTTTTTTGATTTATGAACCATTACAGTTGGTTCCACTTTGTCACAAGAAGGAGACTTGGCAGTTCCAATAAAAACGATGGCATCACCTGGATTTGATCTAAAGCTTTCAATCATAGATTTAAATTTACTGTTGTTAAAAATATCTTCTACATTTAAACCAAGAGAGGAACACAGTTTACTGATTTTGAAATAAGCATTATAATTGGTCAGACTATCAGTTGAAGTTGTAGAATCACTTCTTGTAATGTTACAAGGCTGTATTATTGCTTTTGTTACACCCAAAATGTCACTTTCATCAGCACTGTTTTGAGGAATAGAATTTGCATCATTTTCAATATTTTCCAACTCAGTGGAGTCTATCACTTCATCAGGAGCCATTAAATTCTGCTCTACTCCAACAGAATCCATTTTATTTGCCCCTTCCTTTACATTTTTGCCTGATTTTTTACAAGTTTTTTTCAAAGCAGATTTTGAATCATCTTTATCTGATGCACCAGTTTTGGTATCATATAAAGCAGAAGAGTCTTTAATTCCTTTACTTTTAGGTGAGAACTTCTGGCCAGAATCTGACAAATCCTGTCTTACTCTATCAGA
Source organism: Latrodectus elegans (assembly GCA_030067965.1). NCBI lineage: Eukaryota > Metazoa > Arthropoda > Arachnida > Araneae > Theridiidae > Latrodectus > Latrodectus elegans. The sequence continues at coordinate 8,597,045 of CM057812.1, forward strand.
ATCTAGTTTATTAACCTTTTCTTTTATGTTTCTAGATGATCTTTTGCTGATTTTTCTCAAAATAGATTTAGATTTACAAGACTCAATACTTGTTTCCCCATCATCTAATGCATCCTTAACTTTACATTCAGAAATCAAACATGATGTATCAGTTTCAATATCATTTGATGTAGAAGATTCTTTAAGAGTACACTTTTGGTCAGGATGTAACAAATTCTGTATTTCTCCATCAGAATCTAGTTTATCAACCTTTTCTTTTGTGCTTCTGCGAGATTTTTTGTTGGTTTTCCTCAAAGTAGGTTTTGATTTACAAGACTCAATGTTTGTTTTCTCTTCACCTAATGTACACTTAATATTATGTTCAGAAATTAAACTTAATGTACCAGTTTCAAAATCATTTGACACAGAAGGTTCTTTCTCTTTGGAAGAACATTTCTGGCCAGGATCTGCCGAATTCTGCCCTACTCTATCAGAATCTAGTTTATCAACCTTTTCTTTTATGCTTCTGCAAGATGTTTTGTTGGTTTTCCTCAGAGTAGATTTTGATTTACAAGACTCAATGTTTATTTCCCCATTATCTAATGTATCCTTAACATTATGTTCAGAAATCAAACTTGATGTATCAGTTTCAGTATTATTTGATGCACAAGAGTTTTTATTTTTAGAAGTGCAATTCTGATTAGAAGCTGCCAAATTCTGTACTGCTTCAACAGATTCTAATTTATCAATATTTTCTTTTAAGTTTCTGCATGATTTTTTGTTGGTTTTTCTCAAGGTAGATTTAGATTTACAAGACTCAATGTTTGTTTCCTCATCATCTAATGTATCATTAACATGTTCAGAAATCAAACTTGATAAATCAGTTTCAATATCATTCAATGCAGAAGATTCTTTATCTTTAGGAATGCACTTCTGGACAAGATCTGTCAAATTCTGTTCTGCTCCAACAGAATCTAGTTTATCAACATTTTCTTTTATATTTTTAAGCGATATTTTATTAGTTTTTCTTGAGGTAAATTTTAATTTATAAGAGTCAATACTAGTTTTCTCTTTATCTAACATATCATTAATATTATGATCAGAAATCAAATTCGATGCACCAGTTTCAATATTTGTTAATGCAGAAGAGTCTTCATTTTTATAAGTGCAATTTTGGTTCAGAGATGTTAAATTCTGTTCTACTCCAACAGAATCTAATTGATCTGCCTTTTCCTTTATATTCTCCCATAATTTTTTGTTAGTTTTTTTTGAAACAGATTTTGATTTACAGGATTCAATATTCATACTCTCTTTACATAATTTACTATTAATGTTATCTTTAGAAATCAATGTGTATTTGTTATCTGTATCGTTATTTAATGCAATAGCTTCAATCATTTCTATATTTTCTGGAGTGCAAACTTGATCAGCATCTGCTGAATTCTGTTCTTCTCCAATAGAAACAAGTTTGTTTGTATTTTCCTTTTTATTCTTACATGAATTTTTGAAGGTCTTTTTCAAAGGTTTAATCACTGATTCTAAATTGCAAGACTGAGTATTTTTGACTGTTTTGTTGGTATTATGTTGAGGAATTAAAATAGATATGTCATTTACAGCATTATTTGATGCACTAACGCTATTTGTTTCTTTATCATTCAGAATGCAAATGTGATCATTCTCTATTACATTCATTTCGACTACAGCAGAAGTTTTTCCCTTTTCTTCCGCAGTTTCGTGTTGTTTTTTCAAAGCAGATTTTGTTGTTGCATCTGACTTGGCAGATTGAATATTTGTTTTTTTAATGCTTAATGCATGGGAAATTTTAACATTATTCTTAGAAATCAAAGCACCAGTGTTATTCTCAACATTAATTGATTTATTCACATTTTTACCTTTTTTATTACTTGTTTGGTCAAGATCTGCTGAATTCAATTCCAATTGAAAAATATCCAATTCCATATTGCTTACAGACATGTTTTTGTATTTTGGTAATCTTTTGGGAGGATTTTTAAGTGGTTTAACTGTTAATTCTTGATTTGAAGCATAAGAAAATCCTATATTTTCTTTTGTTTTACATTTTAAAGCAGGTTTTGAATTAGAATCTGAATCTTTATTTAAATTAATTGAGCTTGGTTGCAAAGAAGCAGGTTTTTCAGCCAAACAATCATCTTCTTCCATCCTAATTTTCTTAATTAATAAATCAGAATCACTAGATTCGAATTCAGTGTTATCAGAAAGTTTTGTTTTCTTTCTGTTTCTTTTTGAATCAACATTTTTAGAAGAAACTTTAGATAATTCTTTGCTTAAATTTTTCTTACAGGCAGCAGTTTCGGTAGTCTCATCAGATGCATCTAAAACAGAATCTGAGAACTTGTTTACATCTGAACAATCAAGAATTTCCAATTTATCCTTCAAAACTTTATTTTTCAATTTTACTTCATTCACAAGTGTTTCTGGATTAGTAATTGTATTTTTTAACTCATGTTCTTTCATTGGTTTAGGAGCTAAATTACTTTTATTTTTTGAACACAATTTTTTAGGAGAAGTCTTAGTTTGTTTAATATTAGGGTTTATATTTATATTCTTTTTTTTCTTACCTTGCAATTTATTCTTAGAGACACTGTCCTCGCAATTATAGCCCACAACAATTTCCAACGAAGACTCGCAATCAGATTTTATGGCATTTAATTCATTTGGAAGTGTTTTTGTATCATCCAGGGTATCAGATTCACTTACTTTCTTAATGGGAAGATTATTTTTGGGCTTTTTCATAGCACATCTTCTTGTCTTCCTTTTTGATGAACTATCACAGTCCTTTGAGGCTGTTCGCTTCCTTTTGGGATTAGCATTTTGTTTTTTTGATGAACTTTCAGAACAAATACCTTCATTCTTGAATGTCAAACTGGAAATAGTTTTATCTCCACAAACACTATTTGTCACCTGACTGCTTTTCTTCAGAGTGGAAGCAACTGAAGAGCCAGATAGAATTGTGTCATCTGGAATAAAATCAGGTACATTTTGCTGTACGCGGTTGGTTATTTCACTGTAGTAATTCAGTTTTTTAAAATCAAGTTTTTCTACGAGAACAATGGGATTCTTGAAATACATTTTGTTGATTTGCTTAGAACTCTGTACATTTAATACACACATTTCGTCCTTACTTGGGGCAACTGAATCAGTTCTTTCTTTCGATGCAAATTTAATAGATTTCTTATCAATTTTAGGAGACTCAGGAATATTTATGTCCGAGATACAATTTTCGATGTGCTTTCTAGGCGATGTCATGGGAGAATTCTCCTTCCAATTATTAGAGACTTCACTTGAGGTGCTAGGCTTCTCTGGAGTAAGACTTTTTGATTTCTTGAGCCAACTGTCTAAAGTTTTTTGTTTCGCTGGAGGTTTAATAAACTTTTTTACAGTTTCCGATAGTTGAGATTCTAATTCAGCTTGCTGTTCAGTTTCTAAATCTTGTGAAACAGCAGTTAACAATTCAAAAACTTTTAAGAAACTAATTTTCTTTTCTGGAGACATTTCTTCAAATTTTTTTAAATTATCCATTGTAAATAATATATATATATATATATTTTCAAAATTACGAGGATTCTAAGAGAAGTAAAAAACTACAAAAACAAACTAAAAGCGGTAGAACGTAAGTTTGACAACATATTTGAAGCTTGTGTTACGACAGTGATCTGCTTTACATCTATTGTTTGCATACTTCTAAAGAAAAAATAAATTTTGAAGTTAAAGTTTTCTTTGTAATTAGTTCACATTTATCACATTCGGCGCTGAAAAATATAAACAATCTTATCGATACTTGTAATGATAAAATATCGATTTCATATTTTATAACTTTCATCCGACCGGTCTTCGATTATGGAGCCGAAATTTTAATCACTGCCTCAGATACTGTTTTATCGAAACTCTATGTTGCTCAAAACAGTGCTCTTATGCTTATCACTGGGGGAGCTTTCTCAACTCCAATACCAGCTTTTGAACTTCAGACTGGCCTTGACTGTTTGCACGATAATAGGGTTTTTGCTACTTTGATTCTTGGTGAAAGGTTACTACGTAGGGATGGTTTTTGGACTAACTACTGACCAAGCAACCTGAGACTAAAAACACAACGAACATTTTTATCAGAATTCCAGAGAATTTCCTGCTCACTTGGCACTCCAAGTAATAGAGCCCTTACAGCCAGACCCCCTGTCTTCCCAGGTATGCTGAAATATGCCATCCCTGTCTTCGACCTTGTCCTTCCTGTCCAGAAGAGATTCTCCCCTCAGGCAGAACTCAGGGCTGCTGCTCTTGCTACTATTAATGAGAGATACCCACTCAACAATTGGATGCACATTTATACTGACGGATCATCTGAGAGAAGTACTGGGAGAGCGGGAGCAGGTGTCTGCTTCAAATTTTTCCAACTCAAAGAGCCTTTGGGAAAAAAAATCTGACAATTTTGATGGAGAAATGTATGCAATTTACATGGCTCTCCAAAAAATTTTAGATTTCTCGGAAATGAAAATTGTCCTTCTTGTTGACTGTCAGGCTCCGATTCATACAGTGGCAAATTATACTATCCTACCTACATCTATAGAATTTAAATGTAAGACCATCATTAACACTTTTCTGTCTGCAGGAAAGAAAATTACTTTACAATGGATCCCTAGCCATTGCGGCTTGCCTGGTAATGAAAAAGCAGACAATCTCGCGAAAGAGGCTTCTTTTTTAAACCCTCCAGATACTCCTACAGGCCTGAGAAATGTCAAACTCCTTCTAAAACGGGTTATGCATCACCAGCGAAACATTTATTACAAAGAGAATGCAGTTGATGCATCTTGGAGAACCCTGTTGACCTCATGTATCCCCAGAGATCTATCTAGATCTATAGGGGTCTCCTACTTCAGGTTACTTACTGGGTATGATTTTCTCCAGAAACATCTGTATCACATAGGGCTTGTGGATTCACCCAACTGCATTTTATGTAGGGAACCTGTTGACATGGATGGCGAGCATCTTTGGACATGTTCTGCTCTCCAGGAAGCCCGCTCTTCTTCACATTTCAAGACGCTCTCCACTCCTGGAGATACCTTTCTTTATTGGACTGCAAGACTTATTATGCTCGAAAGAGCCAACAAAGAAAAAAAAATTTATAACTTTTTTTTAACATAAGGTAATATTGCAAAAATGGTATAGTAACGATATTTTTTTTAAAAATTGTCTCATGACAAGAGTAAGCATAAATGATTTATGATGAAATGGGATCCTAGACTTTAATAATTAATATTATTGTCGTTGAAAGTTATTCATACTGGTTAAAATCATTGTCTAGACCCGGAATTTTAACTAGACAGTGATCGATCTGTGGACCATCAAAACATTTTGGATGATCAAGGATGCTAATTTATAGGATTTGCATACCTAAAAATATACTTCTTAAACTCCTAATTGCTAATGAAGGTTATTGCGAGACAAATAGTAAATGAAAAATAGCTCATGACTCAGAAAAGTCCCCCCTTTCCTGATCTAAACTAGTTTACACGCAACCAGATACGTCTAATGGACATCCACTATAGATCCACCATATATAGTGGACGTCATGGATGGTAAATAGACGTCTATTGGACTTCCATGAAAGGTTATTCAGTCGGTGTTTACTAGCTGACGAGTATGGGTGTCCAATAGACGTCCATTAGAAGTCAATTTAGGAATATTAGTCAGGGATCTGTGTGGATCAAAAATAGACGTCTATTGATTAGTCTTTGGATCTCTACTGGATTTGTACATGTAGATGAAAAACAAATATTTATTATGGTTATAATCTGGATGCATTCCATTTTAAAAATAAACACAAGGGGAAATTTGCGAAATTTCCCCTTGTGTTTATTACTATTCTTTTAAGCAATATTAAATAATTTAGAAAAATTTACAAATTACATGATGAATATCAGATCATGTTGAAATTAACATTAAAAAAAAAAAAAAAAAAAAAGAGAGAGAGAGAGAAGTGAAGTGAAAAACAAGTAAATTGTGAATATATGAATGATTTTGCATATAAAGCTAATTATTGAGTGGGCCTTATTTTAAATAATCATATTAGCAATATATTAATTTGTTTTCTTTAATATTAAAAGAGAATCCTGCTACTGTATTGCTTACACTGTTTAACTCAAACTGTCAATTTTTGTGTATAATCACAGTTTTATATTTCCTACTATTTTTATTTGACTAAATAAATGGTTCTCTTCCATTAAGCAAATTCCAATTGAATTAAAAAGTAAATTTTGTTTTCTGTTAGAAACTTATTTGAGAATTTATGTACACAAAATCATCTTTCTAATTATGTCTCTAATGAAGAAAAAATTCTTCACTTTATTAATATTTCTAACTTATAATGAATAGCTGTATATCTAACATTAAAATATCAAAATACGTATTAAACTTATTTAAAAATATTTAGTCATATGTTAATTACTAATTGTGTGTTTCTGAATATATAAACTTCAGTTTATATTTCGCTGTCATACTATCAAACAGCATTTTTTTCGTTACATAAGAAACAGCATAAATAAGAACAAACTCATGCATTATTTAATAAAAATTGCTCATTAATATTGAACAAAAGCTGGTGTAGAAATTTTCTATTCTGAAAATATTAACTATAGTCAACAGAACAGTTTATTCTTAAATTTTTATTTTACAAAATGCTAATTTTTTACAATTTAGACAATAAATGTTATTTATTTTTTTGTATTTCTAAAATTCAGCTTCAAATATTGCTCTTCATTATAATTACTAAAGCTGCCTCTTCACTATAATTAGTCAAGACTAGAACAGCACCTATAATTTTAGCAATAGAAAATTATTAAAGAAAAAATAATACTTCTTCACCCAGTTCGAGTTATTGATATGTCATTTTTTTCCCACAGGTGTGCAATTAAAATTTGAAAATTATTTTATTTTCGCCAAGTTTCATGCCCAAATGAAAGTTATTGGCGTTATAGCGTTATAAGTTGCCAAAAATCAGCAACTTTTTGTGCGTGCATCTGCAACTCGGGCAGTTTGTATATCCAATGATTTTAGAAACGGATAAGTTGTGTTTTCTTTTCACTAAGCGGAAATAGTATATGAAATGGTTATTTTCATCGTCGTTGTAATAATTCAATGTTTCATAAAGTTCTCAATTTTAAAACAACAAATTTAGATTTAGAATGATCATATTAATTTCAATATAAAAGAATTTAACTGTATTTAGAAAATTGATTGCGTTTTAACGAATATTTTATAATTCAAATTATTTTGTTTAAACAATTTGAAAATATTTCAAAATATTTATACAGATATTCTTAATAGAATATATTTTTATCTAATAAAAATGTTATGAAAAATTAAAAAATTTATTATCGAACGTAATGATGAAAATATCAGAATTTTGTATTATTAAAATACTATGTATTTGTTATTTCGTATTATTTTTTAATTAACATAATTTAAATGTTTTGTTATTTAAAAACCAAAAAATTTGAACTTGAAATTGATAAAAACAACCATTTTATAAAAGAAGATGTACTACGTTTTGATTTTTTTCTGATATTTTTAGTTTTGATTGAAATTTTTAAATATAATTGCTTCAAAACCATCTGAATATTTAATGTATACATCTGAATTATTAAAATAAAGATAAAACATTACATCGACTAGGCTTCTGGAATTTCCATTAAATAAAATTCGTATTAAATACTTAATTTTTTAGACTCTAAGAATTTAAAATAAAATTGCATTGTTTAAAATGCATAAACTTAAAAATCTCATTAAATACTGGCTGTTCAACAGTTATCTATAAGTATCGTATTAAACTTTTAAAAATGTTTATTAACAATAAAAATTGTATTTACACTTTTTTTTCCATATTTTTAAATTTTCACTACCCAAGGTTTATATGCAGAGTTTTCATCAATCTTTCTTATTCATGAACTATCCGAAGTTAGAGAATGCAAACAGAAGTCTAAATCTAATTTTAAAAAATGGACATTTAGACAATCGCAGCCTGTCTGACAATGAAGTAATGCTATGACTAAAGTATGCAGAAAATGTGAAAAAATTGGCAAAATCTATTATAAAACTTTAACTCCTGGATATGTTTATATTTCCAAAAAATTATAATGAAAGAACAAAACAAATTTAGTAAATAAATACAATATTGAAGTACCTGATTAATTTTGTTAATAAATTGTGAAGGGGTAACAGAAAGAAGAAAATTTTTTAATATATCGATTTATTTAGACAAAATATTTTTAAATAATGACATAAAAAAACAACATCAAAATTTAAGAGTGAAATTAATTTAAATAGAAGAAAGGAAATCTTTTTTTAAATGTTCATCTGAATAAATAAGCATTTTAAAAACTTGGCTTACAAGCAAAAACCCGAATACGAATTTATCATGAAATCTGGAATCCACTAAGTAAAATATGGCAATCTTAAAAATTTTAGACAGAAAAGAGATTTATTATTAAATCTAGTAAAACAGCTATTTTTTATAGCGAACCTGAAAGGAATCTTAAGCATTCATTGGACAATGAGAACGAATAGCCGCAACTCGAATTCTGATGACACCTAATGTTAAGTCTATGGGAGTTGCCCCCACTGGAATATCAGCAACTCTAATGTAATAGGGGCCACGTATACCCCATTTTTCCACATTTACAGAAAGCATTTTTTTAAAAATTAATATTTACCCTACTGTTACAATTTTTGAAATAAATTTTAAAAGTAGAGAATTTTTGAAAAAGATATTTAGAAGATTTTCAACAAATGGCTTAATACCATTCTAAATATCTCATCAATATGGAATGCAGATAAGAAGTGTTTCGACTTCAATATTTGTTAAATTCACAGTTTTTTCAAGTATTATAGACTTCAGTTGATTTTTTTAAAGTTAATCCATATATAAGACTATTTTGTAATTCAAAACAACATATTAAAGTGCAGTATAATTTAAATTATTTTATAATTTTATACACGTTAATCTTACGTTTGTGCACATTTATATTAAAACTTCAGTCGTATGAGATTTTTTAAAATTTGGACTTCTGTCTGTCATATATAAATGTATAATATAAATTTTATTTCTGTTTTCATTGCATTCATTTTATGTTTGTCTTCTTAGTAAATCATTGCATTAGAGCTTAAATGTGGTGTGTTATTTAATGTGGTATTTGTAGAACTTCACTTTATCATGTTTAAGCTGAAACTCTTCAATTCAAAATGATTTTTTCCTTTCAAATTCTTCGATTTATTATTTATTTTAATGTACAGCATGCACACAAAAATTATGGTAACGTATGTATTTCCATTATCATAAATAATTTTATATTTAAATAAAATTGAATGATTTTTCAAGTAAAACTTTGTTTGTATTATTGGTTTCTTTTGTTATATTCTGGCGCAGTTTCCAAGACACCAATTGGGCTTGGCGTAAAATTGGCTGTGGTAATGCTAATATGTAAATACCAAAAATATCTAGTTATATTCTTCTTCTATATTTGTTGGATTAGTTGAATATTTATTTTTCCAGTTTATAACTAAGCAGGATTCCTGAAAATTAGAACATGTTTTTCCATGTTTTTCCTTGTCCTTATTATATATATATATATATATATATATATATATATATATATATATATATAATGACACGATTTTCTTTTCGAAAAGAATAATATGCAAACAAACTTCCAGATCTTTTACTCACACATTAGTAATTACTGGCATATTTCTTGAGTGCTTCAAAGTTCCCTAAATACACTACTGGCCATTAAAATTGCTACGCCAGGAAAAAATGCAGATAACAAAATGATATTTATTGGACAAATATATTATACTAGAAATAATAAGTGATTAAATTTTCAAAAAAATTGGCTGGATAGATCCTGAGAAATCAGTACCCAGAACAACGACCTCTGGCAATAATAACAGCAGTTATACGCCTGGGCATTGAGTCAAATAGAGATTGGATTGCATGTACAGGTACAGATGCCCATGCAGCTTCAACACGATGCCCCAGTTTATCAACCGTAGTGACTGGCGTTTGGTGATGAGCCAGTCGCTCGACAGCCATTGACCAGACGTTTTCTATTGGTGAAAGATCTGGAGAACGTACTGGCCAGGGCAAGAGCCGAACATGTTCCGTATCAAGGAAGGTCCGTACAATACCGGCAACATGCGTTTGGGCATTATCCTGCTGCAACATAGGGTTTCGCAGGGCTCGAATAAAGGGTAGAGTCGTAACACACCAGAAATGTAACGTGCACTGTTCAAAGCACCCTCAATGCGAACAAGAGATGACCGAGACGTGTATCCAATGGCACCCCATACCATCACGCCAGGTGATGGGCCAGTATGACGATGACGAATGCACGCTGCCAGTGTGCGTTCACCACGATGCCGCCAAACACGGATGCGACCATCATAATGCTGTACATAGAACCTGGATTCATCTGAAAAGATGACGTCTCGCCATTCGTGCGCCCAGGTTTGTCGTTGATCACACCATTGAAGGCGCTCTTGTCTCTGACGCAGCGTCAAGGGAAGCCGCAGCCATGGTCTCCGAGCTGAGAGTCCATGCTGCTGCAAACGTCGTTGAACTGTTCGTGCAGACACTTGTTATCTTCCAAACGACCCCGTTTCTTGACTCACGGCTCGTGACGTGGTTGCACGATCCATTACGGTCATGCGGATAATATGCCTGTCTTCTAGCCTGCTAGTGATAGGTGGCCGTTGAAATCCCGCATGGCGTTCCGTATTACCGTCCTGAACCCATCGATTCCATATTCTGCTAACAGTCATTGGATCTCGACCGACGCGAGCAGCAAAACTGCGATAAGATAAACCGCAATCCCAGTACGCTACAATTCGACCTTCATCAAAGTCAGAAACGTGCTGGTACGCATTTCTCCTTCTTACACGAGGCATCACAACAACTTTTCACCAGGCAACAACGTTCAAATGCAATTTGTGTATCAGGAACCGGCTGAACAATTTCCTCATTTTAACACAATGTAGTTGTCGCTACTGGCGCCTTCTTTGTTTGAATGCACTGAAAAGCTAATCATTTGCATATCACAGCACCTTCTTCCTTTCGTATAAATTTCACATCTGTAGCATGTCGCCTTCTTGGTGTAACAATTTTAATGGCCTGTAGTGTAGAATTTATTTCTATCTCAACTGACTAAATTCGAAACCAAGAGAATATTTAATAAGAACACTGTAAATTTCTTAATCAGTCTTCTTAATTTCACTAATTTCCGTGGAAAATATTCTAATGAGTTGAATGTTGCCAATATTAGTAACTATTTGTAAGCATTATTATTAACTATGACGTAATAATATATTTATTTCATTACAAAAAGCTAAAATTTAATTAGTAACTAAGTAAAAACTTACTTAACTTATATGAAAAATATTTAAAAGGAATAAATGATATTCGGAAAATGGACTTTCAAAGACTGATAATCAAAATTTGAGGGAAGAGGTATGCAGCTTTAAGCCATATTTTTCAAAAGAATTATGTCTATCTCATAGCTTCCATTTATATACATAAATACAGATTTTTCCCACAAGTTATATTTCTTAATTGTTGAAAATAAATTACAAGAATATATATATATATATATATATATATATATATATATATATATATATATATATATATAAAGTCAGTCTTTAAAGATTTTTCTCTTAAAAATATTCTGAGAGTGCATTTAATTCATTAAGGATGAATTAGACGTTTCTTATAGTGAAGTTTCTTAAGTTTACATGTAATGTAAATTTACTGATGAAGAATTAAAAAATAAGAGTAAAAAGAATACATATCAATTAAAGTATGGAAAGTAATATATCAAATCAATATTGTGTAGTTACCTACATACATTTATAAAAAATTATGTTGCAACTTCAATAAGTTTTAGTTTTACATTCATAATAAATTACATTGAAATCTCTTACATATGCGTTATAATGATATAAAATCGGGGGAAAAAATGCATTTAATTTTAAAAATGGGAAAATATTAATTTAGTATATTATATTAACAAGAGATGGCGCCACTGAAGATGGGCATTTTTTTCCATTTTTTTCTATTGTTATTTTTATAAATGCCATTTTTGTTAAGTCGAAGAAATAAGGGGAATAAAAATATGGCATGAGGAGATTACTTTAAAGTTCCCATAGAATAAAGTAAATAAATTCTGTAGAGAATAAATACTATTTAAAAAATGCCAAATGGAAAAGAAATAGGAAAAAAATGCAATTTTACAAGCGTTGTTTGTGAAGTACACATTGAGGATATCATCGACTAGATTTACGTTAAAATTTAATTTTATGACGTTTTTCTCATAAATAAAGAGAATTAAGCAAAGTTGGTAATTATAAACTCGGGTCATATTTGCTTATTTAAAGTTACAGTAAATTATCATTTTAAAGGAATATATTTCACAGTATACACTAAATTTGCATAGAATTATATGCTCAATGTAAAGTAACAAATGCAACTATAACAATTAATACAAATCAAAATTGTGGTGTTACCACCTTTCTAAAAGTGGGCAAAAAAGCCCATGGTAAATTACCAAAATTTAACAGAACTTGTATCCTATACACAAAACTTTCTTGCATCGAAATTTAATGTTTCTCTTTTTACTTTTTCACATGATACTTTTTTAGTTTTGTTTTCGATATTACATTTTATTTTTCATGAATTATTATCTTAAAATTCCAATATACCAAGTGTATGCATATGAAATGAGACGATTGCTTACAGATGTCGCCGCGCATATATACAAACATTATGAAACCGGGGGACACATGATTTTTTTTTATAGTTTAAACTTTGATACTCACGTTTAGTTTACATTTAGATGAATTTCAACGTGCATTTTTTTTTTTTTTTTTTTTTTTTTTTTTTTTTTTTTTTTTTACTGTATTGAAAATGTCGAATTTTATACCTTCCGACCATGATTTGCGGACAGCATTAATTTTTTTGTTACCATCTAAAGACGAATGCTGCCGAATCGCATCAAATGCTTGTAGAAACATAGGATGGCAATGTTCTGAGCCATGCGCTGTGCTACAGTTGATTTTAAATGTTTCATAATGGTGAGTTCCATGTGAGAAACGAGGAGCGTGGGAGACCAGCAAAAAAAGTTTGAAGATGCTGAATTCCAAGCATTACTGGATGAAGATGATGGCCCAACGCAAGAACAATTTGCAGAACAATTGAATGTTTACCAGAGCACTGTTTCCCGTCGTCTCAAAGCAATGGGTAAGATAATAAAGGTCGGTAGATGGGTACTGCACGAGCTAACGGACCGTCAGCAGGAAAACCGAAAAATCGTGTGCGAAATGTTGTTTTCCTGCTACAAACGCAAGTCATATCTTCATCGTATTGTGACTGGCAATGAAAAATGGGTTTATTTTGAGAATCCTAAGCTTAATCGATAATATGTTGACTCCAGGCAGCCGTCAAAATCGACCACAAGGTCGAATCGTTTCAGCCGCAAGACAATACTGCGTATTTTCTGGGATCAGGAGTGGCCAATCTATTATGAGCTCCCTAAACTCAACGAAACCGTTAATACTGATCGCTACAAGCTACAATTACTTGATTTACTACAAGTAACAATTACTTGATTTGAACGATGCTATACTCAAAAAACGCAAGCAATACAAAAAACGGCAGCATAAAGTGATTTTCCTTGATGACAACACACCTAGTCACCGTGCTAAACCGACCAAGGACATCGTTAAGACACTCGGCTGGGAGCGCTTAGTGATACGGCTTTTTCGCCTGACTTGCCTCCTTTCGATTTCCACCTATTGGCATCATTGGGAGACGCATTCGCTAACCAACGCTTCACGTCTTACGAAAAAGTCAAATCTTGGTTTGATGACTGGCTGGGCGTGGTATTCACAAATTGCCCGAAAGATGGGGAAAATGTGTAGCTAGCGATGGATATTATTTCGAATAAAGAAATATTAACAGTTTTCGCAAATTTATTGTGTCTTTTTTTTAAAAAAAATCGTTTCATTTAATTTACCTACACGTGGTATTTACATACATACATACATGCATACATACATACATACATACATACATACATATATATATATATAAATATATATATATATATATATATATATATATATATATATATATATATATATATATATATATATATATATATATATATATATATATATATATATATATATATATATATATATATATATGCGTGTGTGTGTGCTGTTGTAGCTTATTCCTCAAGTTTTAACTGCAAGGTAGACCATGTACAGGAAGTGGTTGTGAATACTCAAAAAGTCATAAACAATAAGAGGTGAAGTAATAAGGTCCTCATGCAAAAGTTCTACACAGTGGAGATGTTCAGTTCACCAAGTTCACAAGTGCACTTGCTGCACTCAAGATAAGATTTCTGTCGATGAACATAAGTAAGGCTCCCAACATGTCCATTCATACTGATGGTGCATTGTTCCATCCCTTTAATTCATTGACAACTCCATTAATTTTAATTTTGAGGGCATTACTAGGAGTTTTCCTAGGATACCAAAAGTAGGACGATGGAGTCAGTACCGGTAAAACACACATTTCAATAGAAAGATCATGTGATCTTGTCATGAAATATACGTCACAGGCCACGTGAGCGTATTCAGTCAGCGCGTGCAACTCAAGACCATTATAATGATGGAGACGCAATTACAGACATTTGTTGTAAGGTAATTGTAATGAAATATGGTTGGAAGCAATTACTTGGACGAATTCAAATGTAGAAAAATGATTGGAATGTTCGAATAAGGGCGTAATGTTGCCATCTAGTTGAAGTGTCCAGAATCAACAAAAGCTTTGCATTGAGAGTGCTTGAAAAGCTTTTCAAACTAAAGGATACAGCTGTTACAAAGGTTGGTTGTTGCACCATCTTGCTTCTCCGTACCTAGCCCTGAGTTTGATCCTACCAGTTAGATAGAAGCAGCCAGGTGAAGTCTTCGATATTTGTGAAGCAGAGATTAAGCAGAGCACTTCCAATACTTGGCCTGCCACCCTAGAGGTATCATTGCACTTGGAGGACATTGAGACAACGCCCAGTTTTAACGTGCCCCAGCCACCATTAGCGAACATGAAGGATCTTCCATTAAGGTAACGAACCATCGAACTCACTACCTTCAAATAATGGGAATGACGTCCGAACTAACCAAACCACAGCGGCCTCATGAAAAAATTGGTGATGGCCGCTCCAAGAAAACACCTACAGTGGGTGACCGATAATCCTTGCAGGCGAAAAGACACGAAGATGGTCAAAATCAGTCAACAAGCAAATAAATATTTTATTCAAGTTTTAAATATATCCGGCAGTTATCTAATATCTTTGGACAATATATAGCAAATTATTCATTAATTTTTGACTCATGAAGATTAATATTTTCTATAATGGAGGAAAATATTTATCAAATGATATCTTAGACGTATCTAAATGAGATGCGTCAAGTTTAATATCTGAAACGATTTGTACAACATGATTGTAAAATTATGCATAATTTAACTAAATTATCTGTTAAAAAGAATAAAAAGGGATTGAATATAAAACTATTTTGATATAGTTATCAAACCTCAATTATTATTTGACTAAAAAATAACCCGTTAAAATAACAAAAAAAAAATTGAAAATTTAATTGTTTTGGTTTAAGGATTGATAAAAATAATAACAATTTTAAGTCTGAAACCAAATTAATAAATAAAACTCAAAACTAAAATAAAAAAGAGTTATTTTAATCTGATTTTATGGAACAATTGAAGGAAGTTATTAATGTATCGAATTATTAATATAAAGTTCTTAATAAACCTAGGTATTGATAACTTATTTTTAAATTTGAAGAAAAAAATATATGCGCAGAAAATATTTGATAAATATGAACTTCAAATTTAAGGGAAAAAAAATAATAAAATTGTGAAATTATTGAGTGTATTTTAAAGAGTTATTTAAAATCTCTTAAACTGTAACATTTCAAAAAAATTTCAGACATTTAAAAAAATTATCATAAAATATTATAAAATGTTATTATAAAATAAGATTTTCTCCGTGAGATTTAAAGATCTCGTGAAGAAAATCATTACGATTTTATCAATATCATATTTTAAGAAAAGCATTTAAAAAGACTATAAAAAATTGAATTAAAATTATAAATATATTCAAATTGTGAACTCATTTATAAATTTTAATATGTCAAACTAAATATGAACAATCAAATATTGTATATTTGATTTTACTTCAGTTGAATCTTCACATAAAGAAAAAACTAAATTGAAATGGTTTTACATTTACATAAGATATGAATTTTCAGATATGATGTCTTTTTAAACCAGTTTATGTCATCTCAATCAATCTGGAGTAAATTTTACTAATCAAAAAATTGAAGCATGAAAAATTTATTAAAAATTAGATTTTATGTATCAAAAAAGGTAAAATGTTATACACTTAATTATCTAATTTAATAATTCGCAGTCTATATTATATTTGGAAATTTGAAAATATATGTTAGATATTCACAATTTAATTATTTGAAAGAGTAAAACTTTAATGAAGAATTGGATCAAGTATGATGTTTTTAAGAAACACATACATGTAAAAGAATCATTTTGATAACGTTATTTCTATTGAAAGTTTTTTAGGAAAGTGAAGTTATTGTAATTATTATCAACTGAATTACGATAAAATATAAGGAAATAAAAAAAAGGAAAATATCATAAATAATGTTCAAGATGTTTTGAAGACAAAGAAATTTACAGAAAATAATGATCTTTCGGAAATAAATAAATAAAATTTTTTATGAAAAAGTAAAAGAAAATTTAAAGGTAATCAAAACTCTTTAATAAAATTGCGTCGAAATAAGAGGATAAAGTGATACATAACTTATATATACGTACACAAATACTGTAAGGAATTATTGGCATTTGTATAAAGGCAGTATCCAAGAACAATGGGGCGAAAAAAATATGCCAATGATTTTTCCAAAATATTCATATTTTTGTTGTAGTAACTCAAGAGAAAGTTTGATTTGTTTTTAGATATAAGAATGTGTGTGTAAGAAATCTTTCTAATAATAAATCACGAATTTTCAGGTTATGGAACTATTTTTGAAACTAATAAGGAGTTTTGAAAGTGTAATTATAAAGCCATCATACACGATCATTTGAGCAAAATATTGTCTTTATATAATATTAGCTCATTACAAGAAAGATTTTCGTTTTTAAGATCTTAGCTAAATATTTCTTTAAAAACAATACTAAATTATACAAAATAACTCAAAAAAAAAAAAAAATAAATAAAATAAAATAAACTCATATATGGTGAAGCATTTTTTTATACAGCAAATTTGATAAATTTCCTTAAGGTATCCGCCTACGTTGAAAAGATGATTTTCGTCAACATGTGTCAATTTTATTAATTATAAATCTTATACCCAGAACTTTTCAAATAATTTTTTCCTTTTATTGTATGTCAAATGGAAATTAAGTTACAGAAATTTTAAAATACGTCGCGTCATTTGCAAAACGAAACTGAAAATTGCATTTTCAAACCGGAAGTAGCGAAAAAAATTGGTTATTTTTTCTCTAATTTTTTAAATTAACATATTTTTCTATAATGTGCTGATTGATAACCAAAAATATGAGGCCGTTATTTTGTTGATACTTTCGGAAAGAGGTGGCAACATCACAGCTACCACAAGCGAAACTATCACTTTAAAAACAATTTTCTCAAAACTGTTTTTCACAATATCTCCAAATTATTCACCTCCCCGTTATACGGTATTTCAAGTAATAATGGAGATATCTGTATAAAAATAGGCTTGTATGTTTTAAATGTTATCTGTGAAATGCAGCAAAATTTTAAATATACTTGAAGAACTTTTCCATTTACAGCTATTTTTAAAGGGAATGTTCATTAAAATTTCTTAAAATATCTATAATATCGTGCATATTTAACCTTATTTTCTTTATCACTCAAAATGTTTCTTAGATTTTGCTTTATTTCAATGATCACATTAGAGTTTTCCTTAGATTGTTAGCCGTTTTATTAAAATTCCACTACAATTTACCAGAGAGTAACCAATTTTACAAAAAGTATGCAATATGTAATTTAAATTTTAGCTAATTTTATGTTTTTATAGTATAATTATTTTAACAAGATAATAAGAACACTAGAAATAACTTTTAAGAGAAAATTGGCTCGAATGTTGGCGAATACTTAAATATTTATACTTACAGCCAGCTAAAGATTATTTTACTTATTTGTTAAAAATTGGTAAATATGGAGCTATATGTATACTTATCATAATTATGATTCTATAACAAGAGATAAAAAAATAGTATGGAATTTATGAAAGATGCAGTTTTTGAAAGTAAAGCATAAGTTTCTGTGATTTTGAGAGAGAAGTGATTAGAAAAAGGTACTTTAAACTTAGAGAATTAAGTTTATGAATAACAAATGTCGATATTTTAAGGCAGGTTACTTTTCCTGATACTTGTTTTTATAAAGTAGCAGATAAATTTTGAAATGTGAACATACATTTTATGAATGATGCTGTTTAAGAAGAGCAATACGGTTTAGCTGTAAGTGCTTAGGTTATTTACTTCAAAATAGAATGTTAATATATATAATATTCTATAAAAAGAATTGAAGTGAAGATAAAAATAGAAAATAAAGTAGTAGAGGTTTTCATGAAAAACAAACTCATGGTGTATAAATGCTCAGATGTTATTAGCATGGTTGATCAAAATGTTTTGTGAAGTATGCTAAAAAAGCAAAAATCATAAAAATGAAAATCATGTGTACATACAAACACAAAAATCAAATAATAAAATAAAAATTCAAGATTTTTTGTAATTTGTATAAATATGGGAAAACGATTTTGAGCTTTTTAAAAATGTCAATAATATAGCTGGAAAAATAAATAAATAAATAAAATAAAAATAGGAAAATTTTAAACGTATATTTTATGAGGGGAGAAATGAACTTAATAATTGAGGACAAAAATATGAAAACAAAGATGCTTTTGTAAAAAGCAGATACATTGATGTATATTCACATTACATTGACACAGTACATTGATGTGTATAATTTTATCAATTATTTTAGTTACTTTTTAACAGGATATGCAAAAAATATTAAGAATTTTTTTTGTAATTAAACTAGAAGTAAGAGGGATTAATCAAATATTAAGGTGCTGATTCCATGAAAATTATATAAGAGTTGCCTTCAAAAAAATAAAAAATAAAAAAATTTATTTTGGGTAGATCCCAATTTGAATTGTGTGCAAACATTTCAAATTTATTTTAAAGAAAAGGAAGCATAATTATTGTATGAAATTTGAAATAAATAATTTAATCATACAGATAATGAGAAATTTGTTCTAGGAATATGTGCAGAAAATAAAGTAAAATCAGGATTCAAAAAAGTAAACTTGTAAATGGTTACAAAATTCGGAATTTCGGTAAGAAATCAAATGTATCATTTAGATATTTTCTTAAAATGCTTTCAAAAATTAAATTAGAAACTGGAGTAAGTTTTAAAAAAAATTATTTATTTTATAGCAAAAAAAATTAGGATTTATGTTTTGAAATATAAAAAAAAAAGTTACTTTTAAATATATTTTTAATTTTAAAAGAATTGGTATAAAATTAAGAAAAGATTAAAAACTTATTCTGTCTAGATGTAGTTTTAGGTACTTGTGTAGATGTAGTTTTATACTACTTAATACTACTACATGTTGTTTTAACTACATGTATTTAAAAAAAAGTAAGTAAAATATTAGAAAAAGGCATGAAAATCTTGAAATAAGATTAAAAGTTTAATTCTATGTAAACATATATATGATATGATATAATGTGTGACAAAATGTATTGACATCATATCATATCAGTATGCCTAAATTAGGTGAATGCTGTTTCTTAAATATAGAGAAATAGAAATTATGCATCAAACTCCTCTGCATACATGCTGAAAATTTAAAGATAATTATGCAATTAAGGTAATTATATATATATATATATATATATCAATAACTTATTTTCTTTAAAAAGATCCAACCCATGAAGTAGGTAACGATTCTCGACCTTTAAAGAAAAAACTATTTGTGTGAGAAAGATGCTTAAATTTATTTTTAATTTCATAAAATAGGAAGCTTTTTTACGCCAATGTTATCGTCATTCTCAGTTATTTTCTTAGATAAGAAACTGGATTATACATCTAAAATAAACTTGTGCTCGAATATTAAATTTTTTTTATCGAAAAACATAATATATCCAATAAAAATATTTCGTGTTATTATATTATTTCTTTGTAATATGCACAGATAAAAATGAAATATTTTACCAAGATTTTTTGACAATATTGTTAAAGAAAAATTGTGTTCAATAGCTTTGATGAATATGAACTATAATTTAAGAAATAAAGGGTAGGAAGTTTAAGTGTAAAACTATTTTATTTTTAACTTATCCACAACACCAATTAGCATTGAAACAAACGTCACAGTTACATACGGAGAGGTAACTGTAACGTTAGGGGCATTAGCTGCCAAAGTCCATAAAGGCTTGGCCCTCACAGAAGAGGATTAGAGGGTACTCGTTGGATGTTGGGAAAGGGGTGCAACAGAACAATTTTATTTGTTCTTGATGTACTCGAAAATGAAAGAATTTACCGAGGCTTTTCAGCAATATACAATTATCAACGGCTTTTGAAATGTTCAATAATATTGAAATCATCGCAGAATTTTCAGACCTACTTTTCAGAAAAATGTTATGGTATACATATGTTACAAGATTGCTCGTCTTAAGAATGTGAATAAGAAAGAAGAAAAAAAAAGGATCCACAGAGAGTAGACACAAATAAAGTTTTATTCACAGCTTGCAAAATAATTATCATTACAAACAAATTCGCAGCCACTGCATACAGTTTTTTATTGTTTTATTTATAAATTATACCATCTTCGGAAACATACAAAAAATCACGCTGTATGAAACAGGCATATCCGAAGACTCAGGCGGTGATTAGAGTCTCTGTAGCAGCCAAAAATCTCTGAAAGAAAAGTGGGGAAAAAAAAAATTCTCTCCAGGAATTTCTGTGTGCAGCCAATCATTAGGATGAATTTCGGAGATCATCTTCCAACATTAGAGAGAAGGCGGACAGTTGCTTCACTTTTAATTTTCTTGAATCCTTTCAGCTAAACTGTGTTTGAACTTTAGTAATAGAGGAATACTTTCGCATGAGTTTAGATTATACGGTATGACCATGAGATAATGTGGATTTAATGGGATTAATATCTTGTGAAATGCGTTTTGTTGAAGAGGGGAAAGGGAAATGAGCCTAATATGCAAAGTTAAGCGTGATTTCAGAGCTCTAACACAACTCACTTGAAAGAGGTATCAAAGGATTAACATAAATAATTTACTTTAATACATTAGTTTTCATTCTTAAATATATGTGATTAGGATGAACTTTAAATTTTTCCGGACATTTCCATCTGCATAAAAGGGCATTTTCCGGAAATTTCTCACACATATAATACGAGTTAAATATATGAGAGTTGCATATTACCTAATGAAAGACGATAAGGAAACATTAACTCATACATACATCACATACGTACATTTCATATAAATATATTCCTTTTTTACGATATTTACAACTTTATAAATTTTTTTAAATTTATTTGGAATTTCAAAAAAACTATTTAAATTTTGATTCAATAAAATAATTATTAAATTTAAATATATCAAAGAATAAAATAGTAAATTTCAACGTAAAATTAAAATTTTATTAATATATAAAATATATATTTTATTAATATATAAAATTTATATTAATAAAATATATATTATATTTATATATATATATATATTATTAATATAAATATGAATTATTTTATTAATATATAAAATTTATATTTGTTTAAAATAAGTTTAAAACTTATAAAATAATATATGTATTTATAATACATTTTAATGATTAGCTATGTCAAAATAAAAGACATATTTTATAAATTTTTTTACTATTTCACACTTTTGTCATTAATATTTTTATATCAGCGCACGTAATTTTGACAACCCTGGAAAAATGGTGTTACATGATGTATGTATATGTAATGTAAACCTTATATAAGTCGCACTTTATATTAAGTTTAGCTGCTTTACCTCTGTATATTCTCTTTATTATGTTATTGACATGAAATAATGTTCCTATGATTCACTCACAACGATACTTTGTAAATAACAGTTGAGTTTTCTTTACCTTGGACATGAGATGAAATTAGTGATGAAAGAAATATGTATAGAAAATTAAAGGGGCAAGTTATTTTATACACTAAATTCTAGAAAGGAATTGAATTAGGAATTATATTTTATCCAACATCACACCGAAATTGGATGTTTATAAATTGACATTTCATTTTTTAATAATAACATCGTTCTTCTAATGATCCTATTAGGAGAATCACATTTCACATTCTCTGCTTATCGTTGCTCCATTATTTTTTTCAGTCCTATAATGTTGTACTTAGTATTAAAGTGGATACGTTCCTACCACATGATTCTTTAGGTCATACGGCTCTCAACCATGAAATTGGATTTATTTTTAACCATGATTTCTAGCAATCTTCTTTTTCAAAAGATTATCAAAATGTCCATGATTTCCCACTCACCCAACCTAAGGCAAAATTATATCATTATATATATATAAAAATTTTATCCAAAGAGAGGAATCTTTGTTTCGAAGTGTGGAGATAGGGAAATATTAATTTTTTCGCCTACTTCCGAGTGGTCGCCAAACGGTCGGGTTCAGTGGGCGAGTGGACACAGATTCAGTGGAGTTGGAGACAAAATCTTTGCAGCAGGCTGACTCTCACAGGCTCTCAAACTTCAAGGGTTTGGAATCAGAAACATCCAGGAAATCATTGCGCGGCAGGCTCGGATAAGTGTTGTACGCTTCTCGGTTCGAACCCAGGCACTGACCAGGTTGTCCTGATAGCGAGGACAACGACACACTTTGGTGAAGGTTGGTAGACATTGGATGCGGCTGGTAAGTGTGCGTCAGGGGGCTGTTGTAGAAATGCGAGTCATAGTGCAGAGTAGGGTAAGGGTTACTCTGGAAATAGCCGTTCGAATTGTAAGTGCTGGGGCAGTTGTACTGGTAGGTGGGGGACTCCACTTTCTGCATGCAACTGGCGCTCGTAGTGTTCGGAAGCATGTAGGTGTCCGAGTGAGTCGGACTATACTGTGGATTCCGAGACGCTGGAAGAGTAGGAATGGCAACGGCAGGACTCGAGCCGGATTCTCCGGAAGCCGGACTTGCCTGTGACTGTGACGTAGAAGGGCTACTGCAGGACGGTACTTGAGCTGGAGGACTCTTCGATGTTTGTTTTTTGGAGGATCGGTTCTTGTTTGTACCATTTTGATTTTGAGACTGCTGGCGACACTTGGCCCTCCTGTTCTTGAACCAAACCTGAAACCAATTTGACAGGAATCATTAAAATGAGGAGAATACTAGTATTCACTTTTGTTTGCTATTTTGTCTTTAAACTTAAAGAGAAGTGAAATTAGACTTAACTAAAGAATACGATTACGTATTACAAAGTTAGATATAAATCTACACCTCGATTTCATATATTTTATGATTTATAAAACACTTTAGAGGTATATAGATAAGGAAAATGACATTAGAAATGTGTACATTTAGTGCATGAGACAAATGACGTAGAAACATACTTGCACACGTGACTCTGGTAAGCGAATCTGGTTGGCAACATCTTCCCTCATGAAAATGTCAGGATAGCGCGTCTTCTGGAACAGTGCTTCGAGAATATCCAGCTGAGATCGAGTGAAAGTGGTTCGCTCCCTCCTCTGCTTCCGACCGCCTTGGTTGCCTGCAAGAAGGGCAATTTCGTTATCCCACTATTGAGACTTTATTCTAACCTTATTATGGTGAGGGAATATCGCCTCTTTTAACAATTGCCAAACACAAAATATGAGTAATTTTTAAATAGATTGCAATTCAAGATTGCTTTCACTATTAACTTCTTTAGTACAGTATTACCTTTCATTTAAAGTATTCTTTTAATGCTGTTTTATCTTCAAATGTTTAAAAAGTTCTTTTTGTCATGATAGTAGTAATTAATTACAGCAATAATCAGTAATAAGTTCTATGTATTTACTACATTGGTAGTAAAAATGCAGAAAAGCATTTCGATGCGATTTGAATTGAAATAAATAAAAAACAATCATAAATTTTAATACTTATTGAAATTATCAGGAACATTCTGAATTATTTTATATTCTAAAAGTACTCATCTGTATAACATAATTCATCGAATATTTTTTAAGATTTGTTTCCCTAACTTGAATATTTTATTTTGTATTTTCAATTATTTGACAAAAATAATTGATTTTTTCAAAAAATTTAATACATAGCGAAATTTTTTGATCTTTGTCCTAAATGACAGCAAAAAGTTTTTTTTAAAGTAGAACATACTATTTTAGAGAAGGTTATGCTTTTAAAAAACATAAAAAAATTTTAAAACTGTATAATAAAAAATGCAATATTTTTATAAATTTTTAAAACGGCACTAAATAAATTGTAACTCAATTAATTCTAAAATGAAGGAGTTCTTTTGTATTGATGCTTTTTCTTTCAATACTACTTTATTAAGAAAACTTCTGGAATAAGTGCATTTACAATTTAAAATTATATTTTCAAATGTTGTTTTTATAATATTCGAATTGTTTTACAATCAATTTCTTATAATAATTGCAAAAGAATAAATTTAATTTTTATAAATTATTACTTCCAATTTTTATAAAATAAATGCAAATTGTCCGAATTTTCAAGACAATTTCGTAAAAAATATTGATAACTTTACTCTCTAAATTTGAATTATAAATTTAAATTAAGCATAAAAATAATAATATTCTTCATTTAAATAATAAAGAGCTAATTATATTTCTAATATATTATTTTTGAATTGTATATGACAACAGAAAATAAATTAATTAAAAGTATTTTCTTAAATACAAAAATTACACTCCCAATACATATTTTTGGAATTTTTTCTACATTTTGCTTGTTTATGCAGTATAAAAAATCGCACAATGTCAATTGTTGTTTATAAATTGGTTGTTATTAAAACAAAAATTTCTTCTTTTAAAACATAATTATTCCATAATTCCAAAATAAATAACTTATTAAGATTATAGTATGGAAAAACTTGTTTGTGGAAAGAGAAAAGACCAGCATTAATGAATATTTAACAAAGTAAAACTATGAAGAAGAGAAATGCAGCAAATAATTTTTCATTTTTTGGAGATACATATAGATTTTTAATAAAATTTCTTTTTAGATAAATCTTTATATTGGCTAGTTAATTACAACGCTGTTTTCTATTTGAAAAGATTTAAATAGTGGGTACCATTAAAATTACGATAATAAATGATTGCAGTGAAATGAAATTATGAGTATATCATTGTGAGAATTCATGGTTAAATCAATATAAAATTTTAAAGCTAATAATAATAGAGATTTGTAGAAAGAAATTTATTTTACTAAAAATATTTTGCAACCTAATATACATTTCAAAAGAAACTTCAGGTTAAAGAATACTTCCTAAAATTAAGCTTTTCTAATTTTACGTTTAAGGCCACTAATAAATAAAAAATAATCGGAAGGTTAACAATAAAAAAAAATATATATTAGTAGTTGGTAGAAAGAGATTAGCTACGAATAACCTTCCTTGGCTCAGAATAAGACTAAATGTTAAAAAAAAAGTCTATCTACGATTCCTTATTGTAATATTTTAAGTCCTGAATTAAAATTGATTTGAAAAGGGCCCTCGTAGACTTCCTTTGCATATTTTGTTCTTGCTTCGTTTTGCCATTATTTTTTCTGCTTACGGAGACTTTGAGGCCACGATTTCTGTTACTCTCGGTGAGCCTCTGAGGGGGAGAAGGATGACATTTCAGATGTCGACTTCGTCAAAATCAGCGTTGAAACTTTAGAGGAGGTTTTAGGAAGAATTCCAAGATGATTGGAAACAGACATCTAGAAAATGCATTCAGACAGTGATGGTGAATCTGTTATCTTTCCCTGCTGACAAATACAATATCGGGAAAATATTTGCAATGATTCAGGTGGAAGTGACCCAAAAAGTCATGATTTTTGGATAGTGTTTTAACTTGTTGACTGAATCTCTACTAAAATAAAACTCGACTTCTTATAATTGTGCGCGCAATCTGATATAGAAAGTACATATTTGTGTATTTCAGCTTCAATCTAAATCTCGTGAAATGACGTCAGTACACGGTGGCAGTAAACGGGAGAGGGTTGTTGCAGCGTTTTTGGCCACAGGTACGTGACAGGACGCGGGAGACCTTGTGATGGCATGGCTCGGGTGGCCGGAACTGAGAAGGCCCACAAAAGAGTCGTTTATTATCTGCTGAGCGCATCTAATGCCTTTCTTTTTACATTTGTTTGTACCTCTCGAATTTCCACGCTGCCTACTTGAAATGCGTTCTGCAGCGGCGAGCCTAATTACCTTTTGTGCCGATGTTTCCGCCAGACGATGATTTTTTGCGGAAATCTCTCGGCAGCCCCGCCCCCTCTTTCCAAACTTCCACCCCTGGGTGCGTCGTCAGAGGAATCGTCACGTTCCCTTATGCTCCCACAGGAGTTAAATGAACTCGTTTGAAAGAGTCACGTCTTCGAATTCCATAAAACTCTGCTTATTGTTCCGCAGCAGGGACACCCATTCTGCATGAAGGGGTCTCCTCCCTCGCCGCCTGAAAACAAACCTTTTCCTCAAGTGCATCCTTGGTGTGAAATCTGAATTCGAAGGCTGAAGAATTGCCAAGAGCCGATCGCCGAAATCCTTCTTGCTTTGTTCATGTGCTTGAATCTGAGAATATCATCGAAGAGCAGAATTTCTTCTGGTCTGAACGAAATATTTTATGAACATGCCATCAAAATTGGCATTCGTGGAGATTTATTGAGAGAAAGGTGGATAAAATAATATCAATTTTCAAATTATAAGAATGCATTCGAAATTAATAATAAATTAGTAGTTAATTATAAGAAAACGTGAATAATTGCAAAATCGAAAGTGAATGCTATAACAGCTTTTTTGTAAAAGAATAATTTTTGATAACTTTTATTTTTTAAAACATGTGTAAAAGTATTCTAATATGACAAATTTAAAAAGCGCTATTTTAAATTATATTTGATATGGTAAAGTAACATTATTATATTCATCAAATGTTCTTACACATGTATTGCCACCAGCTAGTAACTAAATAGTCAGCTTTATGGTTTTCACTTCAATGGCTAGTGTGTTCATGTATCATTTCAGGTTAAAAGCTTATTAAGGTTTAGAATCCTTTGAAATTCAGGCCCAATTATCCTACAAGGGGAAAAAATCCCTACAACCCGAAAATTTTTTACGAAATCGACAAATAATGAAATTTGAACATACTGAAGTTAAATTTAGAGGTCTGGATTAAATGTAGAATACTTTGAAATTACGACTCATTTATTAAAATGATACACTGAATTCTTCTCTGATTAATTATTTTGGTAAACTTTCAGGAGGACCATTACAATGAAAGAGCTGTAGGGTAGAATAAAAAAATTATGGGCTGTTCTCAAACATAAGTTGAACATGAAGGGTTCATAAGTTCATGAAATGTTTTTGTTCATTTCAAGAACACTCAGCAGATAAAAATTGTTATTCGCTTCTTGAGAGATAAAGCGAAGAATACTTTATAAGATTGAAGGGAAACATTTCAATAATCAAACTACTATAAAACTTAAATAAAGGGAATTTTCATTGAATATAAGGATAAGTATGGCATCTCCGAAGAAAATGTACGAATTTTTAAATGCGCATAAGGGATAAAAGAAATATACAAAATTTTATTGATTCAACTATTTTCGAATATCGAATGTTTTCTTAACTGTTCAAGAATATATTTGGAAAGACGGAGAGTTATCCTTGCCCATGTGTCTTGAATGATGGATGTATAAAAATTGATCAATTGATTTTTTGATTTCTAAAAGAACAAAAATTTATGATTCCTTTCTTGTTGTAAAATTAAAAAAGATGAAAAATATTACAAAAAATTATTGGAAAAAAAAATGAATGAATGAAGGAATATATTGGCGAGATTATTTTGGAGAGTCCTTAATTGGAGGTCAATTATATATTTTTAGAAATTCATCATTATTATAGGAGTGTTTTGCCTCGAAATTTTTTTTGTCTATTATTAACTCTAATTTTACGGATATTGAATACCTATCTCAAAGAACACGTGCTCATTTGACACACCAGAAAATATATATATTAAAAAAGTCAAAGAAAAAGCCAAAAGAAAGCAATTTAAATAAACATTACAAGTAAAAAAATATAGGTATGAAATGTTTATTAATAGGAAGTTTTTTTTTATTCAATATAATTTTTCAGTGCAATACTTCCGTGTTCAAAACTCGGTTGCTTAGTGGTAGCGTTCACGCTCCCAAGGCACAGGAGGTTTTGTCCTCAGGCTGTTCAAGGTCGACTCAGCCTTTCATCTCTTCAATGGGTCGATAAAATGAGTAGCAAGCATGCTTAGGAACAAAACATTGGGGATTTTCACGTTAGGCTGACCTCCTAATCGGGACATATGCTTCGCACTCCAGGCCCCCTCAGTCAAGAGAACAGTGATGGGCACTGTAGGCCTTGGCCCACAAGGGCTGTCCTGCCACAGAGTTCAGTTTAGTTTTACTTTCGTATCCTACATTCATTCCACGCATCTTTCTACACAAATACTCAATTTTTGACAGCATTTGACATTCTGCATTTCGTTCTTTCTTCTGTTGCTGAATCAAGTTTTTTTTCCATTGAGATAAGAGTACTAACTATCTCGTAGCCATCTATATTATTGAGGTTTTTGCAAAAATATAATATACGTTTTTAAGACCGTGCCAAAGGGACTCATATCCGTAGAGAGAAAGGTATAGAACTTTTGAAGAGAAAATAGATTCCATTCAATATTTATCTTGTTCAACGGATAAAAGTCAGTACAAGAGATAGTATAAAAATACGAATAGATTTTCTTTTTTCAAAAAAATTAAATGACTCGTCCCACAAACGTAGTGTTAAAAATAGTGCTAAGGTTTCCATAAACATTTGAAAATAGCTGATAAAATTTGACACCATTTTGAAAAAAAATTTTTTGTGAGAAAATTCTTGAATTCTAATCGCAAGAATATTTAACACCGTATGATAGACAGACAAACAGCTGAAAATTGTTGCAATGATTTTTAGTATCCACTGAGTGTTATTGCCTTCCGTGACATTTCATAAATAGTGGGTGGTTGCCAAAATGTAAGCATGCAGAGCAGATATGCAACACCCTATGCTTTTGGATCAATCCAATTCGAAGAACTCAAAAACGTACCACTAGAATACGGTAACTGTGATAAAAAGACAGAGAGCATCACAGTATATTTTTCAGTATTCCAGAGCTTCTATTTGTACAAATTTAATATTGAAACCAGTCGGGCAATATTTTGTGACGAGATAAAAGTCGTTTTCTTGTTTTCTCATACCATAGAATATTTTCCAAAAGTTATATATTATGACTCCAAGATTGACTTGGAAATATTCAACATACAGATATTACTGAATTAAAAAAAATTTTTTAATGAAAAAGTTAGTTAAAATGTCAATGCTATCGAGCAGTGGTGACCAGTTCCGTGCAAGCCCATTAAGAAGAAGAAGAATTAAAATATCAACACGTGATCAACGATTACAAAAAATTAAGGGAAATAATTAGTTCGTATGGCAAAGGTATTCCTTCACACGCGACAACATTTGGCAAACACTCTCTAATAAGTTAATAATATTCTAAACTTAAAGGGTTGCATTTAATTTTGTAAAAGTTATTTTTTTCAAGTATTACATGAATTAAACTCAATAAAAAAATAAATAATTTTTCGCTTCAACATATTTTAGGCAAACTTGGAATTTGACACAAGAGTTAAAGTGTCATTATGTCATTAAAGAAACTAAAATTTGTGTTTTATTTCAGTGATTCAGGAAATAAATTATATATATATATATATATATATATATATATATATATATATATTTGTCAAATTATATTTGTTTCTATTTATTTCTTTATTTCTATGATCATGGAAGAGATTAAATTGCGATTATATATCACATATAATTTTTTTTGTCATGATTTAAATTATTTTAGCCAAGTAGATTAATCTTTTTTGATTAAATATCAGAGGAAACTTTTGCACATTTTTGGACCCTTCCAAAAGGTTTTGCTTCACTAAGCTTGTTTGAGAAGAGTTTGAATATTAAACATGCTTCATAACATTTTTCTAAGTCCAATAAGCGATGCTCGAGCTGAAAACTTTACGTTATTGAACTATTCCACAATATTATTAAACAGTTTGCAATATTAACTTCTGCACGTGAGATTGGGTACATTTGATAGGATGTATATTCAATTGGAGGATGCTTTGTAATTGTTTGTGTTTGTTGAATGCAAAAATAAAAAGAAAAAAGAGTAATGTTGCAAATATTGATGTTGTGGGGGCATACGTAAATGTACCTCGATCAACGGAATCTAATGTCAATGACTCTGTGAATGTAACAATTAAAAGTGATTGTAAAGAAATAAAACAACGGTTTTTAGAAAGAAAAATATTAACTATTTTATCCCTACATAATACTTGTACAAGCAGTAATAAAATAAATAAATATCGATAATATAGTTACAATAATTTGTCTATTATTCTAAACTAAACTAAACCCTGTGACACCACAGCCCATGTAGGCCAAGGCCTATAGCGTCCATCTATTTTCTTGACCGAGAGTCCCTGGGGTGCGAAGCATATGTCCTAATTAGGTAATCAGCCTAACGTGAACCCCTGGTGTTTTGTTTCCAAGCATATTGAGTATTTAGTTTATCGAAGGGATAAAAGACTGAGTAAACCTTGCACAGCCCAAGGATCGAACCGCGATCCCGTGAGATCGTGAGGCGCTACCACTAAGCCACTGTCTTTAATTGTATACTATTATTCTAGTCTATTATTAAGATAACATCTAAGAACCTATAGAAAGATAACTTTTTTCTTGAAACAGGTTTCACTTAAATAATTATAAAATAAATAATAAAAGATGTTTACATCTTTTTTGTTGACTAACAAAGTTACAAAAAATGCAGTTGGAGCTATTTTTGTGTGTTTTCAGGACTAAGAAAGAAAAGACAATATCATCTTTACCATCAGAGACAAGCCTCACATGGAGTGTTACGAAGTTGATAGAGAAATTTAGAGAAATGACTTAATAATACTTTTTTTTTAAATACCCAATTGAGAAACTTTGCAAAGAAAACATAATTGTGAATTTTATCTGTTATCAGGACTTAAAAGGAAGGAATGCGCGTATCTACAAATTATAAAACTCGTCAATGGAGAAATCATCAGGTACACACTACCAATGAATTAATATTGCTGCCCAGACACTTGATGAATCCACTCACTCTCAGTGAAGAAGAAACATTTCACCATCTCTAAAATCACAGAAAGTGCCGTAATATCCAATTTCATGAGTCCAATTAATATTAGTATTATACATAACTGTGCTCTAATACAAAGCTAATCTTTATTTGCTGGATCGCTTAGCAATATTGACAAATATTTGAGCTTTAAGGATCACCGATAGTGACCCGATATCATGACAGCAGCTGGTGAGCTCTTATTTATTTCTTCTTGTATCGTGTATTGGCTGACCGCTCCCACTTGTTCGCCCAAATCATTATTGCGCAGGCTTCGTTCTTTTTTTTTCAGTTTTCAAAAAAGCTTTTTTTTTTTTTTTTTTTTTTTAACTATCTTGTTGCGGCAGCTTTGAGGCCCAATTACAAACACGTCGCGGCCTCCCCCTCCCCCCAATCCACAGGCCACGAGGGAAAACTCTCTAATTGCCTTGTTGCTTGCGATAGGTTTCGCAGTTACATCTCAATCATTTTTGCTTTTTCGGTGATAGAGAAATAAAACAAAGAACAAAAAAAAGTGAAACGCAAAATAAGAAGAACAAAAAGAAAGAAAAATTTCCACCTTTATAAGAAGGGTTTCCGCATTGATTCCCTCGCCAAGTCGAACTAATTGGGAATTCCGCGGCTATCGAAGGCTGCTCCCTCAGAAAGTGAGAGGTGAAGAGATTAAACAGAAGACGAACTATTTATTCCTTTAAAAATAATTCTGGAGCATTTTTATACATTCTAGCAAGTTAAAGATGAAAGGATTTAACAGGCAATGAAATATTATTTTCTCTCTAATTGTAAATCTAGAGCACTCTTATGTATTCTACAAAGGAGTGACTAACAGAAAACGAACTATTTATTATTTTAAATGCAATTATAAGATATTTTTATGTATTCCAGATAGATGAGAAGAGGTTTGGCGGAAAACGAATCATTCATATCTTTAAATGTGATTCTACAATATTTTTATGAAAATTCTATGCAAATATAAATTTGGGAGATATTAACACATTATTCAGTTAAAACAAAGTACAACAAAGAGAAAATAATTTTGATATTGTTATTTTCAAAAATATTCATTATTCTCAAATATAATAAATAAAAATGCTTATTTTTGCGGTGAGATTGGAAAGTTAGAGAACAATGTCGATTCAACTGTATTCAGCAACAATGTGACTCCTTTTTATAAGAAGAAAAAATAGTATTTCATTTGAATATATTATATTAAATTTATAAACACAACATATTTTTTATAAAAATGACTTTATGACTGCAATTAACGTAATTTTATATTTAGTTGCTTGTGCAGTAAATGTAACAGTAATTCGATGAATAAGATCTACTTTTACTTTACCTAAGAGTATTGTTGAGTAGAACTACAATCTACAGTATTTTGTCAGTCTTACTTAAAGTAACGTAGGATGTCTTCATTATTATGCACACATACTGTAAGTACATTTATTTTTAGATTTTCATACGCGCCGCTCAGCAGACTGATGAAATCAGAAAGTGAGTTTTGCTAGAGTATGTGAATGGCCAAGGCTATAGCAGTTCAGTTAAGAGCAAAAGTAAGTTAAGAACAAACTTAAAAACTTGTTAAGACATTAATAACATAAATGTAAACGTATGTTAATTTAAAGAACTTTTTCTAACTATTTAAATCAATATATACTCTGCATATTTAGCTGAGTAAAATTTAAAACCCTACATTAACAATAATTGAGTAGAAAAAAATACGGTTTTGAATTTAAAAATGCTTATTAAAACGTGTGAAACACTAGTATAAAGACGTAATAATCAAGTCACGTGTTGCTAAAGCGATTCCTCGCCAAATGAAGCGAACGCATGCATATGGCTATGAAAAAAAAAAAAAAAAAAAAAAAAAAAAAACAAGGCTGTTAAAAAAATCGCGGTGGGATTTATTTATTCGAATTTTTGTACCAAGGGTTTGCCGCAGCGCCAAATTTATGTTCCGCTCACCTTCTTCAAAAGCCTCACGCACTGCCTATTGGCTAACTGCTGGTCTTCACGCACTTGGAAAAGAAATAAAATACGAGGGAGACAAGTTCTGAAGGAAGAAAGCAAACGATAAGTAACGGCGTAAAAATGATGTAACGAATTAAAAAGTAGAAGCAGATGAACAACACAAAAAAAGAAAAGCTCTTTTACATAACTATTTTTTATCCTTCGTTTGACATTCTTTAGAGAAAAAGAGATCTCTTTCGATAATTATTAGCACAGCGAACAATCGACATTAACTTTATTTTTAAAGAAAACGATTTTAAACAACGCTTTTTGATTTTCAAGGGATCGAATAAAAAAAAAATAAATAAAATAAATTCTGCAATTCGAATGGATGTGCATACTTTTTATTTATTATTATTATTTAATTCCTTTGACAATCAAGGATAAGATCAAGATATCTTGATTTTATATCAAACAGAAAATATAGGTAAAATCTGTTTTTATGTGTATTATTTATTTAAGTGATATTATTTTCTGTTTTTATGTGTATTATTTATTTAAGTGATATTATTTTCTGTTTTTATGTGTATTATTTATTTAAGTGATATTATTTTCTGTTCTTATAAAAATAGAAAATATAGATAATCGAGATCGCAATGTTATATAGAAGCTATTTTTAGCATGACTGCTGTCTACAGCAAACGATTTTATGCATGCATGTGCATAAATATATTTAAAAAAAATTATACTTTTTGAGGATACATATTTAATGCTTGATATTAAAATTGTTCTTGATATAAATTGCTCTTTGTTAAAATTGATATTAAAATATAAATAAAGGTAATTGTTTTCTAGAAGTTTTAGTTTATATACCCATAATTAGTGCAAAATTTAAATTTAATATAACTTCAATACATATTTCACCTTTACATCACAACAAATGAAAGAGTTTCATATTAGATTATTTTTCTTGATTTTAAAGAATATCTGGGAAAAAATGGAATCAAATAGCAATATGAAAAATAGAAAGAAGATGATAAATAACAGGTATTAATTGAGAATTAATAGAATTCATAAGTACGAAAGAAATAAAACAAAGAATACAAAATAGATAACATAATTGGGTTATCAGAAAAGAAAGAGACAGAAATCAGGAGTATGTAAACTCAGATTATTTACTTTTTATGAATATAAATGATCTTCTTCATAGACAATATAAGAAACACACAAATAAGGGATTATTTAAAAAATCTACAATAATTCCCACACATGATTAGTTAAATTAATTTATCTATACCATTCGACTTTGACTGAAAATACCTGATTAATTTTTCTGGGATTTTTTTTAATAAATAAAAAAATTGACAAGTGAAAGCATAACAGCGTGAAAAAATATCCACGAGACGAGGAGGAAAAAAAAAGAAGCCACTGGAGGAATAAACGAACCATCTAATGTTTTATGGTTTAAAATTTCAAAAGAAAGAAGAAAATGTGATTCCATGCTTCACGGTACACTAGTTTTTCTTACCACGAAAATTACGACGCAGACAAAGTATCTATTTTCTTAATTTCTGACATTTTTTATTTTTATTCAATCATGGAACTATTTCACTTTAAAAATTCATATTTTAATACAAAATTGTCTTGCTTTCACATAAAAATGCAAAAAAAAAATTGCTTTGTTATTTTTTGTTGGTCAAAATTGTAGAAGCAAGCAAATAACTTTATTTCCTTATAGAGAAGGTAAACTAGGTTTAACAAAATATTTCAATTAATTAGATATTTTTTTTTAAATATTTTTCTCTTTTTTACAATTTGTCTAAGAGTACCTCTTGATTCGAAGATGAACAATCATGAAGTTTATATTTGACGAATGACTTAAGACAGCCAACCACCTTGTAATTTTAAACCATGGTAAGAGGATAATATCAACACCTGAGTTAAAACTTTCTGCCCCATTAGCAGGAATATATTGCTCATTATGGAAATTTAAACTTGTGATAAGTGAAATGGGTCGTCTTTTCAGTGAAATGAGGTCCTCACGATCACAAGAATAAGGATTTCTCATATCATCAGGTTACCACGGGCATATCAGCTGGAATATTTTAGAAATCAACATAAAACACCCCAACACATTTTTTGCTCATATTTTTTTAAAAATTTAAGTTTGTATTTAAGATACATCAAATCATCTTTTCTTAGGATTGAATTACATCTGGGAAAGTCCTTCACATAAGAATTTCCCTTTAAAAAGTTAAGCACAAGTTCTATCTCTGCTTTGGGTTCCTGTGATTCTTGAGTCATGTTAAGAATGTGAATACTGTAAAATTTATTTTAAATCAGCACGAATTACAGCGACATATTTCTGTTACTTCGGCGAAAGCATTTATTTTCATTAAGATTGAATCGTTTCCCAATAAGTTAATAGTAAAATTGTCACCGTTAAATTTGCTCTTACTACGATAGATCTAAATCAAAAATTTTACAACTTTAATTAATTCTATAGACTTAGTCAGGAATTGAAATGAAAGGAAAAGTGGGAAGACTGCTCATGTTAAAAAGAAACGTGCTACAGAAACACGAGCAACTTGAGGGCGCTCTGCTACGGGTGGGGCGAGGAAGATTGAGGAGAAAATCAACTGTTGAACCTCATCCTTTGCCAAAGAAATAAATGACAAAACACTTTCTCTTGTATTATCCTATGAAGTGAAGCTGTATTGTGATATAAGCACAGAGACACAGCCATGCGCCACGGAAAACCTGGCCGCACCTTAGGTTGTCAGGTTTCACGTACCTTAGGTCTCTTCCCAGTAATGCATCTGGTTGTGACAACTGCTACCAATTTTGAAGAACAGAATTACAGCATTGCATTTCAACAGAGTTCTAACGTTAGAAATTTCAAAGTTAAGAGAAATAAAATACCCCAAAGCATTCATAGAATTTCTCCATTATTAAGTAAACTTTGTTATTCCATTACGAAGTAAACTTTGTTATAAAAATCCAATTAAATACAGGTGAAACAGGAGACAATCAGGCTATAACGTATATATGCAGGCAATAAAATGATGTATTATATAGAAGAGTATGAAAAGAGAGCAAGAAAATATGGCAGGTTTACATTGTATACATAACTCATGTTAACTGCATTATGTAACATAGCCTTTCTTCATAATACCAAAAATCTTCATTGCTTATAGACAGATTACTAAATTTACAATTTATACGTAGACAATTAAATTCAGATCTATAAAATGAATGGTATAAAATTAAACATTTAATATTTGCGGGAGATGATAAACTGTAGTCGAATATTTAAAGTATTACAGATTGCATTGGACTGACCCAGTTAACATTTTGCAGTAGTTAAATCTGCGGAACTACAGTTATCAGTGTTATGAAAGCTGTTAGACAAAAGAGCATAGTGCAAGTTGCCTTGTAATAAAAGTGGTCTAGTTGTGCTGCGCGTCTTCCTTAAGACTGGGAGGAGATGGTCTCTGTACCTGCCTGATCCAGCTAAATATCTTGGTGTTTACTGATGATGATTAGGGCACAGAAAATAGGTTGTGTGGCAAGAGGGTGCCAGCACAGTTGTCAACTTCATCACTTGACTTTATTTTAAAATGACTAGGCGATTAGCTATATTGACCGGCATTTTAGTCGACAGATAGCTAGATATAGGTAGCCGAAATTTATAGCAAATAAACAAACTATACGTAGTGTGTGTGTATATATGTATATATACAGTTGAAAAAATTTTGTAGTTGACTAAGACAGACCTCCCAGAAGAAGAAGATCTTCGAATAATTATTCTATTTTCGAATTACAGTACTATGCAATTCTTTAGAACTTCTATAAAAGTACCTTAGAAGAAAAAATTGAGCGATCTTTAATTCCTTCCAGAATCTGCGCCGTAATAGGTTCGCAAAGAGAAATGCGCTTCTTCCTGCGCGGGACAGGCACCGGAGCCTTCATTATTCGGCGGCTGAGCCCTTGTCACAGCGAGCGGGAGCCGTAGGTGACAAATTGAACATCGGGTACGTGAGGCGGCTGCTAAACAGAGAGGAGGTTCCGAGAGATGTGGCCTTTTCTCTAATCGAAGGGGTCGAGCACCTGTCCCGGAGGGTCAACTAGGTTGTTTGAGGCGATCTTTTGTCTATCCTAATTGTATCCCATTGCTCTTATTAATAGTAGGAGGGGAGGATCCTCTAGCGGGATAGGAGATTATTTTGAGATAACTGTTCTTATAATTGCATCTGATGTGGACTTGAAGGATCTTCCCAAACATTGAAAGTGAGGAGTAAGAAGAAAGTTTTATTCGCTGGCTTCGTACTCACTGCAATGATTGCAGAGCCAGTTAGATAAGACTCATTTCAAAATAAAAATCGTGAACATCTTTTCATTCGGTTCCCAGAAAACTGAAAACTCAGAATGAAATTACTGTTTATTGAAAAGGGATGATGTCGACAAAGAAAAGTAGAATTTTAATCATTTTACATTCTTGAGAGTTATGTACAAATGCTTTCTTGAATCAACTGCAAGTGAAGAGCTAAAAACTAAGAGCTTGAATTCATGCATATAACGACATGCAAATTAAGTTCGTTAAATATTCCAAACTAATTTATGATAATTATAATAATAAACTGTGAAACGTTATTGCTTAAAATAATTGTGGAAATGCTTATCAATAATGTAAAATAATGTCTTCATTTTGGAGAATTCATTAAATTGAATATCAAATGTGTGGCTTAGAAGCAATCTAATTATATGGAGATCACTTTTCTCCCAGTGAAACCCAGAACTAGAAACAGCTCTCCGACCGTGTGTTCAACAGTTTGTAGGCTCTTATTTTTTATATTTCATTCATATTCTCGTATATCTATTTCGGTTCGTAGCAGTTCGAATTAAAATCTAAATAGCAGGTTCCGGTCTCATCAGCTATCATGTGCAAAAAAGTGGCCATTAGAATGTCAACTAAATAATAAAAGAAAAAATATATGCATTGAATATCACCGAATAAATTGTGACCAATGAGTTTTGTCTGTGGAAATTTTCCAAAGTTACAACGAAGTTTATAATTCCAATTTAAAGACAGATTTTCAGCTTAGAAATGGGATGGTAAACAAAAATCTCAAAACAGTATTTCATCTAATAAAACTACTCTTATTGGACAAGAACTTATATTTCTTTGTTATGCACACCAACAATATTTTTCCAAAGTATTTTATAAATAAATACAAAACTATTCATGCTGGGAACAAAATCTTGTGTGACTGCCATGTTTCATTCTCCTGAGCAATACTTCTTAATAGCATTTAATTAAAAAATAAATAAGTAAATAAATAAAAATACACCAGTTGCATATTATTCTACAATTGTTATTTTTTCTTCTACTGTACCGAAATAACAGCAGTCCTCCACATTATTTCCTTTAAGAAAATATTTGTTGGAAGCCCTTTGTTAAACAACAATACATGCAAACAAACGGAACGAATTTCAAATAAAAAGTAATAACCTCTCATAAATGCATCAATTTTATAAAACAGCCTTCGACTGAAGTTCCCTGTGAACTCTATTCAACTGTTTTTGTCAAGTATAGTCTCTCACCAATCTCTCAGAAGCGGATTATACAGAATGGATTGAAGCTTAACTCAAAACCATATAAAATACAAATTTTTAAAAAAGTCACAAGCGAAGAATTCCATCAGAATGAACGGAGACAGCGTGACTCTTGCAATTTGTAACTAAAACCGAGTGTAAAATGAAAACGTCAGGCACGCAAAATTTCTATCCTAACACTTTCCGTTTAAGTGATAGTACTATCCAAAGTCTAGAATTCCCGCAAATCCACCAGACCATCCCATTAGAGCACGCGATACCCGATTGTTGAAAGAAATGAACTCGCCTTCAATATCCTTCAACCTATAAACATAGAACAAGGCAAAGTTTCATTATGTTAATTTTTTTAAGAAATTGAGAGAGATTGACCTAAGGAAATCACGTCGTTTTGTTGAAAGATTAATGTTTGCGTTTATTTATTCAAATGCCTATATTTATTTGCCACAGGGTGACTTGTTCATTTAATGTTTTATTAGTATTATTTATTCGCAAATGATATTTTATTTTCAAACGGTATTGATCGTTATCAACCATCGTAATTTCATTTGTACAAAATATAGACATACGTAAGGAAGAACCTGATCTGAATCTGAGGTGATCAGGCACTGTTTCACCACACATCTGCTTATAACGGAACTACCACTAATTTTGAAAAAACGGAATGGCAATATAATATTTAAATAGGACTCTGTCAACAGAACTAAGTTAATTTCAAAGAAATCTCATCAGAAGTAAAATAAAATAACAATAAGAAAAATCCTTCACAGATGTTCCAACATTATAAAAAATGACATCGGATACGTATAGCATTGAAAATTCTCACAATTGGGCAAAATTTAAACAATCTTGATTACGAAACTCCTATTATATGCAAGTTACACAGATTAAAAATTATAAATTGATGTGCTCTATATGTGAGAACGAGTAAACATATTCAATCGATTAACGATATGTGAAACGCATTCTAACCAAAACGAGGAGACCTTCAAAAAATAACTATAGAAATATCTTGGTGTATTAGATTATATATTTTTGTGCTGTAAAAATATATATCGTCTTTGATTTTTCAAACATTAACTTTATTTTATATAGTTACAAATCAAAATGTATTTGCAGTAAAAACATCGTTTTTCTAAAGCATCAGATGATGTAATTAATATTGTATTTGCTGTAAAATATCGTTTGCAGTAAAAATATCATTTGATGTTCATTCTAAAACATCAAACAAGATATTCTTATAGCAAATATTTATCTGTAAGTGTATATATATATATATGCTGAGTTGTAATTACACAAAATGAAAACACTTATTGAGTTTTGCCTTCAGCCACTGTGACGGGTCGAGGCATAGGAGATATTTCTGGATATTCATTTAAATTAGAAGAACACCGTAGCTTCATTTAACATGGCTTCAAACGCTAATCGAGTGCAAAGTCAAGAAAAGAGGTTCATTGCTTTCAGGAGTACCCGTAGTATGGCACTGACACGCTGCGGTGAGTTTCGAGCATTTCCTGGTTGACAACGACGACAAAATTTTTTTGTTCTTTTTTACTGACTCTGTTTTTCTTGCGCGTTTTATTTTTAAAGCGGAAAATAAAAAAGAACAAGAACTGGGATGTTAAGAGGGGAGTCACGTCCCTTCTGCGGGTAATAATCATCTGGTTCGATTCCTTGCCGTTTCTTGTGACTGATCATTCGTTCGACTTTTAGTGCCAGGGAGAGCTCAGAGTTTAGCTGCGGGGCCCTCACGCGTCAAGAGCGGGTGGAATTCAGTCGCTGGGAAA
>CM057812.1:8643033-8703033 GCA_030067965.1 Latrodectus elegans
CACAAAAGGAGGTGTCTTTAAATTTTCGGTGTCTGTGGCCAACATCGAAAATCAAATTATGGCACTTAAACAATTCACCTTGAGGCAAAAGGCTGTCCTCGACTCTTAAAAACGTCGACAATCATGGGTCGGATTTAGTGCTTTTCTGCTTTTTCAATTACATGTGAAAGGAAGGGCACGAAGCCAAGATTGGAGACGGAAAAACTGAACAATTACCATGCGTTAGCCTCATGCCCTGCTAACATTTCTAATGGAAAATATAATTTGTCTTCAAACTGGCAAAAACCTTTTAAATAGTACAGATGTCAAAAAAAATCTTTGAAAGATAGCAATGAAAATAAAACGATAAAAAGGAGATTCAGTCATAATTAAATCTCAGGGTTATATTAAAATTATTGAAAGTTACA
Source organism: Latrodectus elegans (assembly GCA_030067965.1). Taxonomy (NCBI): domain Eukaryota; kingdom Metazoa; phylum Arthropoda; class Arachnida; order Araneae; family Theridiidae; genus Latrodectus; species Latrodectus elegans. The sequence continues at coordinate 8,643,441 of CM057812.1, forward strand.
CTGATTTAAAAATAAAGATGCTAACAACGTATAGTTTGTACAAAATCAAGTTAAAGTTACTTGATTTAATGAAATATCATTGGATTGTTCACCTAAAAAAATTTTTCATAATTCACGAAAAAAGAGAAATATTTTTCAATTGTAAGGGGAAGTATTCAGCTATAATAAATAAACTAAAATCCGTTATACTTTCTGCATTGTTTATAAAAACTTGAAGAAAGTATCCATGAATATTTTAAAATAAATCGAATGTTTTTTTTCCACAGTTTATAATTTTTGCGAAGCCTCGCTTTATAAATATTTTGTCTGAAATCCAAGTTTCAAAGTTGAATTAGAATAATGTTGCAATGTTTTATATTTATTTGATATGATACTTTAAGGAAACATATTTCACATTACCAGTACTCCTATTTCTATATTTTTACAACATACAGACCTTATTTTAGTATTTTTGAATTTGTGTAAGTTCATTATTTCATTAGTATTTGGATTGCAACCTTTTTACTTTACATACATCTCGATTAGAGTTCCACTGATAATTTTTATTAAGGAAGAGAGCCAGCACGACATTTATTCAAATTATAGATTTTGGGAAAAAAAAAAGTTGTGTAAAATTTAAAAAGCCAGGATCGTGATCAAAATTTAGAGTTAAAAGGAATCATTGAAATAAATCTATCTTATATGGTGGCACATGATTCATTTATCTTGTGTTCACTAGGGATCAACACGTATGCGCATGCGCTAAGTCTTGCGATCTCAACTAATCTCCAGCGGCCCAATTTATTCGGTCCTTGAACACGTTTTAATTGTTTTTATATTCATGTTTGTTAAGTCTTTAGACAAAATCTGTAAAATTTTCCTAATTTATTTTAAGATCTTGTTGAAAATATATTTCTATCATTTACTATGATTACTTCCTCAATGAAAAAATATGGAATACACTAGAGGAATCTTAAGTAAAACATAGCAATCATTTCTATGTATTTATCATTTCCGCCATTTTAAACTCTTCTTTCATTCACGCACTATGAGGATAAGATTTAAATATTTACCAAAATATAACTTTGAAACATAGCAATGAAATAAAACGATTGAAATCCTCTCACTTCTCAAAAATCATATGATGTATACATTCAACTGAGTTATTCTTACTCTGATATTAATATTTTTAATAAAATGGAGGCTCAAGGTGCATGTGTGATAACAGTGTCATTAACATCAAATGAAGGTAGTATAAGGTTAAATTATGACATCAAATCTTGAATCGATAATGCAGATGAAATAATATGAAATAATGCAGATAAAAGGAATAGAAATTTCGAAATTTGATGAACACTTTATTTAAAACGGATTCCTTTGACAAACAGTTGTCAAATACTGTTGCTTAAGACTCTTAATAATGACTGTTGTTTAGAAAGAAAAAAAAAAACTGAATTGACTTTCCATGGACGATCGCAAGGTCGATAGTTCCCAAAAGAAGGGAATTCTGCAAATTTCGACTGTATGTGCAATCACATAAAAACAATGCATTTTTAAGTTTCATCAACTGAAACCTAAAATGAAATCGTGACCCTGGCATTCAGGAAAGGATAGCATGTTTTAGATACAAAATATCTGTGTGCGTTGTTGGCTATTTATAAAGCATTGCTTTTATTGTGATGTCCTGAAAGGAGAAGTTACGGAGAGTAAACGCAGATAACTTGTGAATTACCTTCTTATAATTGTGGATATTATTGACTGATAGATTACTCTATTTATATTAAATCTCTATAATATAAAAAAAAACAAAAACAAATTAAATCAATCTCGTTCTACTTTTCTTGGTCTACTCCACTCATCTGAACTAACTGGCTGATTGATTTGCAACACGGCAATTACTGTATACAGACACGAGCTAATTTGATTGAGATACATGGTTTAAAAAGAATTCGGAATCACAACCAGCTTCCATGCCTGAAGTGAGACTCGAATCCTCAAATAGTGAATGGTAGATTAAATAGCCAACAATTCTTTAGTTTAGTTTCTCTTTGCTAATGACAATTATGACCGTTGAATATATATATAGATATATATAGGTTCTAATCTAGCTTCTGTGATTTGAAGAGTGGTGTGATAGCTCAGGTGTTAACTTCGTCATATGACTCTGACACAAAATTACTAGGCAACTGATGATACTGAATGAATTTGGTTTGTTAATCGAGCAAAGTGGTTCATTTATTTAATTTTTTTGCATAAGAGGAATGATTAGAACGGGACAAACATTTTAAAGTGGATTCCGTACCATTAAAAATATCAGTGCCCAAGGTGGAATTCAAACCAATGAATTGTTGAACTGAAGATAAAAGCGCTAACCATTTGGCTATTAACTCAGCTGATGTTAATGGAACTTAAAGCAATTATCAAATGATACGGTTAAGGACACACTACATTGTTACGATGTATTATTTTGAAAGAAGAGGACTGCTTTTATAAATTATCTTACACACACATATACACATATTGTTTTTATAAATCCTATCTACAGAAAAAACTATCTCAGTTCCTTTAAGAGCAAAACTCTCATTTCATTAACTTCTATAAGATGAAAATGTCGATCTCTTTTTAAAGAATATTGTTAGAAATAATAGGAAATACAATTGAAATAGATGGCATGGGATTGTTTTCATTTCTAAGAAGTTTCTAAATACAATTGCTCTCTATGTGAGCTTTCATCTCTCTATTTATTTCATTTAAAATCCTTTTAGAGATGACGAAATTGCTCTGGAGATATTCAAAATAAACATGAAAAAAAAATAAGAGACTAAAAATATTTTGATGATTTGTGAGAATGAGGTATCTGGAAAACTTAATTGATTTCCAGGAAAAGAGATAGTCTCAGAATCTTTTGTAGAAGTTTGTTTCTTAAGAGAAAATACACTGAAAAAACCCATATATTTAAAAAAAAAAAAAAAAAAAAAAAAAAAAAAGGTAAATTTAAACTACTCCCGAAAAAAAAAACTTTTTCAATATGAAATGTGTTGTTTTATATATTATATCATCATGTTTTTTATATTATTCTGTATGCAAACATTGCATCAGATACTGTTTGTACAGAGGATAACTTAAGACATGATTTCAGCATTAACAAGCAATTTTAATAGGTATTCATCTGTGAATAAAAAGAAAATACGAAAAACTTCTAAGCATCTACCCCCAATGAGCGCGATTCAACCATTCTCTCATACTTTTTAACACTGGACAAATTTTAATCATTTCAATCCAATCTTACCCTAAGACAAAACAAGCCCTTTTTGTCACTGCATAGCGGACAGTGTAATTAATTGCTGGAAGTTCTTACATAGTTTCCTTCCTGGAAGACATGCTGTAGAAATATCCCATTACATCTCATTAGTCCACATTACATCTCCCTCATTCAAAACCTTACACAATTTACTAGAGTAATTAAAAAAATGAATTCTAGTAAATAAAAATAATATTAAATATACTTTAAGATATTAAGTAAAAAATTAGGAAATATACATTTATTAAATTCATAGATATTTCTTTTGCTCACATATTTTTGAACATTTTTATTTATTTATTTACTATTTAAAAAGAAACATTAAATTATTTTTAAATAAAAAAGCTTGTGTCCTTGTGCATGTCTTGTTATTTTCAAAAATTAACTATAATGCATTAAAATCTTGTTTTTATTTATTTTTAATGTTTTTGATTGTAATTTTTCGTTTCAGAAATTTAAAATTTGAAATATAAGTTATAAGCCACTACAAATAATAACACTATATCTTTTGTTTTCTTGCATTTCATATTTTTACTTGCCTTTTCACATTTTTTTAAAATTTTATATCAATTTTTCAACTTTTTGTTTGTTTTTCAATTGTTTTAAGGCGCTGGGAATGCATTTATTTGTGTAGGATTTATACACTGGAATAGTTATCAAATAAATTTCCTCAGGGTCTTGAGGTATTTCCCCTTATCCCTTGATGAGAATGAGAAAAAAATTTTGTACTCTTTTTCCCAATATTTTTTTTTGTTATTGTTAAATTTAACTTTAACTTATTCCCCTTTTACTTTTGATTTTAACAATTTTCTTCGATTTCCTTATTTTAAATGATATTTTATGTATTCTCTAAATAACTAATTTTGATCTTATTAAAAACTTTTGCTTATTAAAATATTTTTGAGCTATGTACAAATAGATATAAAGAGATTTAGCAATAATACAAGTAAGCTAAAATTAAGTCTTTCAATCCTAATAGTGTAACGACATTTAATCATTTTTGTTATCAAATAATAATGTAGTTATCGGACTCAGCCAGCTGCTTGGCCCTGTAACCGTAATCGTCCTCGGGAAGGAAAAATCGTAAATCTGCTTAATACTGCAGTGAACTCCTTGTGTTGGAGAAGAGACACACGGTCCGTCAGTGACACCCATCGAACATTTTGTTTTTCCTAAGATTACGTCTCGAGAGGACTGAAAAACAATCTGCGCTGTGTGTTTTGCCACGCGACCTCTTCAGCGGATGAAGCAGCGAGTTACAAATCGGAACCCTACTCTAATCCTCTTTAATGTAGGCGCCCAGAATACAAAAGAGGGGAGTTCTGGCGCAAATCTTCCCAAAATGTTGGCGCCTCCGGCACATCCTATCGCTCCACTTGCTGATGCTGTTTGCACTGCCCCGCCCCCTCTGCGGTGGATAAAAAAAAATCGGTTCTCTTCGCGGTGCGCTGATCGCGCGCGTGTGCCATTTCAAGAATGCGCACTGCTAGAAATTCCGCAAGATCAAAACATCGATATTGTGAATTGAATACTCAATATTTTGATGATTTCTGTTACTTATCTATGGCAATCGTTTGATTACAATGTCTTTCAGAAGTATCTTTTGTCATAAGAATCCAGTCTTTCGTAAATACCCTGTACTTTTTTGACTTAACACGGAAAGGAAAGGATAGCATGCATCGTATTTCCTTCCAAATATATATCAATTGCTATCAACTTTTGTTATCAATTATATTCTTCCACATAGTTTCCATCAAAATAAATTTCATTTAGGATTTAATTTTAATATTTTTAAAATGCATTTTTACAGAAAAGTATTTTATACAAGTATTTTTTGCATTTTATCAGTTTATGAAAGACAGTTTCTCATAAGAGTTTAAAATATGTCACTAATTAATTTAGTTTCGATAATTCAGATTTGTCTTATGAAACAAAACTTTAATTCTCCTTCGTCTGTTTTCTTAAGACACAAGAAACTCGTCTATTTCAATTCTTGTTGTTTATGTCTATTCACACTATTCTGTCTTACTTTTTTTTTTTTTTTTTTAATTTTTATTGTCCGGCTGCAACTGGAATATTCTACCTATTTCAGAACTATCAGGGGCGGAAGTGATGGCAACTTAAACAGTGGGGCATACATAAGTTTGATATCGTCGCTCTCAATGTCGGTGAGTCTTCGTAATTTAGAAGCAGGAACCCAGAAGACCAGCAGATATCTTAAGAATATAAATCCCACTAATAAAACTATTCAGATAAAAATTACTGTTTCGACAGGTACATTGTCAAAGTGCCGTAGAAATCCGTTTTTTACAATCTATCATTATTATTTCCCGTATGTAAATATTTTGGGAAATCAGTGGGTTATTCTTCATTTATTAACAATCTGAGTTATAAGCAGTCTAACAGTACCGTACTATTTAAAGATATTTTGTGCGATAAAATACTTCAGATTGTTTTGTGATGTTCCATAAGCCTCCTAATAAGGAATTTTTTCTGACAATTTTTGATGTTTCCCAGATCCAGCATCTTCCAATCATCAGCCTAATTTTAGAGGTACTTCATCACCATTGAACTCTGTCTGTTCAGCTGGTGGCAACAAGAGCCCATCACTTGAATGGTAAGGTTGACACCACAGACCACATCGGCCTTACTTGATAGAATAATTCTGTTTACAGAGATAAATGGTTGCTCGACTTTCTAGTCAGTAATGAGCGAGAAGCCATTAGTACATTTCTCAGGAATGAAACTGCCGAGGGATAATTGGAAGTGCTTGAGTTGGTGCATGGGAATCGCCGATGCAACGACAAGGCAGTGTCGCAAGAGAAAGACACGTCGCAGGAAGCCAGTTCTTCTCCATGCTAAGCTGAGCATTCAGTCAAATATTTTTAGTAATGTAATAAAGCAATTATAATTTATGATCATAACCCTCTACGGTTGAGAGCTCGTTTCAGACACAAACTATACCTGGCCACCTTATCTCTCTCTCTCTCTCTCTCGAGAAAGGCGAGCACGTACACTTTAAGCGTTTACGGCACAAAACAAATGCACGATTAGAGCGAAATTTGAAGAAATCACTTAGAACGACAGGCGTTACACTCAGCAACCAAATAGTAAGAATTGTTTGTCTGTGAACGAATCCGTCAAAAATGCTCTATTTCGGTTCTAGAGCATCCTTTCGATTTAAGAAGCAGAACTTTCATGTTTTAAGATAAAAATGTGTTTTGTTCCAACAGGAATGAAATAAAAATATTGAGTAAAAATAATGTGAATTACTATTAGATCCCTTTCTTTTGCATACTTAAAATGAGTTAATAATTTACAAAGCAAATATTAATTTTTTGACACCATTCGATGGACTACTTAACTACCGAAGGCTGTTGTCAGATTATTTTAAAATTCATCACATATTATTGCCTTCTGGCAAGACTTTTCGTGAATTCACTTGTGTCACCAGGGAGAAAACCCGGAAACTGTCAACTATTCAATTTGACAAATGTAGAAACCGTTAATTCCACACTAAACTCTCGTTGTTCAACAATTACTCTGAAATCGAAACTTAAAACTCCAAAGAAAGTCTATGATGAAAGTAAAGTAATCCATTTTGATACAGTTGATTAGACAGTTTAATTATTAGGGACTGTTGTTAACTTCCGAACGGACATTTCATTGTTAGTGGATCGTAGTCACATGTGACAAAAGAAAAAATTCGGAACGATCCCAAACACCTACCCTTTGGGTATTTCAGAGAGAAAGCTTAAGTGAACAAAAAAATAGAATTGTTTTACTATTTTTTAAGGTAATTACTTATAATATTATTATTTATTTAATAAGGTAATTACTTTATTAAAATAATTATTTTACTTTATTAAAATAATTATTTTAATAAAGTAATTACCTTATTAAAATCATAATTTATTTTGTAAAAATAAAATATTACTATTTTTTTAATTGTAAAACATTAGCCTTTCATTTTCATTGTTTTCAAGGGGAAAAATGATATGAGAATCATTGTATTTTTTATTTTTGTAGAGAAATGTTTAAGGTTAGTTTTAGAGCAGATTTCTTAAAAAAGAGAACACACAGATTTAAATTAGAACAAGAATTTTTTGGTAAGACGAACACAATAAAATTATGATTATTTGTTAAAATTATGTCTTTAGTTAATAAGTTAGCGATACCGAAGTTAAAAGAATACTTTCACTGATAAAACTGTTAATAATATATAAAGAATAAATGAAATTGTAATACATTTTTGGATAATTTTATTTGCAAAAATGTATACAATTAAATATAAGCAACATGTTACTTCTTGTTACTATTCATTAAGAAAATATTATCTACATTTTCGCAGATTTGACGCAAATTAAATTAAGAAGCACATTAAGATAATAAAATCCGAAATTTCAAAAGAATGTTTGCTTGTTTCTAGATATAATTTCTGAAAAAAATATTCAGATAAAGGATATAATAAATATTAATTATTAAAATATTAATTATTAAAATATTAATATAAATAATAATATAAATATTAATTTCCAATACCTTATATAACTTATTGCTGACATCTTACTGTACTTTTTATTTAGAAATTTCAATTGATGCATTCTCAAACAGAAAAATAAAAACTTTATAAACGAGTTTCTGTGGACTCGTAGTTAATTTCCTTCATAATATATTCACAGTGAAATAAAGAAATTATCTAAATAACAATTACTGGAATTTTATTTATAAAGATTAAACTCTCGTTTTTTAGTACATTTTATAACATTAAAAACAATAATAATTTACTAACTATTCTAATATACTTATTAGTATTATTCCTGCTTTTATACGAAGAATGTAGTAACTTAGAATATTTTACAAATAATTTCTTTAAAACAAAAATCTCAATTAATTCTATTAGTATCATTTTTTTTAAAAAAATACTATTAAAAATTATCATACTTAAAAAAATTCTTAAGTTTCCCATATTTTTAAAGAAAAATAGAAGTTAAAACTATCAAAACCCAGACGCAAAGATCCCAACTAATTTTGGGGACAATTACATCTGCTCCACAGGAAAATTTGCATAGTATTTTTTAAAAAAAGATTGCATTAGGAAAAAAAATGTTTTATAGATAAAGGTAATTTGTCATTTTTCACTCTTCAGCGAAGGAGAAACAGAAAACATATTTAAATTTAGTGGGAAGGTTAAACACGATTACACATGTTAGCGTTGATTGCACAGTATTCGGGAAAATAACGTTTAATCCAGCTTTAATCCTTTAAGAGCAAAATGGCTCGACCAGCCTCAAGCTGTTCCTTGATCTTTCCTTGCAAACATTCCTACGTTTATGTAGCAGGAATGATAAGTTCATGCAATTCTAGAGTTTATATTACACACAATATTTTTACTAGTCCTAAGCATTATTTCACTTTCCCCATCTTATTGCTAAATATATATATATATATATATATATATATATATATATATATATATATATATATATATATATATATATATATATATATATATATATATATATATATATATATATATATATATATATACAACTAATTGTTGAAAAGCATTTTATATGTAATACTTCCATTGATGTAACTGAAGAGCACGCCGAGTTAGAAAGATTAAGGTTTTAAAATTCAATTCAATTAATTCTTATGAGTTTCCACAGTAAGCATGGACGTTGTGGTGGTTTGGAATCTACTTTAAAAAGTAAATCCTGGTCCAACAAATCAAAATGTGTAAAAAGTGAATGTAGAGAATGTAGAGAGATAAACAAACCATATCAGCCGAGTGCCTCCTAAGAATACTCAATCAAAAGGTTAAAAAGTATTATTAATCTTTATTAAGATCCGCTAAATCACATAATTGACGAGTGGTATAAATCACCATTAAGTGGCACGTGTGATTAGTGTATTAAATCGCTATTAAATATCATCTTTAGTGAATAAACTGAAGTAAAATGAATGATATATATATATATATATATATATATATATATATATATATATATATATATATATATATATATATATATATATATATATGATCAAGAAGAAAAAAGCTTTATTCAATAAAAAAAATGGGCAACCTATTTCTCAAGTTAAAAATGTTTCTTAAGTTAAAAATGTAAAAAGTAATTCATTGCTGAATTACTTTTTACATTTTTAACTATTCATATTTGTCTGAATGTGCGACTATAATTTGCAATATTTAGATAAAAAAAAATAATATGACCATGGTTAAAATTTTGTAAATAGGGCCTTATAACTTCGTTATACTTGGGCATAGATTTTTTTTTCCTTGACGGACTTACAAGCATCACTTCCGTATACAATCGTACAAACTGATCGATTAGTCACTTCTGAATAAACTATCTTTGGGACCATGGTAAATCATTCCATTTCGGATCTGCAGTTGTGAATTATAGCTTGGACATAATTGCCTCTAAAGTACAGGCCTGGAGATCAGCGTGTTCAGGAGGAACACAATCAACAAGTGGGCTGGGAGCTATTTTGTTCTCTGATGGAGAACGTGCGTGTGGACTCCTCTCGTGTCCCATTGGATGCAAATGGCAGAGTGGGCATTCTCACAGCTTCACACGAAACAGACTGGTGCAAGTCAGTGAGGGCGGCCGTTCTGAAAAAAATAATCATTCTGTTTCACGGTTCTTTTCACGTAAATGGTAGATTGACGTATCATGTCGCTTCTTTTTAGCAGCTGGTATTTTTTGAAGAAAAGCTATACGACATAAATGGGAAGTAACCCCTTCTTTCATTACTGTCTTATTACTTTAATATAGTTCAGGGAAACCTATTCCCTCTTGGTGTTGCAAAATTACCTTTAATTTGTTAATATATATTTATTAATAATTTTGAAAGAAAGAGCGAAATGAACTAAATGCAACACAACAATAAAATCGTTTTGCTCTATCTCTCACTGGTTTTTATTATTAATTAGGGATACTACACCATACTTAACATACTGCTGATGTCAATCATTGCAGACAATAATCTGGCACAAGTATTTCAATTTTGTTCAGGTCAAAGATTATAGAAAATGAATTGCTGTATATCCACGTGGTTTAAAGATCTCAGAGAGGACTTGGTGTAAGAATCATCCTCTCACACAAGGATAATGATATGGCATAAGGATTTCTAATTTGTTATAACTAAAACGGCAACGAATTATTATCTATCAATCGTTATTGCACATTTTGTATTTTTAGGACTGTATTTCATATGGAATAGTTTATCTGCTGTGATGTTCTCCATTGGTTAGGGTTTTTAGCTAAGGAATTTTACTAATTATTGGTAAAGGATCAGATCTAAGACATTCATTATTTCTGATATAAATGGGGATTGATTTTCGCAGGGTTTCCGATTTGGCACTTGTTTTGGTACTGATTTGTTGATACATCAAAACTAATTAGACGGATTTCTTTATATTTAAAACTCCATTGCTTTGTTACTTTTTCACATCCGGGCTAACTCAATCAGAACTTATTTTAAAGTTCTGTTCAAAATGCAAAAGGGATGACAATTGACGTAAAAAGGAGAACCACTGTCATTGGATTTTGCGTAGTTTGCATCGAAGATTATCAATAAATTTTTATTGTAATTTTAGAACCACGCTAATTTCCATTACGATGCCAAAACAATGTAACCAAATAATTTTGTCGAATATGACATTCTAGAACAAAATAATTACACAAATGTTTGTGAGATAAAAAAAAAAATGCACTGAAATACGATTTAGCATCCCCTGCAAAGGGGATCCATCCTCAATAAGACGAGAATAACTTTACGCCATTTTCCCCCAGAAGTAATCAATGGATTGCGTGCCTCGTGTTATCTTCACCAGTTGACAACAGCACATCCTAGCCGTAGTAAAAAAGAAAAATGTCCCGCAAATAACAGTCGTGCTAACTGACTTGATTGACCAGTGTCGTGAAAGAAAGGGAGAAACACTTTGTGACAATTGCCGGGATGGGACTCTTCCGAAAGCATTTCCGACGGTCAAGCTTGACCGGCCCTTCTGATGGTGGACCGCATTTGCCATATTTGCATAGAATGGAAGCATGACCAGCGGCTGGATTCGCGTGAATCGGTACATTTGTTTACCATATTACATCCACATTGTGACAATCACTGTGGTAATCCATTTTTGCGTTTGGTGAATGGATTTTTATTGTTCTTATCTGTGCCCTACCCTTGTCAATTGTTTCATTCTCGTGTGCTTAGATAAATATATTATGTGATGTAAAGATGTATATCAAAATTATTGAACTGAGATAATAAAAATATGAGTGCAATTTATAATATTTAAAATGTTAAATTATTCAAATGTATTCTTTGATCAATGGATCCATTGACAGTAGCACATGTGCCACTCCTTTTTTGAAAAGAGCCGCCGATATGTTTGTGCTCGAGTGCGTGTGCAGAAAGACGAGATGTTCTTATTTCCCTAGAGAAGTTAAAATAAAAACAAAAAACATCTTTAAGCAAAATAAAATTTTATTTATTTTGCTTAAAGATGGTTAATTTAAAATCTATACCTTTTCCCTCTGCCTAATATCTTGAATCATGCAGTGACAAAATTTTGAAGTTTTCAAATTTCTATGAAAAACAATCTTTTGAAGTTTTTCAACTTTTTTTTTTATGAATTTTAACAAATTTTACTCCTTAATATCACAGCATCAAAGTTGCGAGAAACCATATTTCAAATTTGAAATTCATTAGTATTATTAAAATTTGTATTGGAAACGAACTGATAAAATAAAGGCGTGTTTAGTTTGCCATTTTTGCCTTTATTTAACCAAGTAAAAAAAAATTTATATTTAAACATCTTAAATGTTATTTAACACTTTGATTATACATAAGACATACAAAATACATGATTAATTAAAAATATATATACATGTAATGTCCACAAGCAAAATTTATTTAAAATATGTGAATTTTAATCTAAGTGATCAAATTGTAAAGGCTCGAAAACTCTAAACTTTATAAATTTTTTATGTTTATTTTTCTATGATTTTTTTAAAATTTTGCTTCGAAATCAATGCAAAATCACTGTACATTGTTCAGTAAACATGATTAAAATTTAATTTTTAATCCACATGCTTCTTCGTCGTGATGCATGTTATACGCATAACATGAATTTTTACAAAAATTGTTACCGCGTAATAGCCGCTTATAGGAAATGAAATTAAAATTTGTTGATTTTGAAACCATGCTTTTGCAAATAATTTTTACAATCATCTCAAAATTAAAAATTAACACCATTCGCTATCTAAAAGGGGTTCTCATTTCTAAGAGTTGACTGCTGCATCCAACCATTCTAACAGTTGAATGTTTAGCGCTTTGGATTTAAGCTCAGTATCTTGAGAGGGTTCTTCTCTCACCTTGAGAGCGGAGTTGTTGATCGAAGAGATCGCTTGCGCTGTAGATTTCGGTTCGACAATTTGTAGGTTTGATTTACAACTCACAAACATGGATGTTTGTAGTGGTTCGGAATCTACTTGAAGCTTAAAATCCCAGTCTAATTAGCCTATTGTGTGTGTGTGTGGAAACAGTAATATATATATATATATCAAAAAATGACCATTAACGAACTAACGTAACAAATCCATCTCAGGTGGGGATGATAGTAGTGGTTTAGAATCCACTCATTCCCAATCTAATTGGCTGTCGTGTGCAGAAAGTGATGTACAGAGAGCAACCAATCAACCAACCTTCATCATACAGCTGATTTTCATCTATATCACAACCAATCAACCAATCTTCTTTAAGATTTACATCGATATCAATACTCGACGCCCTTAATCTTGCTTTTATCCATTTCGTTTTGAAAAGATCTTCCGAAATTTGGAGAAATGAAACAGGAAAAGAAACCCTGGTCCACTTCAAGAGACTCTCGGCTAAGAAAAGTAATGAGGATGCGGATCACGTAGACCGGGGTCCTCCGACCGCATCGGTGCGAGAGCCATTTCAATCAATGATCCCCCATTAAAGTCGAGCGTCTCTGTTATCGAGTTGCGGTCATTTCGAGGCACCGGCTAATAGAATTAAATGGTTGCGAGCCTAGCCCATCCGTGGTGATTGATTTCGATTTCTTAATTCTTTAATGATGGGATGGGTCGAGCATCCGGCAGATGGCGCGCCATGTCAGATCCCCCCAAATCATGCGTCCAGCATCATCCCCAGTTGTTGCAGTCTGCGATTGTATTTTTAATGTTTTCTTTTGTGAATAATTGAAAATTTTGAGTTATTTATACCCATGTAAATAATATTTAGTTCTATCGCAAGGGCAACAGGAGTTATAGTCCCACACTTTAAAATAAATATCCTCTGAGTCTACAATATGTATAATTTAAATTTGCAATTCCAACAAAATTAACATATTTGTTTCAAAAATTTATCTGAAGTATGTTTTTAATCTGGTATACTTATTCGTAGCTTGTCGATTATCGAACACACACGTTTTTATGTTGGAGAATAATCTAAAAGATTTTCTTAGTTTTTTATATAAATGTAAACATGTTAGCATTTTAATGGAAATAACTAAAAAAAAACTTTAAAAATCATATTTTCATTTGAAGATTTTTTAGAAAAATAATCACCCTCATTTCTAAATATATGTAATATTTAGAAATTTTAAGTGATAAATTTTAGCAAGGACTTTATACAAATTAATGTGCTAAGCGTTTGTAAATAACAATGTACGTCATTAAATTAAATCCTGGTTTAAAATAAGTTTAAAATAAATTTTAATCATGTTTTTTTTTATTTTCAGGATGGCAGCCGAATGGTTAACATTTTGGTTTTCCTTTAAGCACTCATGGGTCCGATTCCCATCAAAGGCTTGGTGATTTACAATGATTTGGTAATATAAAACTGTGAAGTCCCAGCCGATTAAAACCTCGTATGTATAAAGTGACCGATGGATCGGCAAAGAAATCGAACTTTTGAAAGCGTAAAAACAAATCAATGTTAAATAGGTTTTTCAATTATATTAAAAACATTTTATACCTGATTTTTAACCGTTTTTTAGACTTTTCCGATATTAATAAAAAATTCCAAATTTTTTTTACCTGAAACTAGTTTTCCAAATTATTGTTTATTAAGCAATATTCGTTTAAAAGACACAAAAAAATATTTTTTAAAAAAATATGCTATTTTTAATAATACATTTAAAGAGTAAAAAATGTGCATTCATTTGTGAAATTTAATAACTATTATGCAATATACAGTTTCGAAATTAGATTTTCTCTGTAGAAAAATTGATAATAAGAAATGCAATTTTCGATTTAAAAAACAAAACTAATTTTTGGTTCAAACACCTTGTTTACATAACCACTTTTCTCTTTCTGCTTAATTATTTGTTTTCGTCTTCTGATTTCCTACCATTAAAATTCTAGCGTGCTGTTCGGGGAAGAAGGGGAGTAGTTGCCACTCAGTATAAATAATTCGGTTTCGAGACGATAACATTTGCAGCAGCGTGTGTGCTTGTGAACTGGTAGCGGGAGATCTTCACACACAGAGCCCCATTATTCGCCAAATACACGACACAGCTTTTCCACGAAGTGAACAATTAAGAGATGGAAAAACATTTAACGGGGGGCGGGCAGAAATAATAACGACTTCGTTCTTGTAGTTCATTACCTGAAGAAGCTAAGAAAGAGAAGTTATTAACGTGACGTGTGTATAATGTTCGTTTTTTTTCCCTTTATTTTATTTAAATGTGTGTCCGTCCGTCCAAGCATAGAATTCGATTCTGAGAGGTGGCGCCCATTATGAGTGGATGGCCCTATTTATAAACACCTCGACCCCTCTTTCCGGCAACCCTTTACAACCCTCCGCCAACATCATTGCTGCAGGCGAAAAAAATTATCGATAAGAAAAAAAAAAAGAAGATAAAAACAGATCAATTGAAGGAGCTGGTATCTTAGATGGAGAACGTAAAACTTAAATAATTCTATCTGTGCTGAAATTAATGAAACAACTTTTTTTTTCAGTGTTAGATCGTTATGTTGATTGAAGAGCGAATGGCTGCTAATAAAAGAATTTTTCTCTTTTCTTGTTGGAATTATTTATAAATGTTATACTGCTAAAAGAAGCATCGAGAAAAAAAGGAATTAAGATCTCACTTAAATTGCCTCATTGACTCGTACGGAAAACAAACATTTTGAAGAGCAAGTTTGTTTTATCTTTTATTTGCTTCCTCACTTTTTACGGTAAAATATATTTAACTTTATGTCACAGAAAATGAATTCATTTGACACATAATAACAAGTTGTGGTATTTAAGTGAATGAGTTGATCTCTCAAAAAAGATTTATTTAAAATAATAGTAATAAGACGGTTAAAAGTCTATTTTCCAGTTAAAGCTATATTAAGATGCTGCTCTTTTAAAATCATATAGTGGACAGGCAAACGACTCATCGTTACACTCAGGAATTGAGCCAATGAGTTTCCATTCCAAAAAATATAGTTTTGCCTCTAAGCGACGGTGAGACCTTGTGAAGTTTTTTGAAATCACAAATCACAGCCGAAGATTGTTGTTAGACAATTTAATACCATTCCCGAGTGGCCTTCCAAGAAAATTAATAAGCTTTATTTGTATGTTACAAAGGAGAAAATCGAGAAAATTTTAAGGCTCCCAACCAGACAGAAGTGAAGCAGAAACGCAATATCCATCTCTGCTTATTCATCAATAGCTGGAATCGAATCCAAACCTCTTTCATTACGAAGAGCAAAGTCCCATCAATAGGCTACGACGAGCTCTCCTAAAATTCTTTTTTTTAATTCATGATTATATAATTAAGAGATAACTTCCGAAATAAAGTGTATTTTATTCAAGGCAGTAGTAACTGAGGTCCATGCACGGAGTGAGAATCAACGTAACATATAAAATGTTAACTCTACACGAATAAGAAACAATTCAGCAGTATTAATACACCATTTTATTAAAAGGCAATCAAATTATCTTCAGAAACAATTAAACATCGGAAAATATTATTAAGCACTCGTGTCAAAAGATTAGGATCGTCAACTGCGTGATCGCGCACCATCCATCAAATGGGAATGAACCCACAAAAAACAAACGATGCTCATTTTAAGGACGTTGTTTACCCTTGCTGTCTGACCTGCATGGTACTGGTTACGCGTCGCACCTAAGCGAATCTTTACATTTTTAAAGTATCTTCTATTTTGAATTATTTTTATTTTTAAAAAATAGTTTAAGATTGTATAGAAAATTGTTTCTCAAACAAAAAATTTTACCCATCTCTCTCTCTTTTAAATAAAATTCTATTTTGAAATTAATGTAGAGCAATTTCTAACCATAGCCCCTCTGTGTTATTAGCATAAAAACAAATAGTTTTTTTGAGGATTTTTTTATAGAGTTAGGAAAATTCTATATATACAAATTATATATTTACACATGACAGAAATTCACTTATCTTCAGTGGTATGGATAAACACGTTTTCTAATTCATATAAAAATTATATTTCATTTAGCAATTAAATTTATTGATTTTAAATTAAATTTAGTATTATATGGAAATAAAACATTAATTATATTCTGTATTGCATAAAATTAATGTCAGCCTTTTATGCTAAGTATAAATGAGCATATTTTTCTACATTTTTGATTGTTGGTTCACAGAGAATTAAATTCGCTTTTCTAAATAATGATTTTTTAAAATTTTTATTTAGATTTAATTTCATATTATTTAAAATGTGAATTATATTTAATATATGGTTAACACCTTTTCAATTATGTAACCATATATTATATTTAGGAGTCATTAAAATGATGTTTTAACTTGAGTGATCAAATGTTTTGAGAGAAAATCTGCCTGAAAAAAGAAGCTGATTTTTGACTTTGAAATTTTTTAAATATTTTAATCACACTAAATAACGTTTTATGTTATGGTACTTAATATTGTGTAAATATTTTTTACTATTTGCATAATTTGGACGTGTTATATTTGAATTCAGCAATATGATGAAAAATAGTAAGGTCCCTTCATTTTCAGCGTTATAAGATGTATTTTGTGTAACATGGCTTATTTGCTTATATTCAATGTTTTAAAAAATAAAAAGAGCAATTACATAAAAACCTGAAGTTGAAAGTATTGTAAAATAAATTCGTTGTGTTTAATTTGTCCTCTCAAGTTCGATCATCACTTAATTTTTTTCAACGAGAATGTTTCTTGACGAAAAAAATGGTGACTGTTAAACGCTAAATAGATTGGAAACACTGGAATGCAGAAAAATGGGACGTTACCTGCATAAGGCATTCCCTGGCGCGTGGAGGAGAGCTCGAGTGGCGGACAATTAGTGCCTATCGGGCTCACCGAGTAGCGGGTGGCGTTGTTGTAGTAGGACATCGTCGAAGGGTGGTTAGGGGTGTAGGTGGTCGCCTGCGGTGCGTACTGATGCAACTGCATTTCGGGGCCCCGGTACGAGAACAGGCTACCTGAGGCCCCCCCGTTTCCTCGGGGTGCCATACCGTCCGCTTGCGTCGGCCACAGGGTGTCTGTAAAACAAGAACAATTGCAATACATTCCATTATAATAAATACTATCATACGTAGAAGAAAGGATATTTTTGCTATTATTAGGACCTGAAACATCGCCAAGAAGTTCATAGAAAGTCGTCATTTTCTTTACTATAGTAAACTTTGTAGAGGTAATTAATTTTTCTGGAATTGTTGGATATGAAAACTAAAAATATTTAAGCAATTACTTTTTGTTTCTAATTCTTCACTAAATACAAGAACTTGGTGTTAGCTAAATCGGGTCGGGATAACAGAAATGCATTAAAAATTCATTTAAAATAAAACTATGTATTTATATTAGTTAAACAATTGATTATTTATTATTGAAATCGCCTTTTTGATACTTAAAGACAACCGCAAAATAATCACATAAACATTGTCTTAAAATCCCGATAAATGCTGAAATGAAAGTTTATTAGTTACAGTAAATACTGAAATAGGGGTTAAAACTGGGGACTATCATTAATGTTAGATTAACCGTTAGTTACAGTTGCAGTTCAATCAACAGTTGCAGAATTTTAAAAGTATAAATAATTTTTTTGAGCAGTTTTTTTTTCTTCTGAACAATTAAGGAGTTAAATATTTTTTATCATTTATTAAGCTTCATGGAAATAATATTATTATATACTTACATACATTTTGTAAAATAAAACAGATAATCAGATTTCTTATAAAATTCATATACTAACTTCAAAATTACTGATTAATCTATATAAATTATTTAAAAGTAATGTTAGTTCAATAGTAGAGCAATATTAATTTTCGTTAATTACACAGGGAAAAGTTTTGCAATTGAATCACTGCTATACCAGAAAGTTTTAACTAATTTTAGGAAGTTGTGCGGATACAAAATTATTGATTAATTATCACTCCATGAAAAATCTTAAGAAATATTTATCTCCAGGATAATTTATTCAAATAACTGTTCTTTTTATTCCCTTTTTGTTTGATGTAGTAAGCTAACAAGTATATTAAAAAAAATTAGCTCTTTTTGTGATTAAAGGTATTGGTAGAAATTTTCGTTCGGAGAATTTATCACCATAAATCATATATTTGATGATGAGCTCACTTATTAAAATCATAATTAATATATGAACTTAACATTGCTAATAAATATTAATTTATGGAATAATTTCCCTTATTGTCCTATCTATATATATATACAATATATATATATATTCGCTCTTAATTTCAATTTTTCAAGAGTAGCCATATTTAAATTCAATATATTCGAGTTTACAAAAATTTAACTGATTGGTTAAATAGCAAAGCATTTTTTATGTTACTGTTTTGAATGTATTAATCGAGTGGGAGAAAATTGTTTACATTAAATATGTTTGTTTTTCGTATAAAAAAATAATAATAAAAAAACGCTATTAAATGACCTTTGAAATGAGTCACTTTATTAAATGTTGAAGCAATACATTTGATAAACTCTAAGAAAGTTACTAAGTTAATTTAATACACTGTATATACATTTAAAGCGATGTGAGGAGACTGATTGTTTACTCTAATAAAAAGTATTACTTGAAGTAAAATGAATTTTAAGTCTGATTTAATTAATACAAAATATCACCAAAATGTATATACAACTAATAAACAATGATAACACAACTGCCTAGTATTTAAAACAATGCAAAAAATGAATGATGGGAAATTATTTGTAAAGAATTTAAAAACATGTTTCATAATAATGAGCAGCTGCAATAGAAGTTGCTGGCAGTTTCTGACAATGAACAAACTGTTCCATGAGAGAAAAAAGTGCTGTGATGTCAAATGACAAATCATGACATCAAATATTCGAATATATTTATTTTGTAAATGATATCGAATGATAAAGTGAAGAAATTTATAAGTTTAAAGAAATAAGAGAAATCTAAAAATTCCTCCCTACCTGTTGTACAAACAGAATGTCCAAACGATACGACCATCGCAAGAATGCGATCTGTAGTTGTTAACGTGAATTGGAATATTGGTAGATCATACGGGAAAATTCCTCACAGTAGGTGAGGAACAGTCTGACACGAAAATAGATTTAGCTATTCCGACGCTTCGAACTGAAGGGAAAAGAGGGGAAAAGCACGTGATCCATCGGGTCTGTCACGTGATACTCTACAAGCTTTTATGCTCATTCAAAACAATCTATAGGCTGGATTAAGCTCCTTTTCAACACACTGGTTACCCTTTCAGTCATAACACTGTCCCACCAGAACTCCATCCATTGAAAAACCTTCTGGAATGAGACCACACGTTAGATACTGATCCTCCCAGCCAATAGCTCCAACTCTAAGCATAATGGATGACAAGCGGTGGAAAATGTTCCAAAGAAAACGTCCGAAGTTTATCTCAGCATGTCTTCTATGGGAAAAGGGCGGTGCATTCCTCTACACAAGACGTGTTCTACTGGGATTTAGAAGACATAAAATCATGTGATTGATTACTCTGAAAGTGCTACAAACACCAATAATTGCTTTAGGATGATTTCATCAAAACAGTATTTCGTCCAAAGAAATAGGCTCAACTCATTTCACTCACAGCTGCTTATGGATGTTTTTACAACCCTTCTCAATTTCCAATTGGCCGCGTACAAATTCACACACATACCATCATATTATATGATTGCACTAAGACTTGCGTGATATTTTGAAACTAACTGAAAATGATAAGTGCTTTTACTAATAAGAAATATGTAAGAAATTTGCTTGATGTCATAATTAATCATTTAGGTACACATTGATACCTAAACATTTCATGTGCAAACATATCAAATCTTACAGCAGCATTATTTGTGAAAAATTAAATCTAGTTAAAATTAAATTTACATAAATATAAGTAATACGATTTGTGTTTTTTTAAATACGGGATTCTGCCTGTCTGGTAGTAATTATTTATGGAATTAGTTAGTTTTCATACGAAAGACTAACTAATTCTTTTTCTCAATAAATGCAAAGCATCAACAAAAAATTGGAATTTTTTGAAAGAAAAAGTTATTTACAATATATTGATTTTCATTTCTAGAAAAATAATGTTTAATAAAGTATTTTCGTAATAATATAAGTAACCAATTTAGAAAAACATACTTAATTAAAAAAAGACCTGTTACAACAGAAAATATTAAACATATATAATAATTAGTTTTATCGATTAACTATCATTTTTTGCAGCGTGGATTTATTGAACTGGGTTCTGAATATTAAAGTGTATTCCGAAGCCCTACCAAACAATACTCATAAACTATTGAGCCGCAAGTTAATCGTTCTGCTGCCAACACGGCATGGATAACCATTCGATAAGGACAGAAGGGCTTTGACATAAAATCTATCATTTTTTTCCCTTACTTTTTCTTATTAATTTTGAAACAATCGATAATTATATGGTGTAGACTAGTAAAAAATTGATATAGAAAGAGAAATCCAAATCATTTAGACGCAACGAGTTTATTATTTTTTGTACATAATTTCAGAAATCATATATTTTAATTCTGTATACAATAAACATGACTCCTGATTGGGCCTAACTCACATATTTAAAGTACATACTTAAAAATTCAAGAACTACTAAATGTATGAATTTGCATACTAAATAGTCAGTCGCTTAAGTACAGTTCCATAATAAACAAAAGTGTATGAAGGATAATTTAGCACAGAAGTATTAGCATAAATTTTATAATCAACGGTCATTGAACAATTAGTATAAAAATGAAAATTCAGAATCTTGTGTTTAAAAATGCATTTAATGTAAAATATTTTTCTATGTGTTATAAGAATACATATATTTTAAGATTTATTTAATGATACTTATATATAATTAATCTTCATTGTGGTTCAGTCAAAGTGAAAGACTCGATTCATTGATTATTAACATTTTGAATACAATAAATGTAAGAGAATGTAAAACCTGGAACATTTGATGTATTTCTTAAAAATGAAAAGATCGCTTTAACTTATTGGCTTTTAACGTTTTTAATACTGATTACTTAAATTGTTGTCTATTATCATGAATAATATAAGACATTTGTCTTATATACCTTTGCATAAAGTCTATCATTCTTAAATGTAAAAAAAATTAAATATTAGCTCCTAAAGAAAGAATTTTACTTAATAAATGTGTATTCAAAAGGTTAATCTGAATAGATACACTAACTCATCAGTCAGGATATTAATAAGTTACCACCTTTACGACAAGATCTTTGAAAAATATTTCCCAGAAAGTTGATATTAATGAGTATAAAAAAAAGACCTTAAAAAATTGACCTTGTGTTGTCAATGTGGGTATCAATATCACGCAATTAATCGACAACTTAACCTATTTTTTCTAGGATATTTTTTTTTGTTTCAAAACTCTTAAACAAAGATTGTGGCTTAACACTTTATTTTTTTTAAACTAAGATCAAAAGTTATTTTTTCCATAAGTATTTTTTTGATTCCCCAGCTATAATTAAAAAAATATCGATTCATGACGTGATTCATTTTCAACAGTATACACATTTAGGATGGAACAAAGAAAATGTAAGCGGTTCGCGTGACAACTGATGCTGTTGATGATTCCTCTACGATTTGTCAGCTACCCTGGGTGGCCTCAGGGGTCGAAGAGGCATTTCCACAATTATGAACTCGGTTGTACCACCCCTCCTGCCCCTTTTTATTCCATGCCATTCATCCTGGTGCTTTCCTTTCGATTAAGCCGAAAAGGATGACTTTTGATAATTGTTTGTTTCTGAGACAATGGACTGCGTTAATTGAATGAAGGTGTTAGGAAAATCATGAATGCCAGTGTATCGTGTGCGGCTGATGGAATGACTCACCCCTATAATGTTCTATTGGTTTGATGTGGAGGGAATTTTGCACCATGTCTTAAAAACATGGAAAACTTTGAGATTAGATATAAGAACAATTCAATGAAAAAACAATTTAGCACCAAGTTTAGGGAATGCGTTATTTTGATACATTTTAAATGTCTTTAGGAAAATTACAAAAACTAAAAGCATTTTGATATTATTTCCAGCATTGACTCTTGTCCGTTGAATGAGATAAATGAAAATCTGTTTCCTAAAAAAGTTTTGAAGTATTGAATCTTTCCAGCTGAAACAGCATTTACCGCAGACAGTGATTGGGAGGATGACCACATTCTCCCTCACTGGGTTGCTGGAGTTCTGTGATTTAGGGATGTGCCCATGTTAATCTATGATGTCCAGAGCTTTTCTCATGATGGGTCGTGGATGGGGAGGAGAGGGTGCCGTGTCAGATGTGACCTCATCACTTGACCGTGGTTCAAACTGTCGAGCCACTCAGCGATGGATGAGTATTTTAAACCTATTAACTTTAATGAACAGTCCAGCTTTCACCTTCACCGTCATGTATTTATGTATGCTGTATACATATATCTACAGATACTTGTAAACTGGACATGATTCTAAAAAATGTAAAAGTAAAAATTCATTTTACCAATACAAAAATGCTAACACTTATAAATAGGAATACGATATGGTCGGGTGCTCATCTATGTATCTCATATTTTCATTTTACTTGTAGCATTTAATGATATTAGTCAATAAGAACTTCTCCCTCTTTATATTTCTGTCATAAGGACGTGTGTTTGTAGAAAGTGGCACATAAGTAATGTCCGTAAACCATGTGGGAAAATCTAATTTCTTAATTAACTTCTTTGGAGATACAATTGGTGAAATTGTTGCTATAACGATATTAAGTGCCAATTATTAAAACTATCAACATAAATATGGTTATTTTTTTTCTAAGGCCTAACTTTGGAAGTGGAATATCTGCAGCAACAAAATTGAAATCATTTTGGAAGTACATTATCAAGAATAAATAACAAATAAAAATCATTCCATGAAATAAATAAAAATACCTTTTATTATCGAAACTAAAGTAATTTGATATTGAATATTTTAACAAAAGTATAAATTCTCTAACATAAAAGTATTAAAGATTTGTTTAAAACTAATAATCATGAATGCATTTAAAAATTATTAAAAAAATTCTTTTGGTAAAATGGAAACCTTTTATTCTTTGCATTTTAAGTATGGAAGAACTGTTATACTTTCACATAATTTTCTATTTTTTAATGTGCTGACCTCATATATCTATGATATGTTAACGAATAAACCTTATTTACTATTTGATAAATGTTAATCAATATAAAATTAATAAAAACATGGATTTAAAGAATATTATCAATATTTAATAGAATAATAGAAGAATATTATCAATATCAATATTTAATAAATATTATCAACTTATAAAACTTATTAAATAGTAGATATAAATAATTTTAATATTGTAATATTTATTTACCATCAATAATAATAAATAATTTTAAATATTACAGTTTTATATTTTATTTAAAATAATAATTCATAAATAAATATTACGAATCAATATTAAAATAAATCTATAAATAAATGTTATGAATCAATATTTATAGATTTATTTTTACTATTAATAAAATGTATTAATTGTAAATTAAAATCATTTGATAAAATTTATTTACATCCTTGAACCCTTAAGTAAATAAATTTAGTTCAAAGGAATAAACCTAATTAAAAATGAAAAATTTCTTGGACTGTTTCATTTCAGACTAGAAACATTGGTATTAATGGAGCACAACCTGATGAATGAAACAAGAGCCAAGAGAGTTTTTATGGCATCGAAGTAAAAATAAAGAAATTAGCAATTACTTTCTGACGCAGGCAGTCAAGGGATAACCGAAGAAGTAATCATAACAATTTATTTTGATTGATCATTGATTGTGCAGGAAAACCGATGCTCGAGGCGCTCCAACTCTCGACTGTTCATAAGGAACTTGTGATAGCTATCGAGTGGAGGTGGAACCACGTTTCGGGTGATTTCTCGCCAAGTAAGATATCGTTTTCCTGCTGCCTAGGATCGTGATGGTGAAGCGTCAGCGTTTAAAGCGAAAACGATGCGAATAAGTTTGTATATCAGGTGGTTGGTATGGAGATGGCCTGAGGCGACGACAATCTCGAGGATAATTTAATTTTAGTAGAATTTATTGCGGAAAAGTATTGCAGGAAAATTAAAGATCAAATCACAGTGTCATGGATAATTTGTCATTCACTGTAACTTTATATGTATGAAGCAGAAGGTTCTTGCGAAATCAATTCTTCCACGAGTGTATGGATATAATCGCGTCATTTTGTAGAACGTCTTGTGCATAGGGTTTAATGGATAAAGACCAAATATCCTTCTATTGATATGATGTGATAGTTTGAAGAAGTCGGATTTGATTCGTTTACCGTCCTGTCGTCTTTTGCACGAGTGGAAAATCGATTCGAAACCACTAAATCATAATATCATAACCACTTAATCATAAGGATAATCATTCAATTAACCATGTGGCAAGTTTGAAGAAGAGGGTTATTCTTTAGATTACGTTGATTGACAGCAGTAGAAAACGAAAAGGGTGTTACTATCTGGAGCATTGTAGAACAAGTCTCGTTCATGATATTAATAATAGTTTATAAGTAACTAAGCAAAAATGATAGTTATACCTTAAAGGTAGTGGTGGTGATGGTGGCGTAAAGTTCTTTCCACCTGTTAGTGAGTTGAGATGTATTCTCTTGTTGGTAGGTTGAATTACTTGTTATCGATTTTCTCTCCGTCAACGGATTCCTAGATTTGGTATGACGATGTCAGACCCTTGGAGATAAGCAACAACAGGTTGAATTAAATTGGATCCTTCTACCTGCTAAGTTGCGTGGAATTGTTTTAGCTTCGGTTTCGATTTCCCGATGAGTGAGTAATTAATTTTGGTTTTGGAATTTCTGTTCTACTGAAAGGCAACAGTATAGAGTTTTGATTGTAGAGAATGGGAACTTTTACTAGTAAACGCGTGTTGATTTGAATCATCATGAACTAATTATTTAAGCATTGCTATTTTATAAAATCAAAATTCTTCTATTTCCAAAACTCTTCCAAATTTTTCCGTTAAAAAAAGGCAGAAATTCTAAAAAAGAAACTAACTACTTTATTCTTCTGAAAACGAAAAGTAAAACAATTAAACTCAGCAACAGGAGGAGACAATTCTACGTTGCTACTAACTACCACCGCAATTTTTTTTTTTAAACTAATATGTAATGGCTTTTGTTAACAATTCGCATTATGTCGCTTTAGTATAATTGTGTTATATGAATTCAGTAAACAGCTTATTAATTTTTTTAACTAATATGTTATGGCTTTTCTTAACAATTCGCATTATGTCGCTTTAGTATAATTGTGTTATATAAATTCATTAAACAGCTTTTTTTTTTTTTTTTTTTTTTTTTACTAATATGTTATGGCTTTTGTTAACAATTAGCATTATGTCGCTTGAGTATAATTGTGATATATGAATTCAGTAAACAGCTTATAACGTATAATAGGTAGAATCATTTTTAAAACGAATATCGTATTTTTCTTCTTCTTCTGGCTTATTATAAGATTGATGACAAGAATTCATGTAGAACGAATTAGAATGCCTAATTTCTGTGTCAGAGAAACATACTTTTATATCTTTAAATGCCCTTTAAAGTCCCTTTGGAACCATTATTAAAGAATCGATGTGTAATCAATTCCTAGTAAATAGATTGATGCTTTAAATATTTCTGAGAAATGAATGCTGAGAGTCCATAAATATCACTGAAAGCAATAAATACATTCCAAATATGTTGCTTACTAAAAGAAAGCAGTGATCACTTAGATTTATCTGTTCCTACTTAGGAAGCACTGCCGAAAGTAGCGATTGATATATTAATCACACTATATTGATACAAATAAAAGTATTAAGAAATATCTGTCGTAAATCATTAAAACTAGTAAAACATTACAACAAATAATAATTATTTCTATAGTATATCGAAATAATGAGAAGACATACAATTGTCTTGACAGTAATAAAATAATTTCGAATTCATTGTATCATCAGTTCGATACTAATAGATTTTTCATGATAATAAAAAATACCTATCGGAAAATTGTTTATTTTCTGGTCACTCAATGGTAATTTTTTGCATAATGAGCATACTTTTTGCATATATTCATCCGATAGGTAACTATAATTTAGAGTGAACTCGGAAATCCTACAAATATCAATGGTGGACGTGTGAATCGAACCAACAAACCATTAAAATCAGTACTAGAGCTCTAAACATTCAGCAACTAATTTGTCACATGGATAAATAATAATCTTTCGAATTTTTACAAAGCTCATTGTTAAACCAACATCACTATAAATAATTTATCACTCACATATGAAATGCACGCCATCAATATATGTCTGAGTTGAAATCATTTCTCATCTAATGAGTCTGGATTCGAAACTCAGCTTCAGAACATGGATAAGTACAAATGTTACATATACTCAACACTCATATATTGATACAGTCGTATATGAGAATTGCTTTTAAGAGCATTATTCAGAGCAGATTCCAAACAATAAACCATTGTCCAGCAACAGCACAGTGAAGCTAAATCATTGTGACACCCCATCTAGATGTGATACTCACCGACGGAAACCTCACGAGTATTGGTTTTATTTCCCCTAGATGAGCGCTTTTCTTCGCCGATCATTCAAGAATTATTTGGCTCGAAAGCCCAGCGTGGGTTTAAAAAAGCTCCTTAAAGAGCCGGCTAACAAATGAACTCAACTATTATGAAGTAAGTCGTAAATGATAAATCTAATTGCAGACAATCACGTTTGGTTGGTCTAGACTTTCCTTTTTTTTTACTACTCGTTTTTCGGCTCTTGCGAAAGCATTTGAAGCCATTAAAAATATTTTATGGTTGTCATGTATTGTTAATGGGACATAATTTTGTCCCTTTTCATAGGGAAATCATCGAAACGAGTGGGAAAAACTGCAAGTTTTTCAATAAATTACACCCATCTGGAGAAGTGGTATTCTGCCGCTGCCTCAGGAAAGCAGACCATAAAATAGAGTACGAAAAAAATTAATAATGTATTTAATTTTGTGCCATAGAAAGGTTTTTCTGCTCTAAAATGATCAGAACACTTGTTAGAAATACCATTCAGGTATTGTATTTTTACAGATGTCATTTTTTTCATCGTAATAACTTTTGGAAAAAATAAGATCAAACATATTATTGAAACTAATTTATAAATTAGTAAAATGCTAACCTTTTTATATATAGTTATATACGATCACAAGTATAGTACCTGTACAATATTCAGCACTATGTATTACAGAACTATTTAATATTTTGTTTATGCTTTAATAAAATCTAATATAAGCAAGAAAATTTTTTAATTTAGAATCATTGCAATTTATATTTTCTTAAAATTCCTATTTCAGGATTAAAAATTTCTATATGATATTTTGGACATAATTTAAATGTGGAATTACTGCAAGTGATATTAATATAAAATGTTTATCACTATGAAAAAAATATGTATATAGAATATTTTCTACATAATTTTAATTTGAAACTATTACGATCATTTTTTTGTATAAAATAAATAGTGCAAAATTTAATTTCTATGGAATATTTTGGATGTTATTTTAACTTAGAATTACTGCTACAAATATTTGCATGAAAAATTAATAACATTAATTATTAGATAAAAAAATTACATATGAATTACATACGTTAGGAAAGAATTATTCCAAATATTATTTACATAAAATGCATATTATATAGGAAAAAATTAATTATATGATATTTTAGACACAAGAATTTCAATTTAGTACAGCGACTATTATTTACAAGAAGTGCCTATTACCATAAATGTTGACATCAATATTTTACGATCAATCTATTTTAAATCATGATTTTACTTTAATGCTTATTTATTTTAAATGTATAAAATAAATATTACTTAGTCGTGATAGTTGGAAATCTGCAACATAACACAATTTCCCATATTTATTATGATAGTAATGAGGCGCTGAAGCCACTATAATAATAAGATTGGTCTAGAAAATGGAAAAAGTTTATATTTGTGAAAAACGCACGATTTCAGCAGCATTTAAAATAAGAAATTCCATATTGGAAGAGGGTTGCTGGTTTTAGGAAACAATACTTCCGAATTCAAACCCAAGTCACGTGAGAATTGCACAATGAATGTGACAGTTGGCGAAGGTAATTACCACGCACTAGTATACGCCTTACTATATCCATTGAGCTATTGGCGAAGAAGTCTAAAAAATTCGAATGTATTGCTCATGGGCACAGTTGCTAATAATCTATCATGTCAATTTCTGAAATTTTTGGCGAAGAAGAAATGTTGCCAAGATTGCGGAATTGTAACCTAATAAAGTCTTGCTAAGAGCTTACCCATCTAAATAATAAATTTAAATCTAATAAATAAAAAGTGTAAATACATATTTTTAAAATATTAAGATTTAAAAAAATATATGAAAATTAATTTTATAAAATCCGAAAAAATGTTCCGAAATTTTCTCGCGATGACTTAAATACTAGGGTTGCTAAAATAGAATTCTCTTCATAAATCTCATTATTGTTCATTTCTGTGATATAATAAAAAACAAGTTTACAGATAAATAAAGACATCCACCAAAAAACGTCACCAAATTCAGAAATCGGCATGATGGATTGTACGGCAGCTGTTCCTTGCATATGAATATTTTAAGTATGATTGGAAAAAACACCGACTGAGATATCAGTATTTTTTGCCAGGGTTAGAGATGAAGTTTAGCTAAATAGAAAGTAAAAAATGACAAAAACAATAATATCATCACCAGGAATAAAAATACAACCCAATTTCCACCACATTATTTTTAGTGTGATGTTATTTTTAGTTTTTCATATTGAAAAGTGGATTCCTACAAAAAGAATAATATTTTGGAATAAAAACTGCAAATATGTTGATAGAGTCGCAATTTTTTTTCTGACTGTTTAAAAGTTTTATATAATCTTTTTGGTATGTATGTATATATATATATATATATATATATATATATATATATATATATATATATATATATATATATATATATATTATTTCTGTAAACATTTGCATTTCTTGTGATTTTTTGTAATACTTCAATTTTTAAACCATTCCCCGATCTTTGTCTTTAATTACACCTGTTGTAAATAACTGGCAGTAGTTATTTCTTATTCTCAAATATACAATGAGAGTTCTTAAAATATTACACTCATTTTTCGCAAATGAAAACAAGTTATAATAAAAAAAGTAAACTTACTTTTGAAATTAGTTAATTCCAATCATTATTTTCTCCATTTTTCACTGTCTGGGAAATTTATTTACTTGGAAAATTTATTTAAATCACAATAAAAATATAATAAGCATTCAACTTCTAAATAATAGGAAAAAAAGATTTTGTCAACTAATTATTTTTTTTAGAATAATTTCAATGTTTTTCTTAAGATTTAGAAAATAATTCAGTTTGCATAATTGTACAGCAGATAAAATAGCAAATTAAAAAAGAAGGGGGGAAAAACGATATTTTTCTCCATTTCGTCACATTATATTTTTTATTGCCAATCATTTCTAAAAAATATTATGTAGAGCAAATGCAATATTTGATGATTTAATTTCATATTATTTGAAATTAATTTATAAAGTTATATTACTAATTTTATCTTTAAACTGTGTTTTATTTTGTAGATTTATTTTAATACAAAGTTTTCTAAATTAATATTTAACTTCAATTAATTTTATTCTTAGATTTATTTCAGTTGTTACAATGTTATGTGGCAACAGACGAATATTGTTCTAATGACGAAATGCAAAAAATATAAGTGAAACGCTTAGGTTTCAAATAAAAACTCAATCTTACTCAATGCGAGCTATAAGTCCATGAGCATAAAGCTCCAAAACAGTTTTTTGTCCTAACCTAACCTAATTTATAAGTGAAACTTTCTGTAAAAACTTAATCTTACTCAAGGCGATCTACAAGCCTACAAGCATAAAGCTCCAAAACAGTTTTTGCCGTAACCTAACCTGTAAGTGAAACATGATAAATAAAAATTCTATTTGAGTGAATGAATATCGAAGCTGCTGCTTCATTTAATTACTGATTTACTTTGAATTTTTTCATTTAAATAAAGTAAGTGAAGCATTTGATTTAGTTTAATTGGTACTTTATTGTATCTTGTAAGGTTTCTTGTATTTTAAAAATGAACTGTCATTGAATTGGCAGAGTACGGATTACGATTGGGTATATGATAAGTAGCTCTTAAGTACATCTTCTTTAATTAAATAATTTTGACAAAGCATTAATTTTAGATTTTTTTTTAAAAAAAAATAGAATAACTAACTTAAGTTCGTTAACTATGTAAATATTGAGATTAACGGGTGCTAGTTTTAGATCTGCTTCGACAGTGTGAGAATCTGCCGGTCAAAAGTTTGATGGAAGCCACATCGATCATCTAAACGAAGGAAGCCATTGTTGACATTCGGAACAAGAACGGTTTCTGTAAGAATTCTCATTTCTTGGACAGAGAGAATGGTTGTGCCCTGTCAGGGGTAATTTTCCTAAAAAAAGAAGACGACAACCTGGACAATTGCTTGTTGACAATGGATCGTCTTCAGCAGGGGTGGTGACATCTCCCACAGTTCCACACGCAAGC
The DNA here is from genome assembly GCA_030067965.1 of Latrodectus elegans. Lineage (NCBI taxonomy): Eukaryota > Metazoa > Arthropoda > Arachnida > Araneae > Theridiidae > Latrodectus > Latrodectus elegans. The sequence goes on from CM057812.1 coordinate 8,674,878, forward strand.
CCCGATCGGTCACGACGGCCGAAGAAGCCTCCTTCGATAAATGTTTGTTGTCTTTTCTTTCTTCCTTTTCGATGATTCGTTTGTGAGGGACTCACGCGAATCGATTGTGTCCTTCTTGGCCATGTTGTGTAAGTCTGGTGTACGCTAATTTGCTTCCTGTTGTACCTTTGTCCGGAGGGAGTGTATGAGGCGGAATATGTATCACGACACGGTCACTCACCTTCCACCCGCCAATCTTTTCACCCCCCTTCAAATGCACAAATGCATGCATGTATCTTTGTGCATCACTTGCGTTTCCAGAAATGGCGACAATATAAACAGCTCCACTAAAAAAGAATTAAAAAGGGGAACAGTCATCTCTCCCTTAATTTTACTTTTCTATCACTTGAAATTATTGAATAACTTTACCTTTCAGTTAGTGACCAATAGAGAAAAAATACTAAGTTATTTATTTGAATATCTTTGGCGATAATATAATTTGTCTGCCACAATATGTAGGGAAAAAGAAACAATTTGCAGAAGTTTAAGAAAGGTTAGCTCCATTCGTAAAATATTTACATGTCGTTAAATAAAAGCTTACCCAAACATTTCATGTTGAGTCATATTAATGACCAAAAAGAAAAGAATTCTGTAAGTGTATCTCTAATATTTGAATTAAATGTCCAACAGTGGTGAGAGATGAAAAAAGAGACACTTATGTGTGGAGTTAATTTTAGATGCAAGGACAGTAACACCAACTTCTTTCTCCCAAGACTTCGAAACCCTACCCTTCAAATAGGAAAGCGAAAGATTTTTCTTATGCCATATTAATTTTTTTAAATTAAATTTAGCGTTCAATAATGTCTTTAATAATGTATTTAGCGTTCTTAATAATGTTTTAAATTATCACCAAAGTATAGCAAAGAATTTAAATTATTCCAAAGTATTCAAACTTTGCATTAAGAAATAAGAAAGTTCATCTACTGTCAGAGTTAAAATTAAAAATAAAGCTGACTTACATTTTAAAAAAAATGCTTGCAAACTGAACCATTGTTTATAAATAAACAATATAACATAAGATGCAAAATCGGAGAAAACATATCAATTTTTTCAACGGAGATTCTTTAAGCATTCTAATTTATTAAACATTTGTAATCATAAGAATCATTTTAGAAATTTTTTTTTATATTTTTTAGACCTACAATAAATGGAAATAATTAACAGTGATCGTGGTAATTTTGTGCTTTAAATACCATGGTCGTTCAGAAGATAACATAATACTTAATCCAACAGAAAAGCTATGCATCAATTCATACTCAAATATTAAAATATGATGTTCCGATTTCCAAGTAGAGTTTATGTTAGGAGAAACACAGATGACAACTCAGGTGTTGATCTCGTTATTTGAGCATGGATTAAATGACGTGCCCGTTAGCTGTGTTTACTATCTTAGGGAGACAAAAATAAACAGGCGGTAAAAAACAAATCAAAGATATAATTCAATAAAAATAAAATATTTCATAGCGATGATTATCGTTCAAAGTTTCAAAAAAGATTAAGTATAGCTGTACTGTATTATTTAGATAATTTTGTGATATTTTTACTATCTCTCTTTATTTATATATAAACTATATCTTCAGCCATTTTTTCTGAAATAGTCCCTCAGAAATCGTGAATATTAAGTAAATCCATTGATAATAATTCACTGAATAACTTCAAATTTCGCCTATTTCATATTAAATTGTGTGAAGTTCTTGCTATTTTCATAAATATAGTGAAGTCAGTATAAGCTTTACTAGAAGATATTTCCTAATCAGGTCAAGAATAAGTTTCTTAAAGATTTGTGGCACAGGTGCCGTATAATCCATGATTCCGAATTCTGAATTTTTTTGGCGATGAAGAAAAGTTGCCAAGATGACGCATCATGACGTGCGCGATGATGTAAATATTAGAATTACCAAAACAGAATTTTCTGCATAATTTTTATAGGTCTCCATACGCATGACGTAATAAAAACGAGGTTGCCATATACATAAAAAAATCCGCCAAAAAATCACCAATCTCAGAATTCGGAATCATGGATTATACGGCATTTGTGCCAAATTTGTTTAAATCTCACTTTGTCACATTTTGACTTTTACATTAAAGCTATCCATCACACAATACTTCAAATTTATCGAGATGTATTTCGTTAGTACATCTTAAACAAATTTAAGTTGATTTTTTTTCAAGTCTGTTTATCCTCCTTCTCAATTTACTTCCATTTTTAAATAATTTGACATGTTAGTAATTTTCATCCAAATATAATCCTGAAAATCAGAATACATTACACTATGAATGATAACTAGAGAAATTCTTTTATCTATTTAATTTTAAGACTTTTATCAAATGTATTAGCTATGGAGAATGGAGGAAAAGAACTGTGTTGTAAGTAAAAGTTTCACGCTTTCAGAAAACCGAATGGGAGCATAAAACAATGAATGCATTGCACCAGAGTTCTCGAAATGTTTGCTTTATTGTTTGACAGCAAAAGAATGCACTCAAACTCCATTTCTTGAAGCAGAAAAGAGCGTTTTGAAATACTTGCAGTTTCCTTGTTTTCAAATTTTTCTTGAAGGATGGATCGAAAAAACGATTAAAAATTCCAGAAGTTTGGAAATTTCGATTCATAACAGGTAAAACACAGAGTTACAGTTTATTAAAAATTATAGAAGAAAACTGAAATTCATGTATTTTTGTGAAGAATATCAGTAAGAAACTTCTCATTAATAATTCATCACAATATAGTAAATCTAATTATTTAATTAACAACACAAATGTATATTTTTAACCAAAGGGGAAAAAATTAGCTGATCAAAAATCAACTGATAAACAATATTATATTATATTATATATATATATATATATATATATATATATATATATATATATATATATATATATATATATATATATATATATATATATATATATATATATATATATATCAGGTGAACTGGTGACGACATACCTATCAAGTGAAAAAGGATTGAAAAATAAAATAATGTGTATATATAACTGAGAATCAGAATCAAATTTATAGGTTTCGGAGTCAATGAGAGCGAATAACTTCTGATGCTGTTTAGGTTCAAGTTCAAATGTCCTTCGATTCTGGATGTTGAGAGTGGTGAGAATGAATAAAAAATACAAAACTAGTTCCGAATTCAAAATACTCCAGTTCATTATGCTGATTATTGTTCATTTCAATGCTATTTAAGCCTGCATTGCGCACAATAGAAATTCTGGAGACTCGTGTTCTACATATAAATTTCTCAATTTATTTGTCGATATTCATTTCTGAGGACAACAATATGAGCAGGACCTAGATTTTATAAATAAAACCACGGTCACCTGGTTGGCTAGGGCGTCGTTCTCATTATCAGAACGGAGAGAGTTCGAATCCCAACCAAACCGAAGATCCGTCGTGTTCATGAAGGAGGTAAGGGCATCTAGAATATATCGTAGACGCATTGTCCTCCAAGTGAAATGATAAATCTTTGGGTGTTAGTTAAGGTATGAGGATATTTCCTGCTTGATTCATGCTTCTAAATTACTCCCATCCCACTGCTTACAGTAAACGGCAAAGTCCAAATCAGGATTAGGTATAGGGAAGTCAGCTGGTGCAACATTTTATAAGAGCAGATGGGGGAAAGAATTGCAGTTAAAGCGAATGGAGATAGATGGATATGGCAGTCAAATTTATTTTCTGGATCAATGAGTTAGATATTATTGAATCTACTAAAAGCCTAATGTTATATTAGGCAAAGAAGAACGGGAAGTAAAAAGTCAAAAATCAAAGTTTAATAAGAATTCATACCTTTAAATCTTTAAATATATAAATCCTTTTATTTTATTATTTGTACCTAAAAGCTGTGCTTTTATTTACTTGTAAATGTAAGCACTTTAATTTTTTCGACAATTTAAATACTTGTAATTTATTTTCCTGCCTAATTTAAAGAAAATTAATTGAAGATAAGTAATTCAACTAACAGGAAAGTGCTGGTTCTATAAACTCCAGAATGAATGTGGAAATTATACTGAAAATTAACAGAATTACAATATATTTGCGACAAATGCTAATGTGTTGAAACAGAGTTTCGAATGTTGCGTACAGATACACTTATTGAAAAAGCAATGTTATAGTAATGATTTACATAATTTATCTTATAAAATTTATGTTTTATTTTCTTGGTTATGGATATATAAGTATAGTAAGAATAAGTTTATTAGGTGATACATTCTAGCTATATTTCTAACCTCTACGCTTAAATTATTGAGATAAATCATGACAATTATTTAAATTAATTTAATTCAAATAATTTTACACAGTATCATGTGTAAAATAATTAATAATTTATAATTATTTTCCATGATACTGAAATACTTAAGTACGATACTGTAAAAGAAATTATTAGATAATACTAGGAAAAATGCCATACATTTCTCACTTAAAATAATCCAATGGAAAAATATACCTATGATTTAACACTTATTCATAAAAATAATAACTATAATTTTTTTTTACTTATAAGATCTAGGAATTAATTTTCTGCTTATTTCTTCTTCTATAATTATGTAAAAAATCCTACATTTTATTAGCTTTCATCATTATCACTATTTATCTTTTCATTTTATAAATTGGAGAATATATAATAAATTTTTTTTTAATAAAATCGTTCTCCAAATTGAATATAAGAACAATGAAATAATTACGTTGCTGCTTTTTTAAACATCTTAGAATTGAACAAGTGTAAATCGTGGATGGAAAATAATTTTTTTTTAAAAAAAAAGAAAGATACATTATAACTTGAGGATATGAAAATCAGGACATTATTGATCAAAAATTAAAGCAACAATTTTAAGATCTATGAAATTATTTCATGATTGAGAGGATTATTGTATATATACAATGATTAAAATCATGATTGAATCGATTTAAATATGTTTGATATTTTACAAATATTATCATTTATTTTTTAAAAAAATGAATTAAATCGGAAAATATGATTGTGCTATACTAGAACATATATGGATGATTTTAATAAATAGTTAGATTCTCTTAAAATTTAGATTAAATGCATTGTTCTTTAAAAAAAGGGAAAAATTTTCAAAATAATCAAATTTGGCAATATATAGCCCACTTTCTAAACATTACATGGAATTTCTCATCACAGTAAGTGCAAGGTGTACTACTGAATGTATTTTACTAATGAACCAAATTGAGAGGATGCGATGAATTTTAAGAATTTTATTAATGGTCAAAATTAAGATGTTAATTAGTCTAAATGTGTTAGAGAGAGAGAGAGAAATTTTACGCATGAAAAAATGCATGTGTTTTAGATTTTAGGTGTTTTATTAATGTGCAACATCTATATGATAATTTAAATTTTAGAAAATTATTATTGGGCAAATTTAAAACAAGATTTAGATACTAACAGGCAAAGCTAATTATCATCAAAGCTGTGTGTTAAAAAAAGGTAGCTCTCACCATATTGCTTCCAGAAGCCCTTATCCGGACAGACATGCATCCGGACGGAAACGGGCTCCATCTCCTTGCTGAAACCGAAGAAGACACCGATGCTCTTTAGCATCAGCAGGGTCCTCCTTGCCCGGTCCACCAGGTTCTCCGCCAAACTCCGGGAAGTCATCTCGGCCAGAATGCATCCGCCCACCCGCCCGCTCCTCCGGATATCCGTGTGGGAGATACCGATTCCCAGGGCTGACGCCACTCCAATCACCAAAGATTTGCAGTTTTCGCTTTTCAGGGGCGGAATGCCGCCCACTTCGACAGCACTCCGGTCCCCGTCCTCATCCTCGAGCTCCGTCCCTTCCAGGGCAAGGCAGCGACAGCATTGTTTCGACTGGGGCGTCTTCATCGCTGTCTCATGCTTCAGATCTCTGCATCCCGAGCCAGGGCTTTGCCTGAAGCAGCCCTCGCGCGTCAAATTCAACATCTTCGCAAAGGTCTGGACAACACCTGAATGGTTGTTTCCGAACCTAATTAACTTTAATCCTCGGCAGGCGTCACCAGGGATGTCGCCAGCAGCAGATCCCAGAGTCGTCCTCAAACATCCAGCAACTCATTTCCCCTTATGTAAACATCTCGATTCCGGGTTCCGAGAGAAAATATTTTCCCCAGGAAAGTCAGACGCGTGTGTCCAAACTTTATTTTTTCCCCCTCTCTCCTTGGAGGAATTAGATTCCTGGATTTTCTCGGGATTAAAAACGGGAGATTTACGGACGGCACAGATTAAGCCGTCTCGACTCAGACAGCCGCCGTCTCTGCAACTGACGTTAAGTCCAGGGCTCGAGACACTATAAACATGTTCTGACGTCACCCCTTGTGATATGCTGTCTGGAATTCCTCGCACATATGTTCTCGATGGAAGAAAACACAGACAAAACGTAATAGATTCAAGCGTAGCAGACAAGCAATGGTCGAAAGTAAAAAATGATAAGCTTCTATGGATATGAAAGTAAATCGAAATGTCAACTTCAGATCTTCTTATAAGTTCTTAAGGAATATAAGTTTGTTAGAACAACACATAAAAAAAAAGTAGATTTGCAATTAGCTTACATAAGCTCAATGATTGCGTCATCCTAATAGTCTACTACTATTCCCGTTGATCCATAATGTTCTTATATCAACATCATTGTTGATGAGTGGTGAAGATTTGCAATGGTATGAGAGTTCGTCCTCATGCATTTAACTTGCATGAATGGAGCTTATTTAAGTTAAATAGAAGCTTCATTACAGAAATAGCCTTCTATTATGAAATTATTTACACAGAAAAATTTACCCGTCAGTGTTACAGAAAGTTTAAGAAATAATCTGAAATATCAATTGAATGTTAAGTAGAGCCATTTATTCAAAATGAGAATGAGATATTTGGAAGAGAATAGAAAATTTTTAAGCATAACTATATCCGAAAATAACATTAAAAATATATAATATCCTTTTATTAATATTATATTCGGAATTTAAATCAAAATAAAACATTAAAGCTTTTTATTTACCAAATGATATAAGGATAGACTCATATATTACTGTTAATAGAAAGCAAATTCATGTCATCAAAATCACTTTATTTAACTCGAAACCGCTAATAATTATTTGCTTTGAATATTGGAATAAAGAAATGGTAACTGAATGCCTATGTTATTTACTGCTTATTAAAATTGAAGTATCTATAATAGTACAATAAAGATAAAAATAATCGAATTTTTTATATTTTTTTAATATTTTTTTACAAAAAGTTTTGTTTTATGAATTTTACGTAAAATAGAATGCGTTTACTAACTAAAAAAATTTAAAAATATACTCAGATTTTTTGTCAAGTCTTTTTAATCAAATTAGATGAATATATTTACATTCTTATACCTAAATTAATTAATGTTTGTTAATCATGTCAATAAAAACTGCATAAATTAAAATAATACACTTCGATTTGATACGATATATTTACTTGTAATATTAATTTTTTTTAATTAGTTAAACTGAAATAAAATGATTTTTTTAAAAAAAAATATTATTGTCAATGTATAAGCATGATCAAGGAATTTTCCTATAGTGTTGTTTATTTGTAATTTTGGAATTTTAAAAGAAAACAAAAATATTTATAAATCAGATATTATATTGAAAGTATATACAGTTTACAAATTATGATTTTCTCTATTACAAAATGAATGAAAATGTATGTTCATAAAATTCAGTTGCTAAAAGCATAAAAATTAATCATCAGCAATAGAATATTAAGAGTAGTATAAAGAAATATATATATCAATAATAATAATTATATCCATATTTTTTCTAGGAAAAGAATGGAAATATGAAGATTTTGAAAGTAATATTATGAATAAAATATTTTAAAAGAAAAATGATTTGCATTTACATATATTGATGGTAATATGAATGATATTTATACCGAATTTAATATTTTTAATGTTAAAATAAATATGTAGTAATTGGAGAAAACAGTAAGTAGAAAGAACACATTTAAAGTATATTAAAAAATTTTGGTGTCCAAATAGACAAGTTATTTGAATCGTGAGAAAGAGTTATGAATGTTATTTGGTTTTGTCCTTATTACTATGCTATAAAAAGGCTCACAATGTTACTTAAATGACATGACAAAATTTTTTTCTCATGTTCATGTTGTTAAAAATGTTCCTTAATAAAAGTTCGCGATAAAAATAAAAGTAATTAGTACAGTTGTTGTTGCGTATACATATTTGCACCAACAAAAAATGGGAAAAAATTATTGACATAATGAAACTTGAGATTTAAAATGAGAGCCTAATACAAAATCAATAAAAGCTGTAAGTATACATATGATACTACATTGAATTGATTAATTTGTAAAGTCTGATCAAAATACATCCAAACCACGATGAAAAGATGAAGTCTGTACCTAAACTTGCAATCCCATCTCCATAGAATTCATAGGCAACAATTAGTTCTCATTAAATTTCTTGTCAAAAGTGGCTCATAGTTTGAATTTTTAAACCAGTAAGATAAAATATGAAAACCACTGACAAGAATAAAACGATATAAAAGACAAAGAACAGGAGGAAAGGATAGGGACCACGTCTTCAGGAGGAGGGAGATGGTCGGCTATGCAAATTAAAAACTTTTCTCCGACTTGTACCAAGGGCAAATGTCTAAAGATCATCGAGCAATTTTTGTATTGGCTTAACTCTCCTTAGCAGCTTTTGCGCTGGTTAGGTTTCCGGTAAAATATATTAGTTGGTATTGTATTTTTTTGATTTAATATGCTGTATTTTATATGCTATATTTATTGCTTTATATATATATATATATATATTATGGATATGGTTCGAGGATGGATGCAGTATCATTTAGCAAGTAAAATATGCCAAGTTGATAGAGACCATTCAAATTAGAAGGGATGATAACGCGTTTAGAGTTACCTCAAAGAACTCGATAGTATACTATGTTATGCCTTTTGAAAACGCTTTGTTCTGATGTGTTATTTATTACAAATAAAAACTCAAAAAAAATCTTGAATATAACTTTCACACGGAGACAAACAATTGTAATTATATAAAAAAAAAAAAAAAAAAAAAAAAAAAATTGCTCTCTCACTTAAATCTCACACGCAATCACAAATCCTCATTTTTTGGATGAAATCAGCATTTCTCTTGCGTAATACATTTACATATAAATGACTGAGCATTAGGCATCGATTAAATTTAAAATGGGAAAAAGAGAATTTTAGATTTAATTGGTATGTTTAAGAAACGTAAAACCCTTACAATTCTTTTTTTTTTTTTTCCATTTTAAGTTTAATAGATACATAATGCTCAGTCACTTATATGTCATTCAAAATATCATAATTGTTGACATAGACAGAAAAAATCAGCAGGAATATGATATGTAGACAAATTCAAAGAGCGAATGAAAATGAATGAAATAAAGATGTGATGACACTATAATCGCAGATACTGAAATTTATGCAGATGTCAGTACCTAATTTATTCAATTCACCAGAATTCTAAGACGTATAAATCAGTACTCTTCTAACCGATTTTACGTAAATAGCAATTTTTCTAATTTCATATGTACAAGAGACGTTATTGTAATCAAATAGTTAGTATCTTGGCTGTCGGTTCAACAGTTCATAGATGTGATTCCGACTTCTACTGATAATGTTTATATTAAGACGGAATCCTCATTAAATTCCAGATTCCTGTTGAATTAACTTTCATATGCAAATAAATAACCATTGAGCGACAAGCAAACCAAGTAGCGCTTAGTACATTGCTTCATTTATTTGTTTTTTGACCTTGTATTTTCTAGTATGTTACTTATAAGAAGAAGATTGAGATGATTAATTTAAATTAATTTTAAAAATGTACTTTATGCCTCAGAGGATTAATTCTGTATATATTGTTAATTCTAATTATATATATATATATATATATATATATATATATATATATATATATATATATATATATATATATATATATATATTCTAAATGCATAATTCACTTTTCTTATCGTGCTAATGAATGCTTTAAAAGAATTGCAAATCTAAATTTGCCAAGGGACGTCATAAATTTTATTATTAATTATTTTTATTTTTAATGTCAAAAGAAGGGAGCAAGAGAAAGTTTCAATGAAATACAAAATTTTTTTAGCAAATTTATTCTCGGTCAAAGAGAGATTGTGTGTGAAAGATCTTTCAAAATTGTTTTTACAACATTTAAATTTCAAACAATTTGTAAATTTCAGTCTCTTAAATAGCAATTTGATAAAGTAATTGGAAAATGGAGACAATTTTAAATTGTTTTCATTTGTTGTATAAGATTATGAATGAATATTTTTGCTAGAAATGTAAAAGAAGTAGTGTTTTAAATGGTAACTTGTTTAAAAACTGAGTTAATTATGACAATATTCAAAAAAGAAAACAAAATTTACTGCACTTCTGAAAGTATATGCCAGTCACTTCCTGGAGCTGGAAATTGTCATTAATAAATAATAAACTGGAGAAAATAATTCCTTCAATATTTTCTATTATTGATAACTCCGGTGCAAGGTTTAAAATGTTGATCATGCAAATCGTCATCAGGAAATTCTTCATATAGAAACTGGAGTCTTAAATTGATTTTTAGGGACACTTCAAATTAAAAAAATTTTTCCCTATAAATTAAAATTTTGTTCAATTTTTAGTTCTATGAGTGTAATTTAATGTTATAAACTTCTCGTGCAAGTTACAAAAAAAAAAAAAAAAAAAAAAAAAAAAAATGTAATTTTTATTTTTTATTTCAAAAACCATTACGAAATTCTTCCACATTTGTCGTGAGCTCCTATATTTATAAATCAATGTCTCATTTAAATATTTTCATTATCCCCCATTCCCCCTTAAATTCCTTGTATTTAATGGAAATGAATCATAAGAAATTACTGAAAATGTAAGGGAAAAAAAATTCTTTGATTTATAATGCTCCGTAGTAGTCTTAGAAGCATTACATTTATAGCAATTTTTTCTTTTTTAAATTTTGCTTAAGAAAAGAGAGAAGGAAAAAAAATTAGAATAATACACCATGAAAAATGTCTTTAGTTAGATTGTTTTTAGAAATGTAAAGATTATATCAGCAATAGAATTTTGATGTCAAATTCATGAAAATTTAAGAGCTTAACTTGAGTTTCGTGAGCATATTCAGTAATCCAGACCAGAGTGAATTTTACTTGTTTTTACACGCAATATGAATGCGAATTTTATTACCTGTTTTTGTCCATATATCAAAAAACAATTTTATGAGTAAAATAGTGTAAGGGGTGCAGCACACCGTTTACTAGTTGCCATCAAATTGGTTTGATGCATCTGCATATTATTACTGGATAAGTTAGAAACATTTCTAACGGTTTTCCAAATCCTTATGCAAGAATGAGATAGGCAGTAAATTATATATTCAAGTCGCCACTGAAAAACAACAAAAGAGTAATATAATTTTGGGATTTGATGTATTGTGGGTAATATTTTCTTTCAGAAAAATCATGTTTTTAATTTTGAGAGTTTTCTAACACACACACACACACACACACACACACACACATATATATATATATATATATATTATTGATTAATTATGTAGAACTTGATTTTAAGAAATAAAAGTTAAGTAAAATACTCATTCATTATAATTTAATAACTCAAATTGTTTTGGAAATAAAGCAAAATAAATTAAAATATAAAGCAATTAGTCATGGATATATAAGGAAATATTAAAAGTCATTACTGAAATGAAGTGAATAAAAAATATTTTAAGACTGAAAGAATTGAACGCACAGTGAACACAATTATATAGTGTTTTGCGCCTACATCAGGAAAGAGGTCACTAAGAGTATTTTGTATGGTATAATTGTTTTGATTTTACGCGCTGCTGTGATACGCTTAACTTAAAGTGAATTTATATAACTTCTCAATTCTCAGAACTGTTCACATTTCGATTACAATTAAATGTTGTTCCACAACAACTGAGTCAGATGTTATGAAATTTTTATCATACTGTAACAGATTTACGGTCTCAGAAAGATTTGATGTTATTAAAATAAATTATTAGAAACTTAAATTGTGCTCTGTGACTGACTGATTTGAACATTGAAAAATTATAATATTTTATAATGACATCTCAATGAAATTATTATATTGGAAGTTGGAACAATTTAGAGGATTCTGCTTATTTTGTAATTTAAATTGTAATCAAAAGAAAAACTGATAAATTTTAGAAATATTTAAATGCTTTTTTGAGAGGTAGAAAACTAACGTTTGAAGTAAAATAATTTCTCAAAAACTACACACGCATAAATAATGCAGTAAAAATTTATCACTACTTAAATGAACAAGTAAAAACCAATTAAATCATGATAGATACTATAGAAATATGTAAATACATGAATATGAATTCATGAATATCTCTTCACAAATATAATACTTATTATTATATTTGTAGAGAAATAGGATTTAATTTTTCTGGGAAAGTGGCAAGTGCAAATAAGTATACACACACAACACACACACATATATATATATATGTATATATATATCAAAAGTATTATTTATTCTGATTACAAGATGGACTTTGATGGGAAAAGTATCATTTATTATATTATTGGAAGTTGGAAGTTTTTGACAATTCCTTACCTTCACATGCTAAATATGAGTGCAAATTACGTGTAATTATTGCTCCTTTTATAATTTTTTCATTACACGTTGATTTATTATACTTGCATCATAATTTGTTATGAACTGTACATGATTAAAATTAAATTTCATTAGGCGAGCGTAATTATTTCTATATCTTTCTAAAATAAATAATTCTTCTCATAAAAAAATATGGCCATACTTGGAAGAAATATTATTACTTCATAATAAAAAAAATAATAATTATTTGTTTTTAAGATTTATTTTACACAAATATTTTGATGGAACTACCGAGTACTTTAATATCAAAATATTTATAAATCAAAAATTATGTACATCCATCTTTTAAACTGGAAAAAGTTTGAATGCCTTCACTTCTCACATGAAAAGAAAATTTCGCATAAAAATTCATTATTAATATTACAATATTGGAGGCGTGACATTGGGGTGCATTTACCATGTTTTGTGAGGTAATAGCAAAATTCATGTAATATTGACTTTGTGGAAAATGAACTTTTTAACTATTTATTCTAATGACAGTAAAAAAATTAATAAGACTAACTAACAAATAATCAGTCACGACAAAATTCAGCCCCTTCCTTAAAGTTGCTAAAGCAATATTAATTTCGTGCAATCTGAATTTTATAAATATTTATTTCCCAATTAGTAGGGGGGGATTAAACAGGATAGAAAAGGGTTGTTTATATTTATTAATTTTCAGAAACTGAAACGATTCTAATTTTTTTAGTACTCTTAAAATATTAATCAAATTTTAAAGGTAACAAGTCACGTGTTAAGACTGATATTTGGACAGTGACTGAGAATAAAATATGTCAACTTCGTCATTTTTTAAAAAAGTTTATCCATCTTTGTTAACCATCATTGAATTAAACATAATTTCTTTGTTGTGATATGATAAAATTGATAATTATCAAGACAATTTTTGATCATCCCCAAAAGAGAAAGTTTTAAGGAAAATCATTTCATTTGGGAAAGTTCTGAAATTTGGGAAATGGAAAATATGGGAAAGAAGAGCAGTGAGCAATAATATGGCTGAGTGGGGGAGGGGCATGTGTTATTAATTCTGGAGCATTCTCTTTGGGTAAGGGTGGATAAGGATAATAATTCCTTAAAATTGTCCGCTTTTACATTAAATATTTTTTGATTTTGCTATGAAACCATCACACATGACTTTCGTAACAATAAATATGAATTTTATGAAATTCCATTTGTATCATGAAAAAATCTACAAATGTTAAAAAAAATTAGTATAGGATCGATGTATAGTAAATAATTGATATTATTTTTAATGTTTTGTTATTTTTTCACTTGTATTTTTGAGTGCAATATCATTCCAAGTGTACTTTCAATATTCCAGAAATAAAGTTTTTTTCAGATTTTAAGGAAAAAGAGTTTAAATAGGGAAAATAAATATCTACATTTTTGTAATCGTAAATGTACCATTACACTTTTAAAAAGATACTTATATAAATATTCTTAAATACGAGAACTTACTTTTGAAAGAAATGATTACAGTGCATAACTGATTTTTTTTCTATTTGTATTGAGTAGAAACCTGATTAAAATTAATATCAATTTCAAAATATGTTATATATGAAGAGGAATTTTAAAAATTGCTTACAGAAAAATTTAAAACAAATTATGAAGTAATGGTAACTTATTAATTTCTCTATGGTGTCAATTTCCTAAAAACTATTAATAATATTTTTAACAGGATGCAAAATGTAAACGCATAAATTGTGGCCCTAAGTAAGAAAATTAAGTTTACTTTAGATAAGTTTATGTATCTATATATTGCAACATATGCAAGTACAACATAAGACTATCGGGCATACTTCAAGAAGAGTAAAAGCTCAAAATTTTACGGAGCACTATAATTGTGTACTGAAGAATAATTCATACTCAGTACTGAATGATGTATACTGTTTATTGCAATGATGGATATACATTATTGCAATAGACAATGTACATCATTCAATTTGTATATTGAAAATTTGAAAACTGATGTGTGAATTTTATGTATAATAAACACTAAAAATATTTTTTTTTGTATGCTAGATGCCTTGAGTATGGCCAAGCACTCAAAAAGTCAACTTTGCAAATGTTATTTGAAGTTAGAAACACATCATTTTACCCCGAGAAGAAGCAGTTATTTATGGGTGCTCATTTTCACTCACTCAAGTAAATTAGCATAATTAATTAAAAATTACAATTAGTGATTATTTACTAATTAAATATAACGTGACATACTACAGTCATCCTTCAATGAGCCTTAAATTGGAAAATTGCTTTATTATTGGGAATAATATGCTAAGTAGTGAGTATACATTAAAAGCTATGTCTGTTATTACTATTGTTATTATATCAAGAAAATAACAAACTATAAGAAAATGTGTAAGAAAGAAATATTAAGTGCTAATAGAATTTATTTTTGTATGCGTTTCCTCCTTAATTAATTCTTAACACTTTTAAAAACTTAAATAATTTTATGCATAAAAAAAATCAGAGTTATTAACATCAATTTCGAAGCTAAGCATTGAAATATTATTACAGAAATTGAAACACATTTCATGAAAACAGTTTCCTGAAATGTCATTTGCTTGCATTTATGGTTAATGCTATTCTATGTTGTCAGTACATCCTAAATTAAATTAATTTAAAAAAATTAAAATACGAATATTGTACATTAATATTACACAACCCGTACGCTTTGCTCAAGATTTCTCTAACGAATAATTAAACATTCCTTGGGCTATCCTAATCAGAATTTCAACGGAAATATGTGTAATAAAATAATAATTTAATAGAAAAAGTAAAATCTACTCACCAGTAGTGTTCAACAGTTTTGATATTTTTGTAAATCCTGGCCAAATAATTATTGGGATGCCTTAGGCTCCGTCAGCATGGATGAAGCAAAGAGAAGATAACACGAAGAAGGTCCAAAACACCTAATTTTTCCAATAATCAAAAGTGGTAATTTTTGGGAAAATAAAAAAAATAAAATCTGCCACACAAGTGGCCAGGCAGATTCACGAAGATGTAACAGAGCTTAAGAAACAGAAGTAACAAAAAAAAGAAGCTTATTGCTATAATCCAGGGGATTATGGCAACTTCACTTCTCGTTGGTGACCGCGCGACACAACTTATAATTCCACTGAACACCTAGGATGTTTCTTGGCTACTGAAACCTTCATGAAACCGGACAGATCGCGTTCAACAAGAAGCTGAAATAAGCAATTGATTTGCGCATGCGCTTTCTCACGTCAATCTAAGATGTCATGAGTTGATGGCTCCGCCTTTCAGCCAATGATCATGCTGGAAGGCGTGTCTTTAGTTACAGTAACGTACCAACCGAGTTCAAAATGCGTTACGAATGGTGCTTTGCACTGACATCTGCCATTGGAAGGGCAAAGGCCCGGCTGTTTTTATTTTTTTTTTGTTTTCGCAAGTAAAGTAAACAAAAAAAGAAAAGTTGAAACGGGAGAATCGAGGGGATTAGTATTTTTGTTTTATCTAATCCCCTTCAGTCAACAACATTGCGTAGCTTTTTCATATTGTTACGTATTTACCGCCTATAGTTTCAGAATCATGTGTCATACTTCACAGTAAACGACAGTTGATGATTTTATTAAGGACTTTTCTGCTTTTTTTTCCCCCGCCGGTTATTGACCGATGGCTTTGTTAACCCTTTCTTTTGAAATGTTACAGCATATAATCTCCGAATTGTTCTCGCCTTCTGTAGCTAACCCTTTATGAACCATCTCTTTTCATGACAATAAATGAGGAAATTTGAGATGATATTTCCTTGTTAATTGAAGCATCAAATGAATTATATTTAAGAAATCAATGTTCCAGCTTTCATGCATTAAATATATGATTTTTAGGAACGATTTCTTTTTATACAAATATTTAAGACACTCTCCTGAAAATGGAATTAAAATCGTTTTCAGACAAATATAATGCTTCTTGTTTTCATGAAAAAAAATTTTTTTCTAAGGAAAAAGTTTTTTTTTCTGAATTACATAAAACAATAAATAGTAATTACATCAGAACAATACATCAGTATTAAAGCAATTAATACATAATGTTTTGCAATTTAGAACATTGTGTTCTTAAAATTAGGGGAGAAGTTTAAATTGAATAAATTATTTTGACATATATATATCTGGATTAGATACAGTGGCACTTTGGTAAGCATAGTTCAAAAGATTCAAATTCGTAGGTTTATTTCCTCCCTTGATAATAAATAGATGTGAAGTGGTTTGGAGCAAAATCTCAGTTTCAGATCATTATTCAATCGACAGCACACACACACTTATAAAGTTCAGCTGGGAAAGTAATAAAATACTCCCTAAAAGCTCTCATAAAATTTATATTTATCCTCAAATGTTATCAATTCAATGAATTAACAGAAGATAATTAATTAACAGGGGATATATTTATTTAGAATAATCATTAAAAGCTGCGTCTTGGATAATATAATTTTATATGGCGTTTTTTGTGTGTCATTCAAGCGTTTTTCACTTTAGTATAAGTGGAAATATCCTAACATGTGTATGTATATATGTTTATTTTGATATAAGTATACTTGGATGAGGAAAATCTCTTTACCTGGAAGGGGTGTACTTCCCAGGAAATCCTTTCAAATATAAACAAAGGGTACACTTGTCCTAAAATATAAATTTAATAAAAAAAATAAATAAAAATCAGAAAATTCTCAAACACACTCTTTTTAACCCTCTTAGAAAGAACATAATATACGATATAAAGTAATTGGAAAACATTTAGAACTAATAGGTTAATTTTCTGCAAACCTAAATTTTTTCTAGGAGATTTATTTATAAAATATAAAGAAATATGTTCATGAGATTAAAACGCATCAAAGTATAAGATGCGTAAAAATACCTTTAAATATTTGCACAAACTACTTGCAGTATTTGTCAAGAAAAAGACATTATTTTAATAAATTATTGAACATTATAGTTATTGTGAAAGCTATTTTATTGCTGTAAAATTATTAATCCATTTAATGAAATTATTCAAAGAATTTAACAGAAAGTGTTTTCTTAATCTGCAACCTTAATCTTGGGTAAATATTGAAATTAAAAAATCACTAAATAACATATCAATTTGCTTCTTTAAGTATTTTGTTTACCTCAATAAGTGTTTATCTGTATTTAGATTGTTGGATTCAGCTATAGATGTATTGATAAAATTTGTGTATGAATAAGAAGCAATTATATATATATATATATATATATATATATATATATATATATATATATATATATATATATATATATATATATATATATATATATATATATATAACTCTTCCTTAATTATAGGAGTTTTCATCAATGTAAATCATATTATTTATTCATATTATTTCAATATTTCTTCATCTGATGAGTCTGAAGCCCAATAAGCAAAAATTAGTATCTAATGCATTAAAAAGTATTAAAACACTCATGTGGGGCATATTAACGTAGAGTTTGTACAAAGTAGTTCTAGGTTACTATTGAATAAATGGTTGGTACTATATTTTCTCGAAGTTGTTATTGAGAAGAAAAAAAATGGTTAGTTCTTAGAATCCCCAAAATTGCTATTAAATAAATTCGCTGGGTTGTTACTGTTTATTTGCAGGGTTACTATTGAAAAAAATATCGATACTAAGTATTCGTAGAATTGCTATTGAAAAAAGGCTTAGTACAATTTATTCCAGGAATTGATATTAAACAAGTAATTACCAAGTTGGCAACCGAACAGTTAATGCTCTGGCCTACGGTTTAGTAATTCCTGGATTGGAATCCCGCTTTAGATGTGGATAATTTTAATGGTTCAGAATCCATTTTAAAACTGCAGGTTTCGGTCTAATTTGTCCTCCTGATCAAAAGAATAACTATTGAGCGACAAACTAAACTAGATATTTTCAAATTATGCATTTAAATATGTTTTTGAGAAATGTTCTGAGAAAACTTTAGACTTCTAAGTCTTAGTATTTGGGGTATATTTGTGCATAACATTCTTAATGAATAATTTTGCGCACTAGCATACTTATTTTCGACAGACAGAGCTTGTATCTCTTAATACAAAACCTGCAATTGGTACAGTAATGTATAACTCAACTCAGTAAATGGATTCATTGCGCTGTCATTTAAGTGAAATCAAAACACTTTGATCTGCAAAGAGCCCTTTAGTAACCGGTTTCAATATTTTTCTTATTGATTAGTTTTAAATCAAGGATTATTGAAAGTTACACCACCCTACAGCTTCCGCTTCCACATATTTGAATGATTGATAAACTACAACCATAATTTTGTTAACCTTTCGCGGGGAATAATCTTTTAATTTTATTCCTCTGTTTAATTTTATTCCTTTTGTATTTTTTCAGTATAATAAAAAGAACATTATAATAATTATTAAAAAAAGCTAGGTAATTTTTTTATCATTAAACTTTAGAGGGTGTGCGCTTCAAAATAGCTCTGTAATTCTCTTGGTTCATCATAAAGTTTTCGCTACACCCACTGAAGTGTCATTCATTTTGATTTCGATCAAGGGAGATGGAGTGGGGTAGGGAGTAGACTGAGAACAAACGTTACCTACCGCAGCTGTGGATGTTGCGATCCGTCTCCCTCACAGAAACAAAACGCATCTCCTTTCAAGAGTTCTTGGAAAAGTTGCGGGAAGCTTAAAACTTTCACACGCTTCTTCCAACAGATGCAAATGATCCCATCGATACTTGTTGACACGTTGAGGGCGGCGGCAATATCAGTCATTTAAAAAGAAGGCTATATTTGATTTTCGAATTTATGATTATAGCGTTCGTAATTAATTTAAATCATAAAGTTCATTTGAAATACTGCATACCATTTCGGAACTCTCCCCCCTTAAAGAAAGAAAACTTGATTCGTTACCTCTTATTTAAAATTGTTATTTATGTGTAATCAGGTAGCTTATCTATGAGTAATTAGAGCAGAAAAAAATATGTATAGCATCAGACTACACTCTTTTTTGCATTTTCAATGATATTTTTTGTGCATAATTTTTCAATATTTGAAAAATATCTTTTTTGCAGAAAATGCATTATTGGTTTTCCCAATGAGCTGTTGATAGGAAATGCAAAATGCAATAGAACGCTGATGAATGGAGCTCTGACCCTCAATAATTATCGTTTATATTACAATGTGTTGTGATATATATATACATATATATATATATATATATATATATATATATATATATATATATATATATATATATATATATATATATATATATATATATATATATATATATATATATATATACACTACTGGCCATTAAAATTGCTACACCAAGAAGGCGACATGCTACAGACGTGAAATTTATACCAAAGTAAGAAGGTGCTGTGATACGCAAATGATTAGCTTTTCAGCGCATTCAGACAAAGCAGGCGTCAGTAGCGACACCTACATTGTGTTTAAATGAGGAAATTGTTCAGCCGGTTCCTCATACACAAATTGCATTTGAACGTTGTTGCCTGGTGAAAAGTTGTGGTGATGCCTCGTGTAAGAAGGAGAAATGCGTACCAGCACGTTTCTGACTTTGATAAAGGTTGAATTGTAGTGTACCGGGATTGTGATTTATCTTATCGCAGTATTGCTTTTCGCGTCGGTCGAGATCCAATGACTATTAGCAGAATATGGAATCGATGGGTTCAGGACAGTAATACGGAACGCCATGCGGGATCTCAACGGCCACCTATCACTAGCAGCCGAGAAGACAGGCCTATTATCCGCATGGCCGTAATGGATCGTGCAACCACGTCACGAGCCGTGATTCAAAAAACGGGGTCGTTTGGAAGACAAGTGTCTGCACGAACAGTTCGACGACGTTTGCAGCAGCATGGACTCTCAGCTCGGAGATCATGGCCGCGGCTTCCCTTGACGCTGCGTCATAGACAAGAGCGCCTTCAATGGTGTGATCAACGACGAACCTGGGCGCACGAATGGTGAGACGTTATCTTTTCAGATGAATCCAGGTTCTGTGTACAGCATCATGATGGTCGCATCCGTGTTTGGCGGCATCGTGGTGATCGCACACTGGCAGCGTGCATTCATCATCGTCATACTGGCCCATCACCTGGCGTGATGGTATGGGATGCCATTGGATACATGCCTCGGTCACCTCTTGTTCGCATTGACGGTGCTTTGAACAGTGCACGTTACATTTCTGGCGTGTTACGACCCGTGGCTCTACCCTTTATTCGAGCTCTGCGAAACCCTACGTTTCAGCAGGATAATGCCCGACCGCATGTTGCCAGTATTGTACGGACTTTCCTTGATACGGAGCATGCTCGGCTGTTGCCCTGGCCAGCACGTTCTCCAGATCTTTCACCAATAGAAAACGTCGGGTCAATGGTTGCCGAGCGACTGGCTCGTCACCAAACGCCAGTCACTAAGGTTGATGAACTGTGGCATCGTGTTGAAGCTGCATGGGCACCTGTACTTTTACATGCAATCGAATCTCTGTTTGACTCAATGCCCAGGCGTATAACTGCTGTTATTACTGCCAGAGGTGGTTGTTCTGGGTACTGATTTCTCAGGATCTATCCAGCCAAATTTTTTGAAAATTTAATCACTTGTTATTTCTAGTATAATATATTTGTCCAATAAATATCATTTTGTTATCTGCATTTCTTCCTGGTGTAGCAATTTTAATGGCCAGTAGTGTATGTATGTATGTATATATATATATATATATATATATATATTTAAATATATGTATGTATGTGCATGTGTACATATATATATATATATATATATGTTTGTATGTGCATGTGTACATATATATATATATATATATATATATATATATGTACATATACATAATATCAAAGTTTAATAAATAATAATTGGTGAATTACCATGAATTACCCTTGTTAATTACCGTTATTATATATTTTCTAAATTACACTTTTTTACCGGAAAGTTAGTTGGTTCATGTTTTCTATTTGATGACCCTACCCGATAAAGCTGATGGATAGATTCACTAATTTATGTAAAAGAGTCCATATGACTCATTATTAATCACAATTTTAACATTTTCAACATATGACAAATATTCTCTCTTAAATACATTAAAATATGCTATAAGAAAGTTTCATATATTTGCATGAGAACTGCCCAGTAACTTATTCGGGATCTTAATACATGTTTATGGTGTATCCAGATTATATTTGGTCGATTTGAGTCAGAGACAAGATGTATGAGTTGGATACTAGTAGCTGTCATTAATATGGCCTTGTCAAAATAATGCATTACACAACTTAAATATTCCCGATATTTTCACAACCTAATCAAATATTTAATATGGGATCGAGGTTTGTAAGCAGAGTTGGGTAAGATTCAATGTGGGTTTACAAATATATATTTTTGTTGTTAATGATAGATATTGATCTTTAATACTCTCTCTCTCTCTTTTATTAATGATTAAAACTTTCGACATATTAATTGGTGAGTCAGATTATTTAAAATTGATTACAGTGTATTATATTAAAATATAGTAAAATCACATATTATTCTGAAATAAATTTGAGATAATTAATTTAGCGGAAATGTTTTTTTTTTTAATTATGTGTAAGAGTTAAATGAATACTTCTTGAAAAAAATGTAATGCAAATTTTTTATGTGAATTCCAATTTTAAATGAAAAAGGGCTACATAAATTACTATAATTAAATTTTATTAATTCACATCTTAATTAAATGCTAGTTTTATTTTTAAATAAATATATGGCTAAATCTGAAGGAAAAGATTATTCACAAAACAAATGTTTACTATAACTTAAATGATCTAAAACCGATTTTAAAAATATTTGGATTTGCATGAAAATTTGTATATATAGATATATATACATATATATATATATATATATATATATATATAAATAGATATATATATATATATATATATATATATATATAGATATATATACATATATATATATATATATATATATATATATTAATTGCTATTGCTTATCTGTCCACTAGAGAGAGCCAAATGTGAATTCTTCAAAACTGTTATTAAAATTGCGAAATGAATTAAAAAAGACGGTTAAAATGTTATTTGAAGTGCAAACAAAATAGGAACATAAATACAATAGTAATTAAAAGAATTTTATTTTTTGAGTATTTCAACGAAATTTTCATTTTAAATGTAAAAAATTATGACGTAAATATTATAAAGAGAATTTTATATTTTATGGTGGAAACAATTAGTAATTTTATGACAAATATTGCCTGTTATTTTATTTTATTTCCATTAAAAAAAGTCAAATGTGTGGGTGGAAAAGGAGACTGCTAACAGTTGAGTTACTATCGTATTCTTTCTGTTGTCAAAAAAGTCACGTTAGAAACATTTTTTTTCAGTTGTTCATTTACTTAAAAAAAAAAAAGATTAATCTAAAACTTATCCATAAAGTAGTAAATCCTAGAATTACCGGTAAATTTGGAAGAAGTAAATGCAGGGATTGTCGGGAGAAATACCGAGTAAAAGAAAAACTTCTCCGGCCATTTGAAGATTACGCAGGTGAAAACGAAGTTCTCCACAGGTAACTCTTCCCCTACCTACCGCAACTGACAAGGATCGATCACTGACAGTATGATCAACTCCTTTTTTCTTTCCCACCGGTGGGGATGGAAGGGTTATTTCTCCTCACAAACGATTCTCTACGACAATTACCCACCCCCTGTAATGTTTGATAAGAATTCGTAGTTTAATGCAGCCTGGGAAAATGGAAAACACGCAAACAACACACATGTATGTTTGGCACACATCCACATTTCATCTTCAATTAGTTACATTCTAACTTCACACACATTAAATTAATCGCTAATTCGTTATTTATGGTATTTTTTTTTAACTAATACATATTTCAAAATAATTTATTCTTTCAATGGTAATAGAAATATAAATCACTGATAAAATTAAAATATAGAGATTCAAGTTTATTCTGAAAATCCTTCTTACAATTTAAAAAAAAAGTCTACATAAATCATAATAATATTTAAACTATAAATTATTACCTCTTAAAGAAGAAATATGATCTTATAATAATAATATTAGGAGGTTATTTAAATAAAGGATTTCATGAATTAACCTATTTCATAGTCAAATTTAAGAATAGAACCAAAGATAGAAAACGTTAAAAAGATAAAATATAAATTTAATTAGCAAAAATCGCAAAACACAGAAAATCATTTCAGATGTGATAAAGAGCTTCAACTATTTCGAAATAAATTTCCCAAGGGAACATATTTTTAAGATATAAATTACGTCTTTTATATATGTTTGATCAATTTACTATAAAAAAAATTATTTTTTCCTTTGAAACGGAAATGGGAAACAGACCTATATTTGCAAAATATTCTTATTTATATATATGATCATACGTATTTAAAAACTCTATTTACCAGAAGCATCAAGAGTTTATTTTTTATTTATTTATTTTTTTAGTAAATATGTATTTATAGTCATGAGATTTTAAATAAGTTTTCCAAAATGTAATTAAAGTGTTAGGCTCTTTAAATACAGATTCCCATTTAAAAGTACTGCTATAGGCTATATTCTTTAATTACTCGGTGGTTAAATATTTTGAATATTTGATAGCAATCCAGGGAATAATCCGAGCTAACATTTTCTGAATATTTAAAAAAAAAATATTTTGAATACACATTTGGAATCGAATATATATTGAAAAAATAATATGAATCGTATACACATTTAAAAATCAAATATTCTGAATCGGATATTTATTTAAAAAGAAAGCATTCTGGTTACATTATTTAGAATGTTTGATTTTTCGAATACTAAAAATTTAATGTTCCAAACTCAGTATATTTAACAGCTTTGACTGCTGAATATTTAACTTTAGTTCCTGGAATATATATAAAATATAATCAGAATTATTTATAAAAATGAAACATTCTGAATTGGGTATATATATTTAAGATTTTTGGTTAAATATATATTTTTTGAAAATTCAACAACATGTACTGGAATTGAATATTCTAAAAATTTAATGTATTCAGAATGTTTAAAAATTAATTTTATAATGAAATGTTTTGAATTTGATGTATATTTAAATATTTTCAACAATTTCTTTGAATATTTAATGTAGCGTGTTTTGCAGTTAAATATTCTAAGCCAATAATAAGAATTAATTCAGAATATTCAATATTTAAATATTCTGAATAAATGTTTTGAATTGAATACACACATGCTTAAAATATCCCAAATAAATTCTTTGAATACTTAATGTATTGTGTTTTGCAGTTAAATATTCTAAACCAATAACAAGAATTATTCAGAAAATTCAATAATTAAATATTCTGAATAAATGTTCTGAGAATTGAATACATGCTTAAAATATCCCAACTAAAATTTTTGAATATTTGACAGAGTATATTACAATTAAATGTTCTAAATATTTAACTAACATTCCACGAAAACCATAATTGTTTTGAACATGTAGCAAAAATATATAACAAAGATGAATATATATTTGAGATAATCACAGAAACGGTGATATGAAACAGAACACACTTTTAAGTATTAATTCCTAGGAGGTGACGGCAAGTTAAAGCAACTGTATCTGACTCAACAACATCTTGAATTTGGAAATTTAAAATGTTTTTGTGTGAACCAAAAATAATGATACGAAACTAAAAATATCCTCTGCTTAAAAGCTTATATTTGCAAAAAACCAATTACCATTAAAATTGAAGTTTATACAAATTATTTTTTATTTATGGAAAAAAAGAGTTGCGTGTTCTGAGCTAATGAAGACAAAATGCATCACGATGGCTGATGAAAAATATCTACTTTTTTTAAAGCTATCGTTGTTATAATAACCATGATAAATCATTATGATAAATGGATGCCTCGACAATCACTATTTTGAAGTTCTATAGAAAATAAAAATACCGAGCTTGAATCGCATGTAGAAAAATAACAGGTAATATTTAAACACGCATTTCAGCCAATTCATGCTCAAATGTCTAATATGAAATCCTTGTTGACATAAATGATACATTAATTTAAGGTATCTGCCCACGTTATTATGGATTTACATACCGAGACAATCTTTTTATTAAAAGTTAATTTTAATTTTCTTTTATCTTGTTTTAAGATAAATTATGATTGTAAAGCGAAAACAAAATTAGACAAAACTAATCACATATTCCGTACTTTATGTGAAATCGGCAATATAGTATTTTCTGGCAAATTTTACTTTAATTTTAACAAAACGATTAAGTCTCTTCAGAAATTCGTAATACATCAATCTTAATTTAATTTGAGTATAAGGTTTATGTAACCATGTTCTTTGAAATAAAGTGAAATCTAAGAAAAATTTGTTTAAAAATATGCAGCAATATTGATATTTTATAAAAATTGTCTGAAAATACGCTTTAAAAATAGCTGTAAATGAAAAGTTCTTCAGGTATATTCAAAACTTTGCCCCATTTCATTGATAAAAGCGTTTAAGCCAAACTTCATACAAATATCTTCATTAATTATTACTTGAGGTACCGTGTTAAAGAAAGAGGGGTGGTAGAAATTTTGTAAAAGACTATGTTTCGAAAAAAAAAAAAAATATCGTCTTTAAAGTTATAGTCTTATTTGTGATAACGAAGATGGTTCCAATTCTTTCTGAATATAAAAGCCAAATAACAGTGCCATATTTATGGCTATTAATTAGCACATTATAAAAAGTATATAATTGAGAAAATAGTAAAAAAGATATCCAAATAAAAAATAAAACACCGCTATTCATTTTTACCCATTAATTCCGGTGTTAAAATGCAATTTTTTGTTTCATTTTTCAAAACACGCGACATATTTCAAATTTTGTAACTTAATTTCTATTTGACATGCAATAAAACAAAAAACTGTTTTGGAAACTGGAAAGCTCCGAGTACTGGATTCACAAATAATAATAATAAAAAATTGAGAAGCGTAGTCGAAAATCAACCTTTCAACCAAAGTGTACTGCCAATCGTTCTGTTTGATGTGGTTTGACATAGTAGCGGGCTCTATACCTGACCCAGCAGAATAATATTTGTGCTCAGATAGAACAAAAGCTAAAAGCAGAGCTGAAATTGAAAGAGAGCGTGTTAAAAGTTCATTAGGTACTACGTCTCTACTTTGGTGTGACATGAGGAGGAAGATGCCAGATGAAGTATTGACTGTGCGTCACTGGACCGCGGTTCAAAATTAGGAAATTGTTGCCTATATTAGATAGCTGGAAATGGCAGTAATGGATAGTTGAAAATGACGGAAATGCATAGCTGAAAACATATTGAAGAACGTTCTATTAAAATTAAACACTAAAATCTTCGAAAATAGAAAAAATATACTGCAATTTTTTGACTTACATAATCATAAAAAAGTGAATATCAATGCAATAATTGTACCTACTGAAAAATATTCCCACTAAAATACATTAACATTAGAGTATCATTAATAACATGCATACATTTTCTGAACCTTACGGGTCAATAACAGATCTAATGGCTCTTAGTTTATCAGCAATCTCTTGGAGAAAGCATAACAAAAATTTTGGGTACTTTTCCATTGCACCCCCGCCAATAATCCTCATTAACGGGAAAGGAAAAATCAAATACTATTATCTTAAATATCTATTTTCATCGTGTATTCCTTAAAAAGATTTACTTTTATAGAAAATACTAAAAATAATACAAGTATTTTTTTTACATTTCATAAACTAAATAATTATTACTTATTGGCAAAACATATTTAAACGTCGATGTTTATTTCAAATGGAAACTGCTCAGAATCGAATGGATGTTCGATTACGTAGGTTGCAATTTTTTTTAATGAAACAAAATTAAATATTGCTGTATTTGGTTATTTTTTTGCCCTTGGCGAGTAGTGACCCCGCAACGTTCCTTTTAACCAACAAATTTATCACTAAGCCATCTTTTGTACCAACTAGATTTAATTTTGCTTAGTATTTGCTTGTATTGTTTAACTTTGTTTATCACACTTCAGTTAATTTTTTAACAAAAAACAAAACAAAAAAAATCCATTGGAATATATTTAATTTAAAATAAAATTTTCAACCAGTTAAATCACGTCTAAGTTGTATTATTTTCGCTTCTTCGAAAGAAACATGCTATTTCTCTAGGTTCAACAGCGGGGTATAATAGAAAAGTACCAAATTTTGCGATCATCATAAAAGAAGTTTACTAAAACTAAACTTTGAATTTCTAAAATTATTTCACAGTTTGAAACTTGAAAAACGACGCTTTTGAGATCTTATTGTAAATATGCGGTTATAATATAATTGTGTTTTCACATGAGACAAGATAGTTGGGAAATTCTATTATCTTTACGACGAATCATGTTCTCGTTGGTGCATTTGCGAATAAAATTAATT
>CM057812.1:8708033-8718033 GCA_030067965.1 Latrodectus elegans
GTAGGTCAAATATTTAAGGGTTCATCTTACAGGTCCCACTTCTTAAATCATGAAGATTCTTACCTTTCTTCATCAACTCTTACTTGAAGGATCTAACTCTGAATGGGATGCAGGGAAGTATGCTGCTGCTCACAGCTTATGAATTCAACTCCTGCCATTGTTACAACGGAAGATAAATGCCGTGCTTCTGCCTTCAGCACGTGCTTTTGTCGGATCTGGTTGCTTAGGATTTCTTGCCTTGCAACGCATGAATACTACCCACTATTGACTAAAAATGCATGAAAATGATTAATAACTGCTTATCCCTTCAGACTTTTTACTATGTAGTGTCAAAGAATCATAATAATTCGTAAAAAGTATATTCTGAAGGAGATCAAATCCACAAAATCTACTCTTTTATTACTCAAGAGAATTCTATCGTCCAACAGCATGTGAATTTCGATTCTATTGAAAGTTAATTAAGAAGATTCTGCCTCTGCGTGAACACACATTGTTCCGTTTATTCTTTTGTTCGTTCTATGGATACGTGATCACTCAGGAACGGTTACATGCCTCGTCGTCCCTCCCAGAACTCATTTTCCCGAGAGGAGTATGTAATTTGTCCGAACTGAAGAGTCCGTCGAACAAAAGTTTCGATTTGTCGCGCACCCCAGCCGATGGTCCAGATAGTGCAAATGGCCTTCCCGTGCTGCGATTCGGAAGCCGATCCCGGCGATTGGGAGGCGTCGTTAAGTCAATGTTGATATTACGACACTTATTGTTTAAAGTGTGGATGTGCAGCTCGCAACCGTCGCCGGCAACCGGTCATTAAGGCACATTACAGGCATTTAAGGAAACCGCGGAAACGTGACGCGACTCGGACATGCGTCTCCTGTGGGCGTTCTTCCCTTCCAAACTCTCTGGAAAAGCAATTTTCAATTATTTTTCTACCCTCATGTTAACGAGTGAAATAATTTCTGGCAGATGTTTTTTGATTAAGTACTCGCATCATAGATCTTTCTTTCTTTTTTTTTCTTGGGGCAGTTTAAGATCCTTTTATTTGTCTATAAGATAAAGAGGATTACTTTTGGCCACAGCATACTCAGCGTTTTCTTCTGACATCCGGAAATAAATTGCTCTACCGCAGCATTTTGATAAATTGATCGGTTCGGTTATCGCTGGCAATATTTGCTTTGCGGAGAATTGGGGTTGGTCTTGTAAATTATCCCAAGAAGACGGTCATAAAAACACGAATGGTTACCATTCGTGTTTTTGGACTCAATAAGAAAATTGCTGTATGAATAATAATAATACTTAAAAAAAGTTATTAAAAGCAGGATTGTATTACTTTTAATCCAAATCTGGGCATTTTATCTATATTTGAAATGGGGTATTCTTTTTATCCCATTTCAAATGACGATATTTCTTACCCCATTTCAAATATAGGTAAAATGATAAACTGATTTCTTTCTATAAAAATCTTTCCCTATGGCGGAATTTTTTAAAGAAATACATATCGTAAAGTCAATTCAAAATTAATATTACAGATTTCATTCGATGTACTTTTAAAAGGATATTTGTAAAAGATACATACTAAACTTTTCAATATTCTTAAAATGTTGGACTGTATACTAATTTAAGAAACATTAAAAATTCTATTCATATAAATCTTGTTGATTATTGGATTTTTACATGCTGACACAGACACACACAAATTAATTTCTTACAAAATCAGCTTATTAAAAAATAAAAAAATTAACTTCTATAAAAAATATGCACATATTGTTAAAAAAAATCAAACTAACCAATAATTTGAATAAAAAAAATAACAAGAACAAATATTCAGGTACTTTGGATTTCTAACTCTTGTTTATTGGCGCATATAAAATAACAAATTGTCGTTTTAGTCTCTCCCTCTCTTTTTAATCTGAGTCAATTATGTCGTACAGCAGTTAATAATTTTATCATAAAAATAATGCTTTTAATCTTTATCAATAATGATTATATTTAAAGAATAGCGATGTTATAGATTAACTAAATTATTTTCCTCATTATGCTATAGAATATGTAATAATTATGTAAAATTAAAATATGAAATTATATTTTATCAAAGGCAAGACCTTTTAAATACCTTTCCTAAAATATTGAATTTATTAGCTCTTGTTCTGGCTCTCTTCTTAAAGTATACAAAATGATAAATTGTCATTGGTTTCTCCCTATTTTTTAATTTGAGTTAATTTTGTCATATAGCAACTAATAACCAATTTTATCATAAAGCTAAATGTTTTAATATCTATCAAATATGTCTATATATAAATTATTGAGACGATTAATTAAATTATTATTTACCTCATTCAGATATATCAAATGTAAAAAACGAATTTTTTGAAAAAATTTAAAAATTCGAAAGTAAAGAAGTAGAGTTTAAGATTATATGCTTGAAAAAATAATATCAAATCTATTGTCTCTTGATGATTTTTATTACATTCATAGAAAGATAAATCGAAATTTATGAATAATGAATTCGGAAAAAGAAATGGATTGAAACTTAATTAAATATATGGAATCTTATGATTATTTTTCATTTTTATTAAAGAGAAAATTATCTTTAACTATTATTTAACTATCAGTAAATGCATTTAAATGAATATCATCGTTTAAATCCTTTTATTAAGGGAAGTTATCTCTTTAATAAAAATATTTATAAATAATGAATTTCCATCATTTTTTTTTCAACTGTATTTCCATATTCTTTTATATCAGCCACTTCGATAATTATTAGCAAAATTTTTAATGTGTTCAGTTACATTTGGTTAATCTAAGTTTAATTCCAAAGCATAAAATATGTAATTTTCTTAGAAATAGAATAACAAGTTTAACAGTTTGGTTTACTATTTTAGCCACTTTGTATACATGAGTGCTAATTAGACCGGCACCTACATTTTAATGTGTGTGAATTCGGTATCACTATAATAAACACCTTAAGTTTGTCAATAATCTAAACAACTGATCTACTAAACACTGAATCATTAAATAATTGAATTGAATTTCATAATTACTGTATTTTTAACGTACTTTAAAATAATTTATTACTGACAAGCAAATTGAAAGAAAATTTCGATAATGACACTTTTGAACTTCGAAATAAAAAGAAAACCAAAGTTCCATAAGTAAACGTAACAGGAAATATTTTCTATTCATTTCATTAATCTGAAGTATGGATAAGAAATAAAATAATTCTCATTAATGAGTATAAAAATAATCTAAAAAAATAGTAAACAAAAAAGTTGGAGGTAAATAAAATATTATTAAAGACTTAACATTTAAATAATTAACCAAAAAAAAGTTTCTTGAAACGAAAAAAGAAGGAAAAATATAGGTAATAAGATGAAAAAAATCTTTCTCAATAAAAAATAAAGAATATAAATAAGTATTTAAAACTTATGAATTTAATAAGATTGTAAAAAAGTATAATATTTAATACTCATAAAAGACATCTGAGAAAAGTGAAATATATATATATATATATATATATATATATATATATATATATATATATATATATATATATATATGTATGTATGTATTCAGATCTCTTTATGCACACCTTAATAACCTTAAAGGTTTAATTTAGTTTTCTCGACTTTAGGTTATAGTACAAATATTAAAAAAAATAATTAAAGGGAAATAGAATTTAGTGTCACACACAGTGACAATAAAGTCTAATCTTGATATTTTAAAAATTTTAAGTTATAATATCATTTTTTAATTTGGAGAATATATCTTTTAATTGGGAAATTTTTTTTACATTTTTTAGATTGATTTTCTAGTTAATGAGTTGATAAAAATGAAAATTTAATTTATAAAAATATACAAAATGATTTAAAAAATTAATTATGTTTCACATTAAGAGTATATGTTCTACAGAATATATAACATAAATTTTCAAGAATTCAATTTCATCCAATGTTAATTACACATATCATTCGTTTTGTTGATGAAATCAGATATGCAAGTGAATTTTTCTTAGCCAGATTTTCAACGATATTAAGTACTTATAGAGAGTTGCTTAAATATCTTTTTATTCTGTTTATTACGAAACACTCTTTCATTATTTCTTTAAATTAACAATATGTGGCCGAGTTGGCTTGGTTTGAAAGAGCATTCATTCGCGTGATCGTAAGACAGTAAGTTCGAATCCCGACCCCCATTAAAAATCTATAGTGTTCATTAATGGCGGTTACGGCATGTAAAATAGATAGCTATTACAATTTTCTCCCTGTGAAACGCAGTTGGTCTCTGCTTATTAATTACCCCATTACCCGCCTGTGCTGCTCTTTTTCGGATGGATGATAAACACTTCATGGCATTACCTCATTGTTTTTAGGTTTCTTTTTGACAACTCTACGGAAACCAATTTTAAATTTTTTTACAATCCATCGTCTCTTTTTTGGGCTGCTCTTTTTCGGCTTTTTTGGACTGATGTCAGAAATACCAATGACTGGTCTAAGATAAGAAAAAACTTATAAACTTTAAAAAAAAAAAAAAAAAAAAAAAAAAAAAAAATTTGATTAAATATTGAGAGCAACTTCGCCAATTTTTTTTATATAGATTGTGTGTGTGTGAAAAAAAATTTCGTCGGATTCTTTTCAGATAATTATTTTTTGAAAGAATCTGACATAAAATGTCTCATTGAAGCATCTGCTAAATTTAACTAAAATTAAATTTTGGCAGAAATATTTTTAAAAAATTGAAAGGCTTCTTATAGACATAGTTTGAATTTATATGAGAGTTTTACAATGTAGTCCAGTGAGTAATGTTAAAAATTAAATATGCATTAAATATAAACATAAAATGAAAACAATATATTGTCGGAGGCACAGAAATCTCTATTGAATTGATATTTCGCTGAAGCGTTTGCATATGGACTATTTTATATTTCTTTTTTTTTCGTCAGGAGAAATGTGATTGAAAATATTCAATAGGAAACTTTAAGCAAACAATAAAGTAAGAAAAACCCCGATTTTATTGCGGCAAGAGGGGAGGGGGAGGAACGTGATAAAAGGCCAATAGTGGTAACATTCTCAACCCACGAGTCTGTTTTGCATAGTGCGGCACTTACATGCAGCACTCGCATTCGCATGGACGTCTTTATATGGTCCCGATGCATGCGATGGTTCAAAGAGACCGGCTGCTAAGGTAAATTGACAGGTCACGCAACGGTCTCTTAAAAACGCCACTTCCGAAGGTATTTCACGGCACCCCCTCCCCTGCCCTCGCTTTTAATTGAGGCGTAACAAGGAAGAAATACGCCCTCTACCCCCTCCCGCTGAAGAGCCTAATTGCCTCTCCCTGCTTCAAAACAAGGAGTAGCATATACATATACAGGTGCACATAAATATGTATGTATATAAGTGTATATAAGTATATATGTGTGTGTGTATATATATATATGTGTGTGTGTGTGTATATATATATATGTGTGTGTGTGTATATAGATCTATATATATATATATATATATATATATATATATATATATATATATATATATATATATATATATATATATATATATATAACTTTCCTTTTGATGAAAAGGCTTAATTTATTTATCTATTTTTTTCCTATAACAGTATTATTCCAAAAATCTTCGAGTTTCTTTCTCCGGGATTTTTTTTTTAATTTTCATTTTTACTTATTCCATATATACTCAAATTTTTTACCTTTTCTAAATATTTCATCCTATTGTTAATGGGGCGGTTTTAGTTACTTCTTGAAAACCTTTTTTCTCATTTAAGTAATTCAAATTACTTCATTTTTCAGTTATCATGTCAAAAATTTTTAAAAGATTTTACATTGTTTTCATTTTGAATTGATTTTGTTAACATTTAATTTTTTCTGTAGCTAGTATATGTCTTGTTTAAAATTCGTGGGGAAAAAAAAACAACTTTATTTTTAAGAAATTCTTAAAGAGTGCTTATATTTAATTCTTCATCATAGGAATTTAAGAGGGCATCAGAGAAAACTGCATTATTATCAAAGCGCGATGATAATAGGTTACCAGAGATAGAGGTCTTATTTTTTTAAAGATTATTTACTAAGCATTAACATGTTTTTATATTTCGTTTTTTTTTCTTTTTTAACTAAGTCTATATTAAAAGTTTACAATATGCATCAGATATTTAGATATTGCCAACATTATTAGGGGTTCGTTCGTTGTCGATCAATAATCGTTTTTTTTTTTTTTTTTTTTGCACAGATTGGGATTTTGGTTTAAAGTGAATTCTGAACTAGCATCCAAGCCCAAGGTGGGATTCAAACCGTTTAATCAAAGGCAAGAGATAACTAACAGAAGATGTTCAGTAGTGCATAAGCATCATAAAGTGAGAAAAATCTGGCATTTTTTGGTTCATTTTTACTGTGTTAAAACTTTTTCTGCTCCTTCTCAGTTAACGTTCAGATAGGAAAAGGGGCTCAGTAGATTCTAAGTTCGAGTGAAAAAATTGCAGACACGATTTTTTGAATGCATGTGATAAACTAGATTTAACAATATTTAAAACTATAATTTTTATTCTTAAAAACTATTTCTGTAATTATTTTGCAATATTTTCTCTAAAAGTAAATGCAACATCGTTTCCATTTTTTAATTAAAAAATTTATTGATCTTAAATTAATTTATGCCTTATTATTGCTTATTATAATTTATGCCTTATTATTGCTTATTATAATTTATGCCTTATTATTATTGAAAAACCCAATTGGAAGTTTTAATTTTTAAAAAAAAAATTATAAGGGGAAACAAAAATTTCTCACAATTATATAAGGGGGGTTGGAGGAGTCAGGTATTTTCTTATTTTTTCTTATAAAATAAAGAAAAAAAGTCCCCAACATCTATTTGCTGAGTCCATGAGCATGCCACTGGGATATGATTTCTCTTTCTCTCTTAAAGGATTAAATTCATCAGTTTTAAATAACTTGAATTATTATAAGCAGGTGTTCCATATGTGTCCAAAAATATTGAAATTAAAGAGTGAATATTTAACTGTAACAAAACAGTATTATTTTTAGCATTTATTTTTTCAAATATCTGTGTGGTAAATGAATATTTTTTGAAACTGTATCAGTTTAAATGTTTTTTTTTTCTCGAAATGTTATTTATTTTTCAAAGTCAGCTATTTTTTCTTTTTTAATTCATTATTCAAGAAAATCGTATTATTTTATTTAACTGCTGCACACACCCAAAAAATTGTACAAACTGTTTAAAAGTTTCATTTTGAGTCCTTCAAAGTAAATTGAGTCTATTTTTTATTCTCTTAATTGACGGTTTGGTTTGTTTACAGCTCAACGGTCATTTTCTTGGTATACGTGAAAACACACATCGGATTCTTGTTGTAAATGCCTACAAACACAACCGAGGTTGGAGGCAAATCCTTTTTCTATTGACACGACAGCCCCTGATGAATTGTAATTGCTTTCCGAAGAACTCTCTTCCATTCTGATCTACATCTTAAAATCCCCCTCTGCACAGTCCATCCATCTCAAACTGGGCCTGCCTTTTTTCCCTCTTCCCAAAGGTTTATGGTTGAAAATTTTATATGTTAATGATAAAGGGTCATCTTAATGAATATGATGATGATTCTTAAGTAATTTGTACAGTTCAAAATTATGTCGAGATCTTCAGAACTTCATTTCCATTCACATCCAAAGATTTGTCTCAAAACTATTCATTCAAAGACAGTTGGCAATTCTGCCTGTTATTTAGTGTACTTCTAAATCTGAGATCCGTAAGTCAGCACAGACTTGCTAAGTACTTTACATAATGTGATTTTAATGTTTCTTTTAATTAAATTATAGTTTATTCTAATTATTCTGATTCAGTAGGTAAATCCTTGACTTCTTGAATTGAAATAAAATAAAGTGGAACACTCAACCACCAACTCGGTTCCCACTACAGAAGAGAGAGAGAGAATTTAAAAGGTAATTCTTTGACGAGTTTTCTGGAAATTTGAATTATGTGGTGTTCTTCTAAACTACTGATGGAATGTTTGACTAATACTGCTGCGTGTGGCTTATCAGACTTTGATATAAGCATTACGATAAGAACTTTAACACTTAATCAAATATCCTTAAGATAATTTAGAAAACATCAAAACATACGTTTTAAATGAAAAAAAGTCAAAAATAATGAACATTTTAATTCACATTTACACTTGTTCATGTCAGAAAAGCAATGGAATCATTCTTCAGATAAGTTAGAGATATATGTATTGATAATATCCATGAATAATAAGTTTACGAGTTTAAATAGAAATTTATATAATAGATATGGCAAAATCTTAAAAGGAATATTGCTTTTCTTTCACGAATCGGGAATACTTTTTTATTGGCAGATGTATCTCTTTGCAGGCTTGATCATTGGGTGTTGCTCTTTACCCCATGTTGCCTTTCGGGAATCTTACTCATTAACAGCGGACCATGTTTAACTATGGTAAGGTAATAATCGGGATAAATCCCAAGCACACACTATGATGAATATGTGTGCAGAAGCCCAAGGTCCATTCCATTGTTTGCATTAACATGTCCGGATCTAACCAGGTTATTTCCGCTTTGAAAACAGAAGCCATAGGCTACGTCATATTAAGTCTGGGTGTGCTAATTTTAGTGTTTTTCTGAATGTAATCTACTCTTGACTGACAAAAAGTGACTGTGGGGTGACCACTCAACCAAACTAGATTTTCCGGCTGAAACAACAATGTTGACTCTGAGAACATTATCTCACGTCTTTAAAAATTATATCAAAAACGTCTTTAAAAATTAAAAGAAAAAGATTTTAAATATTAAAAGAAAAATACATACAAAGGGGTTTAATTCGTGGATGGTTTAATAATTTCGGAGAACATTTTCAAGGATATTTAAGTAAATTTTTTTTAAAAAAAGCTTCCCTGCTTCGAAAATCTTTTGTTGTAAGATTCGGCAGCAGGTGCCAAATATGAAATTGTCTAGAAGTGAGGAGAAAGAGAGAGAGCACGCG
Source organism: Latrodectus elegans (assembly GCA_030067965.1). Classification (NCBI taxonomy): domain Eukaryota; kingdom Metazoa; phylum Arthropoda; class Arachnida; order Araneae; family Theridiidae; genus Latrodectus; species Latrodectus elegans. The sequence goes on from CM057812.1 coordinate 8,717,045, forward strand.
TCAATTGCGAAGAAAATCGCGTGAGCAGGAGCATCTGTTATCACGTCGTCGATTGTTCCGTTCTACTTGGATGGTTCGGTGGAAATGTTACATCGGATCGCCGTGTTGAAGGCCGGGCCATCAATTGACTCCCAGAAAACGATCGCGGTGTCACTGACTGCGCGCAGTGGCCTCTCCAGAACTCGCAATCCTCCCTGGAACGAAATGGAAAATTAAAAGAATAATGAGCTTAAGAATAAAGGAGCATGAGTATTTTATAGGCTTCATTGAATAATTTATACATCTGGTGGCCCAGCCGCCATCTATGAGCAATTCGGAGCATTAAAATTCACTTTTCATTAACTAGACACGAGACTCATTAGAAACGAATCTGCAATTTAAAAAGCGGATTGGGAAATATTGTAAACATCAAACCTGTAGTAAGAATCGAACCAGCGAACTTTTGAACGGAATGCCATATCCCTTATAATTTGGTTACCAAATGCACAATTCCACATAGGGCGGGAATGGTTCTAGTAGTTAGGAAGGAAATGTTAATCTGTATATTCTGTTCTACTCAGCTTTCGTGTGCAAAAAACTAACAATAGAGCAACAAGCAAACTTTATCAAATCAGAATGGAATACCTCGAGTACAATTTATTATTGAATTTCTGGTTTTAACGTCTATTTTTGTTAAATGGAGTTTTTTGGTGTACATATCTATATACGTAAATATAGGAAATATATATACTCAAACTAAGTGACACGACCTATTGGGGCCAAGAACTACAGTGTCCATATCTGCTTTTCTTGACTGAAGGCGATGGAGTATAAAGCAAATGTCCTTGACTCTAAAGAAGGGATTTTCAATATTAATACATCAAAATGTTTGCAAATGTCTCCTCTACAAGATACAGTTTGGTTCCATACATTTCTAGCCACCTAAAATGTCCGAATTACCCCCCCCCCATAAAGAAGTAAATTTTATGCGTATATTTGATCTGGTATTT